>WOUA01000023.1:253318-562293 GCA_021397985.1 Sporothrix dimorphospora
TATCTAAATATCTAAATATCTAAATATCTAAATATCTAAATATCTAAATATCTAAATATCTAAATATCTAAATATCTAAATATCTGTCGATTGACAAGAGCACCCCGGCAAACCACCATGGACAGCTAATCATCATCCGGCGACGGGTCGTTGTCGTTGTCGTCATTGTCATCGTTGTCGTTCTCATCACCGTTGTCTTCGTTTTCATCGCCATTGGCATCGTTCTCGTCGCCGTTCTCGTCGCCATTATCACCATTATCACCAGCCTGACCGGCGGTGTCGTTGTTCTCGTCCCCTCCGGGTTGGCCTTCATCGCCACCTGCCGCGCCCGCCGCGTCGGCCTCACCCCCTTCAGCTCCATCCTGGCCGTTCTCCTCTGCACCCTCATCGCCCTCCTCGTGGATCTCCATCGTGTCCGGGTCATACTCGGGGTACTCTTCACCATCCTCGCCGGCTTCTTCGTTGCCCTCGTCGCCGCCCTCCGTCGGCTCACCATTATCACCGGCGGCATCGACCTCCAGACCACCTTCGTCCGGTCCCACGGTCGTACTGTCCGGACCGTCCACACCACCTTCGGCACCCGGCTCGTCCTCCTCGTTGGCCACGGTGTCGGGGTCTTCGTCGCCGCCAGCGGGACCGTCACCTTCCCCGCCGTCATCACCGCCCGCATCGGACACCGGCTCGCCGCCCTCGCCGCCCTCACCACCTTCGGTGTCATCCTCGGGAATGTTGTCGAGGTCCTCTTGGTCGTCGTCGGGGATGTTGTCTAGGTTGTCGTCGTCAGGAATGGCATTGGGGTCTTCATTATCACCACCGTCACCGCCGGCACCGCCATCACCGCCATCACCACCCTCAGTACCACCGTTCTCATCCTCTTCAGGAATGTTATCCGGGTCTTCTTCATTGGGGATGGTGGCAGGATCTTCTTCGTTGGGGATGTTGTCGGGGTCCTCCGGGTCCTCTGGGTCCGCCTCCGTCGGCTCATTGGGATCATTGGGCTCATTGGGCTCGGTGGAATGCTGCGTGGTGCCGGTGTGGCCACCCTCGTCGTTATCGTTTTCATTTTCGTCGTCGCTCGGGATGTCGTCGAGGTTCTCGCCGTGGTTGGGGTCGTGTTCGGTGGGGTTATGCTCCGTGGGGTCGCCGCCCACTGTGGGGCCGTTATGGTCGTTCGGATCGTTCGGATCACTGGGATCGCTGGGATCCCCGCCGCCGCCCATGGTCGGGTCCATCATGACGGTCGTGCCTCCACCACCACCACCGCCACCGCCCATGTTCGCTCCATTGTTGTTGCCACCGTATCCGTTGTCGCCGTCGTACACCACGCCGCGTGTGCCCGGCACGACAGTATGGTGGCCTGTGTTGGGGTTGACGTAGCCGTCGCTGTCGTAGCTGGTGTGGTCGTTGTTATTATGGTCGTTGTTGTTGTTGTGGTCGTTGTTGTTATTGTAGTCGTTGTTGTTGTTGTGGTCGTTGTTATTGTTGTGGTCGTTGTTGTTGTTGTTGTGGTCGCCCACATTGGAAATGTCCCGGGTGCCACTGCCGCTGCCGCCGCCGCCGCCGCCAGAAGTACCGGTGGAGCTGCCGCCCGTCTTCACTGACGTATGTGACGGCGACGACGCTAGGGTATTGAGCAGCGCGCCGCCGAGGCTGCCCGACGATGTTGGCGTCGACTTGGTGCCGGTCGACGCCTTCGTCGTCGCTGCCGACCCCCCATTGATCGTCTTGGACACGGTCGACACGCTCTTGTTGAGCGACGTCGACGTCGACGACAGGTTTTTGAAGATGGTGGTGACGCTGCTGCCCACGCTGGGCGCGGGGGTCGTCTTGGCGGGTGTTTTGACGGGGGCGACCGTCTTGGGTGCCGTGATTGGTGCAGGAGCGGTGGTCACTGCCTTGGGCGCCGTGGTCACTGCCTTGGGTGCTGTGATCGGTGCAGGGGCAGGTACACTCGCCTTGGCGACGGGCGTTATCACCGGAACAGGAGCTGACTTGGCCACAGGAGTGGGTGTGATCGACTTCGTAGGCGCGGGCGTGGCAGTCTTGGGGGCGGTCGTAGAAGCCGGAGTGGTCGTAGGAGCCGGCTTTGTGACAGCGGACGTAGTAGACTTGGTAGGAGCCGGAGTTAGCTTCGTCGTGGGAGCCGGTGTGGTGGCCTTCGCAGCCGGCGTGGGCACGGGCGGCTTCGATGTGGCAGCGGCCTTGTCGGCAGCGGCCTTGTCGGCGGCGGCTTTGGCAGCAGCTGCTTGGCGACCGCATGTGCAGGCCTCAATGCCGGTGGCGACAGAGGCCACAGTGGCCACTACCGCGCCAGCCACGGCAGCGTCCTTGATAAGGACATCCTTGGGGGTATCCTTGGGAGCGTCCTTGGGAGTCTCCTTGGGAGCCTCTTTGGGGATCTCCTTGGCGGCGTCCTTGGCGGCATCCTTGACGCCGGCGGTGAAAGTAGGAGCAGTGGTGGTAGCAGTGACAGGAGCAGGGGCAGTCTTGGTGGCATCAGCCGGCTTGGAAGGGTCTGCCGGCTTAGCGGGGTCCGCAGACTTCGTCGCGTCTGCAGGCTTTGCGTCCGCCGGCTTCACCACCTTGGCCTTGTCCGCCGCCTCCTTGGTCTTGCACGCCGTGCAGGGTTCCGGCAGGATCTTGATGTCGCCGGTCGTGGCTGTGGCCGTCGCCTTCACACCAATGGCCGGCGCTGTCGTCTTGGGCGTCGGCGCCGCCGCCGGTGTCGACTTCCCACCAAACAGGCTGTTGATCTTGGCGTACGACGACGTCAGCTTGTTGACCACATCGACCGCGCTGTCCGCCGACTTGTTGATGCTGTCCGCCGTCGTAGCCACCGACGACGCTTTGGGCAGGTGGAAGCCGAAGTGGGACTTTTTGGCGGGGGCGGCAGCAGTCTCCTTGGCGGTAGCCGGAGCCGGCGCAGCCGGTGCAGCCGGCGCAGACGGCGGAGCGGCCTTGGGTGTGGCAGCGGGTGCAGCAGTGGTCGTAGCCGGCGCCGTAGGAGCCGTCTTGGCAGCAACGGGAGCAGCAGGCGCAGCAGGAGTGGCTGCCGGTTTGGTGGCAGGAGCACTCGTCACTGCTGGCGTTATGACAGGAGCCGCAGCTGGTGCCACAGGGGCCGCCGCCGCCGTAGCGGGAGTAGCAGTCGTAGCAGGAACTGCCGGCTTGGGAGTCACCGGGGCCGCCGCAGGTACCTCCTTGGGCGTCGTAGCCGGCGTAACAGGCGGGGCGGGGGCAGACGCACTAACCGGCGCGGGGGTTAGAGGGGGCGCGGGAGAAGCAGCAGGCGCGGCCGGCTTGTCAACAGCAGCGGGCGTTGCGGGCGGGCTGGGCAGCGCCGTCACAGACACCGTGGGGGCCGTCTTGGCGTCGGTTTTCACAACGACTGGAGAGATAGTAGTCGGCTTCGGTGCCGCCGCCGGCTTCGCCGTCGGCAGGTTGTCGATGCGGCGCTTCCGCCGAATGGGCTTGCCGTCCTTGTCGTCTGTCGTGTAGACCTCGAACGTGGCCGTGGTGCCGTCGGGCAGCTTGCTGGTGAGGATCTTGATGTCGCGTTTGTTGATGACGGCGGGGGCTGTCTTGGTCGCCGGGACAGCGTTGGCAGGTGTAGCTGGGGCCGGCGGCTTGGGAGGAGCCGGGCCCGTGGGAGCAGCTGCTGCAGACATGGCTTTTTGGAGACAGTTAAATCTTGGCAAAAGCTTGTCGGGTGGACTTTTGTCGTGTTGCCAAGGAATGGCCAAGACCTGTAACAACGAAAGAGCCTCGACAAGTGTTGACGTCGGGAAAAGACAAGACAGCACAGGATAGAGCGCGCTAAGCGGTTACTCGAGAGAAGAGGGTAAGGGTAAGGGTATGAGAAAGGAGATGGGAAGAGAGGAAGCTCCCGGGAAACTCAAGATAGGATGCCAAAGAGGTAAATATACCCTACGATAAAACGAGACAACAGACGGCACCTGGCTCCCTCCTTCACCATCCCCTCTCTGTCACCCCTCTCCCCTCTTCTTCCCAGCCCTCGCCGCCCGCTGAATCTCCTTTTGGGCAGCATCTTTCGATCGGCTACGACGTATCAGGTAGGAAAGATACGAGGTAAGTCGTGGTCGACAGCCCACATGCTCGTGGGGCCTCAACGGGGTCAAAGACGGCAAAGGAGGAGTTGGTCGTCCATTGACGAAGCCGACCAGCTTGCTGCATGGTGAAATATTGACATCCACATCCACATCACACCCATAGGACACTCACACACCGTTTCCTCCTTCTGAGATAGGGCTGGCTGCGTGGCTCCTCGCCCCCAATGAGCGGCCTCCGTTGCAGCCAATACATGTGGTAGTCACCATTCTAGCAATAGCGGCAAGCAGAAGGAGAACGAGAACGCCACAGACAGACACAATATTGTAAAGATTCGTACGCTTATTCGACAATGTGGAAGTGGGTGAGGGGACGGGGGCAGAATGCTGGAAGACAATAACACGATGGGAATGGTGTCGATTTCGTTCTTCCGCCTCCCAGCCTTCTCTGTGGCACGCCTGTGGCGGTTAACAAATGGGCGGCTCTGTCCGTCTTCGTCGGGTCTGTATATCAGCTGAACGTCCGGAACGAGGGTGTGCTCCGCCATATATTTTTGTGGCTTTTTTCGTCATGCGGGCGGTCTCTCCACTCCGAAGTGGACGCCCATTGAAAAGAGGATCTGAACAGGGAAAATTGATGACGATGACAAGAGGAAAGAATGATGAGGACATTCTGTTTTTCATGATGTTTTCAAAAAATGCTGTTAATTTCACATGAATTAACTAAGTATTAAAAATATGTAAAGGCGTACAACCTACCCAGCATCGTGAGGTTTGGTAGGAAAGAAAACCATACCCAGCACAACTCCAGAAGACGAGGTGTTAATGAACCCAGGGCTGAACAGTCCAGTCTAGCCTGGCCCTTTTTGGCTATGGAACAGACTCACGAGCGAGGGCTAGACCGTTACCATCCTAGGGCTGCATGCAACGAGAGCTGCAACGCTGCCACCAGGAAAGAAGCTTAACACAACTTGTTTCCGGATCGAGACCATTCTTCCAAAGGTGGGCCAAACACTATTGAAATTCGCATGCACTGCACAACCCCTCTCTCCCACTTGCTCTCGACCACTTACACCGACGTACTTCAAGAGCGGTTCAGCTCGGCGGCAAGCTGCTCCTCTTCTAACTTGTGCACATGAGGAAAATAGGCAAACGACAGCGGAGCTTTGGTTGCGAGGCCCAATGGAGGGTTTCTGGCAAGGGCAAGGCAAAAGCGTCGGAAACGATACGCGATGCCACATTGGGACAGCTCAGCCCGCCACAAGTTTTTCAGCCCTACGCGTTGAGGATGGCCGTACGAGACAGGGTGGGTTAAGTGAGTGTTTATTCAATAGAATAACCAGCAGGGTTATCACAAAGCTATTGAAAAGTAACAAGATTGAAGAATTCGTCTCGAAATCACCATCATTCAGTTAACAAGATGATATGTAAGAAAATAAAATAAATAGACATAAATTATCGTGCTTAGTATTGCTGTTTCACGACAGTATGATCCATTCTCATGGGAGCCCCTTGAACCTCTCTAGATGGGTCTTCAGGAAACCATAATGCTCCGACAAGAGGATCCTGGGATAACGAAAGCTGCTGCCGTGACACATCCGTTACAGCACTTGGCATCCTGCAAACCAATACAGTGTCCACGAGTCAAATGTGCTCCAAGCTCAGTGAACGACGGTGCAGCCTTGTCAACTAGAATCGCGGCTCGCTATTCATGCCCGCTTGCTGTAGAAGCTACAACGGCAGCGAAGCAGATTGGTTGGGGCCAACGTCCTGCTCTGCTTCCTTTCAGCCACGAATCCAAGCGGTGGCGGCCTTGTCATAGCTCTGCAGCAGCGGCTCTGCCCGATCCTAACCGTCCGCCAAGCTGACATCTAGCAAGGAGTGGACCGTCTGACGCCAGGAGGAGTCCTGAGTAGGGCCAGGAGTAGGTGCGGTGGGCAAAGAAGGTCGTCCACTGCTCAGTCAAGACGGTGGAACTATATCCTCGGGCATGGCAGGTGGTGGGATACCCAGCAGCGGCCATTGCTGACATCGATACGGCAGACTATTGCCTTCTAGCGATGATGTTCGGTGTTCGTTCTCGTGGGAAAGGCTGTGCTGACACGGTTTTAAGAGGTATGATATGGACAAGACGCGTCGGCCGTAGAGGATTGGAAATCAACTCCATGGCCTCCTGTCGTTGTCGAACCTTCTTCGTCTGTCATCAGTCAAAATGACTGGATACGTGATGTGAGACAGCCGCCTCGTCGCCTTCAAAGTCGCCGCAGACCGGGCACGTCGTGGTCGCTGTAGCTGCATCTGCAGTTGTAGCTGTAGTTGCTGCGGTGGTCATGGCCGTGGCCGCGAGTATCGGAGATGCGTCTTGCACCGGAGCGCCTGCCGTTTCCGCCCGGTTGCCACCTCGCCGCTTCTGCTGCTTCTTCGCCGGCCGGATGTACGCGTCCAGGCCGATCTGCTCGCGTGGTGCCTCGTCGCCTGTCGTGCCAAAGGCGGATGCCGCCGACACATACGCCGCCGAAGCAGCCGCAGCAGGAGCCGCACTATCACCACCTCCGCTGCCTCCACCAGCCACCGCCATGGTTTGCACCCGGCCGACCCGTCCGTCGCTGAGCCGCACCTTGATCCCCCGCGGATGGTTGCCGCGCGTCAGGACATTCTGTACGATGCCCTGCACGGTGCGGCCGGTGGGCTGGTCCTGCTTGAGGACGATGTTGACGTAGGCGCCGGGGATGACCTGGGTGATCGTGGGGACCGACTGAGGCGTCATCCTGGGGCGCATGTCTAGTACCGCGAGCGTTCTGAGGTCTTTTCGTGTCCTTTTCGGGTTCTCTTTCTCGGGTTCGGTGTGTTTAAAAACGTAACGACTTGTCGTGGTGGAGAATGGAAGGTTTTGTTGACTTCTCGAATAAGCCGAGCAAATCCACTCAAATCACTCCACAGCCCTTTAAGTTCGCCGTGGCAATGGCCGCCCAGAGCTGCCCATTGTGAGCGCCTGCCCAATTCGGGTTTGCGCCATTGGCCGCCTGTTTTGCTCGATCCACTCACTGGATACGTCGTTAAACAGCGCCGGCTGCCAGTGGACCACAGGCCTCATAGTGGATCACGATCAGCATCCACTCAGGGCGCTGTCCATTCACCTTTTCTGCGGCGATTTGCTCATGGCGGGGTAGATTTTGCACGGCTTGCAGCGGGACAGCCAGGCCAGGCAGGCGCTGTATATGTTGGTTGTCCCTTCCTTGTCAGCTTCCCTCGTCTCACTCGCGTGTTCCCCTCGCTCTTTCCTTCCAAGGTATTTGTGTCTATTTGTGACTATTCGTACATCGGCATGCCCCGCCCGGCTTCTTCGCTCCTGCCACCTTCCCGATCGATTCAGTCGCACCTTCCCCATCGGTTGACCCAAGCCCGATTACCGTTTAGACCGCCGCGCCGCCTGTTCGTATCGTCTTCTGCTGCTTCTGCTAGCTCTTCTCTGCACGTGAACTCTTCTTCCTCGTCTCTCGCGATTCCAAAGATTCTGTCGACGAGCTCCATCATCGCAACACGCCCGACCATCCTTCCGTCTTCTCCATCTGCTTCTCCTTCGTTCGTCACCTCTCCCACACACCCCCGCACCTACCTTACCGACGCCCTTCGCGCCCACCAAGCCCGCACAGTCACCATGGCGCCCCAGCTCGACGGCTTCTTCAAGCAGGTCGACGACCTGTCCGACCACTTTATCGACCGCCTCGGCAAGGCCGTCGCCATCCCGTCCGTGTCCTCCGACGCCGCCCGCCGCCCGGATGTCGTCCGCATGGCCCACTTCTTGGAGGACGAGCTCAAGGCGCTCGGTGCCGAGGTCGAGCTCCGCCCGCTCGGCAAGCAGCCCGACAACCCGAGCCTCGACCTGCCCCCCGTCGTGCTCGCCCGCTACGGCCGCGACGCCGCCAAGCGCACCATTCTGGTCTATGGCCACTACGACGTGCAGCCCGCCGAGAAGACCGACGGCTGGAACACGGAGCCCTTTGAGCTGACCGTCGGCGAGGACGGCCGCATGCTGGGCCGCGGCTCCACGGACGACAAGGGCCCTGTCCTGGGCTGGCTCAACGCCATCGAGGCGCACCAGAAGGCGGGCGTCGACTTCCCCGTCAACCTGCTCATGTGCTTTGAGGGCATGGAGGAGTACGGCTCCGAGGGCCTGGACGAGCTCATCGAGGCCGAGGCCAAGAAGTTCTTCAAGGACGCCGAGGCCGTGTGCATTTCCGACAACTACTGGCTCGGCACCGAGAAGCCGTGCCTCACCTACGGCCTGCGCGGCTGCAACTACTACGCCATCGAGGTGTCGGGCCCCGGTCAGGACCTGCACAGCGGCGTGTTCGGCGGCACCGCCCAGGAGCCCATGACCGACCTGTCGCGCGTGCTGGCGACGCTCGTCGACACTAACGGCGTGATCCAGATCCCCGGCATTGCCGAGCAGGTCGCCCCCGTCACCGCCGACGAGACGTCCCTGTACGACAACATCTCCTTCACCATGGAGACGCTGCACGAGTCGCTCGGCAGCAAGACCACGGTCTTCGAGGACAAGAAGTCGACGCTCATGGCCCGCTGGCGCTACCCGTCCCTCTCCATCCACGGTGTGGAGGGCGCCTTCTCCGCCCCCGGTGCCAAGACGGTCATCCCCGCCAAGGTCATTGGCAAGTTCTCCATCCGCACCGTGCCCAACATGGAGATCGACAAGACCAACGAGCTGGTCTTCAAGTACGTCCGCGAGCAGTTTGCCAAGCTCAACAGCAAGAACACCTTGAACGTGAGCGCGCTGCACACGGGCAACTGGTGGGTCGCGAGCCCCAAGCACTGGAACTTTTCGGCCGCCGCCAAGGCCGTCGAGCGCGTGTGGGGTGTCGAGCCCGATTTCACGCGCGAGGGCGGCAGCATCCCCGTGACGCTCACGTTTGAGCAGGCCACGGGCAAGAACGTGCTGCTGCTGCCGATGGGCAGCTCGACCGACGGCGCCCACTCGATCAACGAGAAGCTGGACAAGCGCAACTACATTGAGGGCATCAAGTTGCTGGGCGCCTACCTGCACTACGTCGCCGTCGAGCCGACGCAGTAGGGGCGTGCACACTATCAAAGGTGGAGCGCAATACCTATTGTTGTGGTGCTCTTGTCACGTATGCTTTTCAGATTGAGTTATTTAGTTTTTGACATTTCAAACTAAATGAGTTTAATATACTATCTATATGCCTTGATGATATCGAATGATATTGTGAATTTGTAAAAACAGATTAGTGAAAATGCAAAACCCAAAAAAATACGAAAGTGAAGCGGGTATTCGGAATAAAATGACCAAACTGTAATGCAAACTGTGTACATGTGCAAAATAGCAAACAGTGAGTGGGTATCGGGGTATTAATGGGAAAGGAAACAACAAGAAACATCTAGATGGTAGAAAAAGATGAGAAGAAGAAAGAGAAGGGCAAAGAAGAAAAAAATCAAAATCACGAAAGAAATAGCGATGACGAAAACATCACTTCTTGAACCTCTTCACCAGTGACTCGGCCCGTCTGGCAGCCCGCCGCCGGGCCACGACCTCGGCATCCCACGTGCCCATGAAAATGTCCTCGCACTCATCTTCGTCGTCCGAGTCGAACTCGATCGGGCCGCCGTGCTTGGATGAGTACGCGTCGCTGTCGGCGTCCTGGTCGTAGTTTTCGTCTCCGACCTCATCGTAGTCGACTGCTGCCTCGCCGGTACGGAGCTGCTGGAAGCGGGTCATCAGCTGGCGCACCGCGCCAAGGGGGTCGCTCACGGCGGAGGGGCCTGTCTCGACGTCGGCCACCTCGGCCGCAGCTTCAGCAGCCGCAACTTCAGCAGCCGCGTCCACGCCGCCGTGTCCGTCGGCTTCGCTGACGTCGCCGACGGCGCTGCCACCGGCGACGGGCACGTCCTCCCAGCTGTGGTGCGTCGCCAGCCGCGCAATCTCCAAAATAAACTTGCCCACCTTGTACCGCTGCGCCGGGTCCGTCGCGTCCACGTACTTCCAGCCCAACTTGGTGCTGCACACCGCGCAGCTAATGTCCGCCACGACGTGCGCGCCCGTCACGAGGCGGCGGTGCTCGGCCCGCCCAATGGTGATGTTGGGCAGGTCGCGCGCGCCGCCGGGCCGGAACTTGCGTGGAGAGGGCCCGCCGTCATAATCCTCGTCGTCGTCGTCGTCGTCATCCTCGTCGTCGTCCCACGGAATGTCTTCGTCCTTGACCTCCTTGACCTCGGGCGAAAAGAGGTGGTCTGGGGCGGTGGCGGGCGCCGATACGAGGTAGGCGCGGCCGTGGCGGCCGGTGAAGCCCTTGGAGACGATCTGGGCCGCAAAGGCGAGGTCGGCCGAGCAGCGGCGGCAGCGCAGGGTCGTGGGGAAGACGCGCTCGATACGGCGGGAGGGCGCGGCTGCTGCGGTCGGAGGTGGGGAGCTTTGGTTCTGGCGCTTCGGCATAGTCTCCACTTGTGGACCCAGCTTGTATGTGGACGGGCTTGTCACGCCCGTTTCGACCGTCTCAATAACCTCTCCATTGTTCTCCTGAAACTCGGCGAATCCAGGCTGCTGGTAGTCGATCGTGTCAAAGATGGGAAAGGGCGCGGTGACGGGGCTGCCAAAGAGACTCCGGGGCGTGGTCGAGATTTCGGAACTGGGGGAGGTTGAGAGCGATGTCGATAGAGAGGGTGCTGTGGCCTGGCTGCCGGTTGATGTAACCGTGGCTGCAGACGCAGACGATGCTGCCGAGGCAACACTGAAGCGGTGGGAGTCGGTCTCCGCATACGAGTGGATGCCGCTGTCACCGGTCAACGAGTTCACGGCGATGCTGTCTCGTGGTGATGTACTGGGCGATCTTCCGTAGTCTTCCGAGGTCGTGTTCGACACCTTCCGGCTCCAGGTCAGGCTGGGAAACGACGGCAGGAGGAACGCGGCGAATGGCCGGGGTTGCGTCTCGTAGACGCGTCTTCGCCCAAACATGTTGAGGATGTGTTTGGCGGGGTGGTAGGAAGATGTATGAAGTGCAAGAAGCAGAACACAATCAAACGGGCATGTATGAAAATAGCAACATCAAAACCACAACTACTCCGCGGATACTATTGTTCGAGTGGTAGAAACAAGCCGAAATAGCCAGAGGTCAAGATAGGAAGACAAGAGTTAAGAACGTGGTCAAGAATGGGTATCAAAAAGCAAGTTGAAAACAAAATCATCACAAGAGGCCGATAATAGGAGAATGAATAAGATCAAAGAGAACAGCGTTGGCAAGAGCCGGATGAGCGAGTTTAATATCACCAGACTGGCGCCAGAGCCCGAGTCACCATGATCTGCCGAGTAGGCGTCAACTCGGCGTGCAGCGGGTAATAAAAAATAATGTGAACAACGAAGTGGTGGCCTCGGAGGGGTCGGAGCAAAGCAAGATCGCCAGTGCAGTAGGGGAACTTTGATGATGATAGGATGAGTGAGCCCAAGCCTGAACCGGCAAGAGGGCGTGAAGGAGGGGAGAAGAACGTCGTGGCGAACTGGTCGTTCTTCGTCAGGCCGAGACCAGGAAGTCAGTAAGTCAGGAAGTCAGGAACGTCCGGGGATTGCTCGATCGTTCAGGGTCTTTTAGGGGGAGGTAATATCTTTTTGAGTTTCTTGGGTAGGCTTTTGCCGCCCAACGTGGTTTCTGTGTGCCGGCCTCTGCAGCAACGTCCCGAGAGGGTGTAGACGAAAAAGAAGAAGAATATAAATGACGAGCCAGTTATGCTGCGAAAAGGCGCCAGAGATGCAGGTGCGCATGTCACCCGATGACAGAAGAGAGGAATCAGAGGGTGATTCGAGGGAGAGAAGAGGGGCGCGGAGTTGGAGAGGCATGACGGACGATGGACGCATGAATGGCAGGTGCGTGTTTCTGCCGCGTGTGGGACGAGTGGGGCGGTTTAAGAGGTACAAGTAAATTGGGTTCGATAGCACGGTAAACGGAAGTCACTCTATCCCTGGCATAAATGGCTAGTAATCGATAAGCAAGGTCGACAGAAGAGGGGTCGTCCTTGTGGGTCTGCTGGCTTGCGGAGACGTCGGGCGGTGAAAGGCAAGGGAGAGAAAAGACAAAGACAACAAGGCCATGGGAACACAATGCCATGCGATTCCGGTGATTTTATGAAACAAACTGGTAAACATATTTAAGGGCACGTTTTTGTACAGTTGTAAAGACAAACTTGTTGGCAAGTCCAGCAAATGAATGCACCACGGAGGGTTCCGTTCACTGCTCGCTTTCAGTTCGAAGAGACGCACCAGTATGCTGTACTCCGTATGAACCCTGAAATTGGCAAGCGGTGAGAGCGGCCTTGGCGTTTGGAAACATGCAAGGCCGAGAGACGGACTCTCACCGCCTGCGTTTGGGTTGGACAGGCGTTCTACGTCGTGGTTTGCCAACAGTCGTCATTCTTTCAACGTGTTTTTTCAGAAAGCTCGAATTATGTGACTCACGTAGTACAAAACATGGGCGTTCAAATAGGCCCCTACGCAATACAACGCACGTACAACTCATGCTTCACTTCCACATCCAAGACTCGGCCAAGAGCCAACAGAGTAATCCCGTATCCTCAGGCATGCGGTGAGCCAATCCGGAAGCCGGCATGTGGTCCACGTGACTATCACGACCCACAAGACACAAGTCTTTCTCAGAGAGGCTGGCCAATCAGACGAGCGCACCAAGGCCACAGAACCCACTGAACCCCAATTTATCACGCGCACTAGTCCGTTTCCAGCCATTTTTCACACTTGGCCGCCTCTGTGACTTTTGCCTCCGCCCATTGGAAACTCCCTTCTTTTGAGTTCTCCCATCCGCCTTTGTCTCTTTGTGATTCACCTTTCCCACACAACATCACGAACTTCATCTTCGACCGCAACATCTCGCACCGCAACCGCAATCTCCAAAACAGCGTCCGCTATCCAACTCTATTCAACTCTATCCAACCCAACTCTCCAGTCCATCACACTCGACTACATCTGCCTCAACGGTTTCAACCAAACTATCTCTTCTCTGCCGTTCTTCGCCCTCAGACCCCCTTCCACCAAACCCTTTTTAGGCCGTTCCCCATCGTGGCATCCAACCGACTATCATGGCGCAATTACAGTCCAATTTAAATAATAGTAGTAGTAGTCGCTATGGCGAGGGCGCCGTCCGCCAGGCCGACGTCCTTGCCAGCTGCTACGTGATCGACGACGCTGCCACCCAGCTCAAGGGCCTCCACTACTGCACTACGCCTCTCGCCGGTAAGTTTTATTTTCCGTCCTTTCTGCGCTCGCATCTCGCATCTCGCATCTCGCCCGATGCCTCGCTTCGCTCGACATCGTGCTGACAATCTTCATCAGGGGCAGAGTGGTATTCCTGAGGTCCCTTCCTCAGGACTGCCTTCACCACCATCAAGCCCCCCCCTCGCCGCCATCTCCGCCACCAACGAGCTGACTGTGTTCCCCAAGAACAAGGCGCACGCCAGCAGCTCTCGTCCTGGCGGACACGCTCGACCCAGCGGTCGAGGGGGGGCAACACTGCGTATCAGGGAAGAGTGTGAGAGACTCTTTTGCGAGACCATGAAGACTGTGTTTCTTGGTGAGAGGAACATGGCCAGTACTGGCTCCAGCCTGACGGGTGTTTACGGCCGTGTCCCGTACGGGGACGCTGCCGACTACGACTACTACGATGACGGCACGCCGCCGGCCGATGACGACCAGCCGAACCACAACCACTTTGCCCGCCGCCGCACGTCCTCCGTGTCCGTGTCCGACGGCGGCCGCAGCAGTTTTGGCTCCAGTCTGGGGGCGCACAGCGTCGGGGCGCGAAGCGTCTCGACGACGGCCTCGTCCATCGACGCCTCGCCGTTTGCCGTCCCTTCGGCCTGGCTCGAGCTGTGGGACTTTGTCGGCTGCGGCAGCTTCCGCGGGTTTCTCGCGGAAGACCCGGCCGGCGAGACGTCCTTGTTTGCCTTTTTTGATGCCTCTGTGCTCAGCCGCGACCTCAAGCGCGCGCTCATGGCGCTCATTGAACTGGCCGACACCGCTCTCAACTGCGCGCACCTCGTCATCTGCGTGGACCGCGGCGGCGCCGAGGCGCTACCCGACGAGGCCGCGACGCTCCTCAAGGGTCTGCAGTGGGCCGGGTTCTCGCTGACGACGCTGGACACGTGGACGGGCGGCGCGTGCGTGGACGTGACGAGCTCGCGGTGGATTTTCATGGGGATGGAGTTGTAAGCGGCCGGAGCCGCTTCTTCTTCTTCCTCGGTTCCCACCTCTCGTCGAGTCGTAGTATTTGGGATCGAACCTTTTCCTAATGTCTTTTTCTCATGTCGTTTCTCATGTCTTGTTCTTATCTGTTCTTCAGTTCTGCTTTTTACGACAAATTGCCATCGATTTTGAGTTTTATCTTTGTTCCCGGGACGAACAGCGCGTGGAGGACTTCTTTTGTTAAATCGGCATTGATGTTCTCTTAAGGAGGTGTTTTTTTTTCTTTCTGTTTTCCGTTACTTTAGTTTGTCGCTTCCCTTCGGGTGCTTTCTTATATAGTGCCATCATACAAAAGAATACAGTTTCTTTATTGATACTTTTTTATATTGATATTTACATGTCTATCACTGCTATTGAAATGCAAACCGGTAAAACAACGCCTTTTCTTTCTTTTTCCCTTTCTTTCGTCTTCTACAACCCCCCATCAAACTGCCGCACGACCAGGCCCTTGTCCGCCAGATAGTCCTTGACCTCGGTCACCGTGTACTCGCCGCGGTGGAAAATGCCCGCGCCCAGCGCCGCGTCCGTGGTCGTCTTCTCGAAAACCTCCTCAAAGTGCGCCGGCTTGCCCGCACCACTCGATGCAATGACGGGGATGTGCACGGCCGACTTGACCTGCGTGATCAGCTCGAGATCGTAGCCGCTGTTGCTGCCGTCCTTGTCGATGCAGTTGAGCAAAATCTCGCCGCAGCCCATGGCCTCGACGGCCTGGGTGAGCTGCACCACATCCAAATCGCGCGTCTCGCGGCCGCCCTTGATGGTGCAGGCGTACCAGCAGTAGGGCTCGCCGTTGGGACCCGGGAAGGCGGTGCGAATGGTGGCATGCCCGCAGGCGGCCCTGTCGGCCTCCGACACGTACACGCGCTTGGGGTCGACGCTGACGACGACGGCCTGGTTGCCGTAGGCGCCGGCGATCTGCTCAATGGCGGTGGTGCCGGACAGGGTGCGACCAGCGGCGTAGTAGGCCTCAGCGGCAATGACGGCGTCCGAGCCAATCGACACCTTGTCGGCGCCGGACTTGAAGTACATGGTGGCGATCGCCAGGGCCGACACGTGGGTGCCGTCCGTGTCGACGGTGTCGCGGATGCCGCCACCAATGGTCAAAGGCACAAACACCGTTTTCGACGTCAAGCGCAAGATCTCGAGCATGGGCACGTCGGCCACGGGACAGTCGCGGAAGCTTGTGATGTTGAGGAACGTGACCTCGTCGGCGCCCTGTGCATAGTACCGCTCGGCCAGCTCGACGGGCTTGCCGAGGTTGCGCACGCCGCGCGCATCCGACTTTTCGCGGACGTCGTACTGGTCGCCCTTGGTGACGACGAGGTCGCCCTGGTCGTTGGCGCGGACGTCCAGGCAGGCAATGACGCGGCGGGTGAGACCGGGGGAGGGTGTGCTCGCGGACGGCGCCGGCGCGGCCGGCGTGGATGTGAGGGCCTTGGCACCGCTGCCGTCCAGAAACGCGCGGATCACGCGCAGACCGGCGACGCCGCTCTTCTCCGGGTGGAACTGCGTGGCCACGACGTTGCCGCGCGCGACCGCGCCCACAAACGTCTCGCCGCCGTACGTCGCCGTCGCCACGGACCAGCCGAGCGCCTCGAGCTCGCCGGGCGTGTACGTGTACTTGTAGGAGTGGACATAGTAGTACTTGGACGTCTCGCCCACATCGTAGAACGCGCCTTGCGTCCGCGCATCGTTCCAGCCAATGTGCGGCACGGCCTTGTCGGCGTCGTCAAAGCGCGTCAGGTCGCCGTCAATGACACTGAGGCCCTGGCAGTCGGGGTCCTCGCTGGAGCCGCGAAACAAGGCCTGCAGGCCGACACAAATGCCCATAAACGGCTTGCCGTCGTCAATGTGCTTGCGGATGGCGGGCAGGTAGCCGGCGGCGGCCAGCTGGGAGAGGCAGTGGCCAAAGTGACCGACACCGGGCAGAATCAAGCGCTCGGCGGCGGCGACCTGGTCGGGGCGGGTGATCCATTCGACCTCGTAGCCGACCTTTTCAATGGCGTTGACGAGGCTGCGGACGTTGCCGGCGACGTAGTCGAGGAGGTGGACGGTGGGCATGGTGGGCGTGAGTGGGAGGAGGAGAACGAGCGAAGCGAGGAGAGAAGAAAAACGAGCGGAGCGAGGAGATGAAAGGCGAGCGGAGCGAGCGGAGCGAGGAGCGCAAGGTGCAGGGGTGTGTAAGTGAGAGTGAGGCACAAGATCGAAGATGCGATTGAGGAGAGGTACGGTCGAGAGAAATCGTTTTGTCAGGCTCGCTGTTTGTACAGAGGCTCTGGTTTATATACAGGACTCCGCGGCCTGCTTGGGCGAGAGAAATGGCTGGCTATCTGTCCGTCGAAGGGCGTCGGTGGGAAATGGTGACTCAACGACCCTGCATCACCAAAAGCAATGTCAATAGATTGCTTCCTGTCGTCGGCGATTGGGTTTTTTTTTCGTTGGCGCCGTTAGCACTGTAGAGTTTGCCCCACCACTGTCGACCTCCCACCATCGGCGCTGTTACGTCCCAGGTCCTGTCCCCCGCAGAACCCCCAATTCTGCCAGTCTTCTCCGCTATTTTTTAGGCCATACCGTCCCACATTGTAGAGCTCTTTCCCTTCGCAAGTCGCGTTCGACGCGATTCGTCAATTCGAACGTCGAGCACAACGACCACCCTACGAGCTTCGTCCTGCAGTTTCCAATGCATTCAATGCAACAACGACCTTGCGCCGACCAATACGACCCCCATGGCTAACGCGGCTACACACGCCGTGCCCGTTGCGGCGCATGCGCCACCGGCCGACTCCGACTCGGACTGGGAGTACGAGTACTCAACCACCGAGACCGAGACGCACCTCATCACGCTCGACCTCTCCGTGCCCGAGTTTGTACGGCAGCGCGACGACGTTGTGGTGCACAACACGCGGGGCGGGTTCCGGTCGTGGCAGAACCCGTTGAACATTGAAGATGCGCGGCCTGTGAAGGGTTTCGCCGGCGACAGCGAGGGCGAGGACGGCAGAGCGCTGGCCGAGTCGGACGGCGACGGTGACGATGCAGGGCCGGCAAACAAAGGCGGCAAAGGCGGCAACGCCGCCTCGACAAAAATGCAGACCCAACCGCCGGCACAAACACAACCCGACGAGCCCGACGCGACCGAGATCCAGATCCTCGACCTCCACGCCGCCGAGCCCATCGTGGCCTACCGAGGGATGCTGTTCAAGGGCGCGTGGAGCGAGACTATTGGGACGGAGATGCTGTTTGCGGGAAATGCCGACGGAACGGCGGACGAGGGTGGTGCGAGCGCCAGCCAGTTTGTCGGCAGCATCCACGTCGCCGACGACGTCGCCCTCGTCGGCGCCTCGTCCGCCCGCATCACCTGCGCGCCCACCGAGATGACGCCGAGGACGACGACGACGACGACGACGACGGCGAAGAAGACAGACGGGGCGGAGACGAGCGAGCCCGGCCCCAAACCGAAGCCGAAAGAGAAACGCCTCGGCTTCGTCATCCCCGTCGGCAACAACGCGTCCGTCCAGCGCCAGCAGCAGGCGTCCTTTTTGGAACAGTTCATGGCGCTCAAGCACCGGCACGGCGAGGCCGATGTCGTCACGGTCCAAGCCATTGAGACCAAGCAGAATGCGGTGCGCGGCGACGTGGCCGAGGCGAAGCGGCGCGCGCGGCGGGAGACGCAGCTGCTGGTGCACCAAGAGCGGCGGGCGAAGCGGTTACGGGGGGCTGTGGGCGGCGGGGAAGGTGACAATGTCGGGGGTGAAGGCGACGACATAGTCTCTAGAGAAGACACTACGATGCTGGACAACCCGCAGGCCCAATCACAAACCCAACCGACACGACGGCGTCGGACGGCAGCACGCCGTGGCCGCAGCCGCGTGTCGGACCTGTCGCAGATTGCCCGGGTTGCGGGTGACGACGACCTCCTGGCCTTTTCTGCTAGCAGCGGCAACAACAATGGTGGCGACGGCGACGGCGATGGCGACGGCAATGACGACAGAGAAGACGACGAGCCATCGTCGAGCGAAGAAGACTATGACGACGGTGAATGATTCACCAGCAGAGCGCAGATGTTACGACACAGTGTACTATTACTAGATGTACGACATAGTATTACATACCATAATCATAAAAGTGCTGTTTTCCGAGGCCGATGGTCTCACGGCTCATTGTCCCCGTCAATATTGTTTCCGAGCACATGCAGTGTGCACACACCTCGGTGAATGGTACGACGGATAATGCTAGATATATGTATTTTGCACAACCCACGGCACCCATCATAGGAGTCAGCAATTCCCCTCTGCCTATGGTTCCACCCCGTGGCTACCATCTTGGTTGGCATCGGTTCATCCCGTATGCAAGGGAGAGGCAAAGATAGATCTGCTTCTACATAAGCGCATGCATGATGCTGCAGGGTTTCATTTCAAGACGAAAAACAGATAAAGAACGTCGTTCGTTTCCTTGTTGCTCCTACAGAGTCGCACGCTCTCTGGTCCATTGGTCTCGACGATGCCGGCGTGCTCGCGGACCACCTCCTGGATGGCTGCCCACGGCTGCGTCATTGCATCGTGGGCGTTTCCGTCGTCCTGTTTGGTTCCTGGCGAAACCGTGCGCCTGCTCACAAGGCCGCTGCGTGTTTGGCGGCAGAGCGGCACCTGCGGAAATCTGGGTGCCTGGAACGGGACTAAGTCTTCTGGCCGTTGCCCAACGAGGGCGACTCGCGAAACAGTGGGTCCCAAGGCATTGCCGGAGCGTCCAACGTCATTGGTGTGGAATCGATGTAGGGGTACTCTGAATACCCCACAATATTGGTATGCGTGCAGGTACCCCTACAAGTACATTGTCTCTCCGGATCTGGACCCAGGTGACCCACCATCAGCGTTGCGCCGTTGGTCGCACCTGCTGTTCCCGCCCTGCGGACCGCCAACTCACACCCTCTTTGATCTTTTTTTCCCAACACCGCCAAAATCCGTATTCGTCACGGCGAGGCCGCTTACTCCGTAGTCCTCGCCTCTCTTGTTTCGTTTTTCGCTTTCTTTTTCTCGCCTCTTTTTTTTCTCCTGTTTACATTTTGTACCATTCCTCCTGCTGTTGACAGCAGACTTTTACCTCATCTCTTTGTCTGCGACGGAGTCCCATCAGCGCTTTTCGACCTTCTCCGCCTTTTCCCAGCCACCCGAATCCGAATCCTTCTCACGACAACAACAAACATCAACTCTTCTCCCCTCCACCAATGCCTCGCGCCCGTTGGCAACACCGGGCAGTCTCTTTTTCTTCCTCCTTCTCGTCGACCACCGGCTGGCGAACATAGTTGGCCCCCCCGACAATCCCCCTTCCTCCCCAATTCCTACAATGTATCACCTTCGGCGGCTCACCATCACGGCCGCCTCCATCGGCTTTCTCGTCTTCATCCTCTGGTTCCTGCCCACCGTCCTCAACCCGACACCGCCGTCGCCCGAAGAGAAGCGCCGCGACAAGAAATGGGTCGAGTCCAGCCCCTACTGGATCGACCGCCAAGCCTGCCGCTGGTTCAGTTTGTGCGGCGTGCACCACCTGCGCTGGGATGCGCCGGCGCTGGGCAACCACTCCAACGAGCGGCACGACGACGACGACGGGCATGAACTGAGTCTGGAGTTGCGCTCTTTGGAACTGCGCGAGCTTTTTGCCCTCAGCGACAGCTACAAGTGGCTGTCGCGGGAGTCGACCGGCGACGAGAGCTGGGAGATTGCGGGGCGGAATCGGGTAGAAGTGCAGGCGTCGACCTCGGATGCGCCGGAAGCCTCGGAAGACGCGGCCCCGGCACCCTTGACGGAACTACGGAAGCGCTCGACCTCGACCTCGCCCAAAGACATCCCCCAGTACGTCCTGGACTACGCGCCGCTCGTGCACCTCTTCTCCGGCGAGAACTTTTGGCCCTCGCACATTGCCGAGCACGTCCAGCACATGATCCCCGCGACCAACGGCTCGGCCATTCGCGACGACAACACCCACGAAGTCATCCGGCCCAACGGCTCCCACCCTCTGCGTCTCGACAACCTGTACGAGACACTCAACCACTACTCTACGCGCGTCTGCCTGACGAGCGAGGTCGACGTCGAGACCCGGCCCGAGTGGCTGCACTCGCACAGCGGCATCCCGGTGCCGTTTGACGACAATGGCGATGACGATGACACCGGAGGCGGACGTCCTCACACCAACCCCGACGTCCGCAACGGCCACGACTACGAGCAGCCCGACCACAAGTTCTCCGACGACACCACCTGGTTTGCCGTCGACAAGGACCACCCGCTCAACCGCATCTCGGACCCGCGCAAGCTGCCCACCCCTCAAGAGGTTATGGCCCTGCGCAAGCTCAAGGGTCCGCCGGAGATCCGGGCCAAGGGGCCACAGGATGCGCGTGTGCGGCAACTGTTGCGCGAGCAGGCGGCGGCGGCCGTGGCCGCCTCCACGGGTGCCACGCGCCACCAAATCGTCGTGGGCGACGTCCCCCAGGCTGTGATGGACGCCGCCACCGACGACATGGACGACACCGCCAGCGACAACCTGCCGCCCGTCCACGGCTACAAGCCCGACGCGAGCGGCTACTCCAAAGCCCCTGCCATCCTCGTCATGGTCGACAAGGGTTCCGGCATCTTGGACGCCTTTTGGTTTTTCTTTTACAGCTACAACCTGGGCCAGACCGTCCTCAAGGTCCGCTACGGCAACCACATTGGCGACTGGGAGCACTGCATGGTCCGCTTCGAGAACGGCGTGCCGCGCGCGCTGTTCCTCAGCGAGCACGCCGGCGGCCAGGCCTACGCCTGGAAGGCGCTCGAAAAGTACAAGAATGCGTCGTCCACCACCGGCGCCCAGCGGCCCGTCATCTACTCCGCCGTCGGCAGTCACGCCATGTACGCGCTGCCGGGGACGCACCCGTACGTGCTGCCGTTCAAGATGCTGCGAGACGAGACCGACAAGGGCCCGCTGTGGGACCCGGCCCAGAACAACCTGGCGTACCACTACGACTACGTCCTGGACCACGAGCAGGGCGGTGCGGGCGAGGGCGACGACAACGAGGACGGGGAGAGTGTCGACCGCGACCTCTCGCCCGGCGGCCCGTATGTCCCGCCCACCAGCCTGACGCCCGCCGCGTCCAACCCCGACGCGCCCACCTCGTGGTTCCACTTCCGCGGCCTCTGGGGCGACGACTTGTACGAGCTCGGCGACCCGCGCCAGTGGCGCCTGTTTGGCCAGTACCACTACACCGAGGGCCCCACGGGACCCAAGTTCAAGAACCTGGGCCGCGAAAAGGTGTGCCAGACGGACCGGTGCCGCATCCTGTACAGCCTCGACGCCGGCAAGAAGGCGTCATGGTACAGTTGATCACCTCCTCTGTTTTGATTTTTATGTTGTTATTATGTGTTTTTCTACGAACTGCATTGATTGGACCTCAATGATACCCCATCTCTCTTTTATCTCATTTCTCTTATATCGCTATCTACAGACTTAGACAGTTTCTCCTTTTGTTTGACGTTTTCACATCGTTTCCCTCAAATTGACACAAGGCGCATCTAAATGTATCTTTTTTTCCTATCTTTTATGTATCACCATACACCGGAGTGGCGGGGAACGCACGGAGTACACAGAACAATATTACCATAGAAATATACCATTCTGATTTTATCATATCTATGAGAGACACCTAAAGCATGCCTTCTGATTGATGGAACAAATGCAGGCAGACGACAGCAGGATAGATGAACTAGGGAGAGATGATAGCCGTTCCCTCACAGCTGGATCGCGTTGACCCGTCTTGACTTGCCGCCTGAATGGAGCACACCCAACGCGGCTGCATTCACTCCCATTCCTCTTTTCTCCTCCCCCCTTGGCATATCTGGAAAATAAATAAGCATATTCCGTAGGTTAACCTAATCAATGCCGAAATGAAGAACTCCCGTATCAGTAGAAACACAACCACCAAGACCCCAAGGAGGCTATTTGTGCATATCAGAATACCCAAATTAGATCTCTTGTCCTCCTTTCTCACAACATCAAAAGGGACGGCGCCGCTGCGGGGAAGATGTCTTCTTGTGAGGGAAAGAAATACGATGAATATGAGAAGCCTAAGAAAAAATGTACTGTGGTTGTTAAAATAATCGAGGTCGTTCTCTCCTTCTGTTCCTGCCGTATCTTGGTGATATTTTGGCAACCGCCACACTAGACGATACGTCGAAACGTCAACGTGCACACCGCGAGTTGAAAATGCACCCATCGCCATCAAACATGCTCCGCAAGATCGTCTTCCTTGCGGCGGCCGCCGGTGCTGCCCATGCATCCCCGCTCGCGGCCACCGTCTGCCCCGCCCAGACGGGCGACTACGCCGCCGTCGACTACGCCCAGCTGCCCGACCCCTGGACGTTTGCCAACGGCAATCCCGTCGTCACCGCCGACGACTGGGCCTGCCGCCAGCAGGAAATGAGCCAGCTCCTGCAGCAGTTTGAGCTCGGTGCGCTGCCCCCCGCGCCCGACTCCGTGACGGCCACCCTCTCGGGCGGGAGCATGAGCCTCGCCATTAAAGTGGGCAGCAACACCAAGACCGTCTCTGTCTCCCTGTCCAAAGGATCGTCGGGGGCCGCCATCGTTGCCGTCGGCGGCTCGTCCATCCCCATCCCCGCCAGCGTCGGCAAGATCAACTTTGCCAACGACGCGTGCGCCGCGCAGGCCAACCCGGCGTCGCACGGCACCGGCTGGTTCTTTGACCTGCACGGCAAGACGCACCCGGCGGGCGCCCTGACCGCATGGGCGTGGTGCGTGGGGCGCATCATTGATGGGCTCGAACAGCTGGGCGCCGACAAGACGGGCATCGACCCCAAGAAGCTGGGCGTCACGGGTTGCAGCCGCAACGGCAAGGGGGCCTTCCTCGTGGGCACCCTCGAGCCGCGGATTGCCTTGACGCTCCCGCAAGAAAGCGGCTCGGGCGGCGCGGCGTCGTGGCGTGTGTCGGACTCGGAAAAGGCCAAGGGCAAGTCCATCCAGACGGCGCATCAGATCATCCGGGAAAACGCGTGGTTCTCGCACAACTTTGACCCGTACGTCAACAAGACCAACGAGCTGCCCGAGGACCATCATTTCCTGGCGGCCCTGATCGCACCCCGCGGCCTCTTTGTCATGGAAAACGATATTGACTGGCTGGGTCCCGTGAGCACGACGGTGACGATGAAGGCGGGCCGCCTGATTTATGATGCACTCGGTGTGCGGTCGAACATGGGCTTTGCGCTGGTGGGCGGTCACTCGCACTGCTCGTTTCCCAGCAGCTCGACGGCGGACCTCAACTCGTACATTAACCGTTTCCTGCTGGGCAACGGCAAGCCGAGCGATGCGGAGATCTCGCCGGCCAACGTGACCATGTCGGACTGGATCGGCAAGTGGTCGGCGACGCCGAAGCTAGCGGCGGGGGCGGCGTGAGCCTGCACGATGTGGTCACAATGAAAATCAGATCGTTATATTTTATGTATCCAAAAAGAACGCTGTCTAAATATCTATGTCGTCGCTATTCTGTCGTGTCTCATTCTGTTGTATGCCAAACGCTATGCCAAAATTAACCAAAAAAAACCCACCAAAAAAAACCCACCAAAAAACACTACATCCAAAAGAAATTCGAAACGAAATGTCCAAACATCAATTTTCGTCCCCCGAGGTAGCATCACACCCTTGTGATTTTCACGTCCAGGGTCGGCATCACCACCGTGTGCTCGTCAATCTGCACTCGGCTCTCCACAATCGTGGCCACCACCTCGTACGTCCGCAAGGTGGCCGGATTCACCGGCTGGCCTGCCGCCACGGCCGCTGCCTGCGCCGACGTCCCGACGGCAATCCGCAGCACGTTGGTGCTCGCCGAAATCAGCGGCAGCTCATTCTCCATGACGTACCAGCGCACGGGCTCGCCCTGCTGGCGCATCGAGAGCACAAACAGAAAGCGGCTCTCGAGCGCGTGCCGGTTGATGACCAGACAGCGCGGGCCGTCGCGCTTGAGGCGGTAGTCGACGAGGACGCCAAACGACAGGTTGTCGCGGCCCTCGGGGCCCTGCCGACTGGAGCAGGAAAAGGCGACGACATCGTTGCGCGACTCGGGCTGGCAAAAGATGCGCGTGCGCTCGTCCCAGGACTGGGGCGGGAACGAGCTAAAGTAGATGCCGCGGTCGCCAAAGTAGGGGATGTGCATGCCGCGGGGGAAGAGGCGCGGGTGGTAGACGGCGCAGAGCTTCTGGTGGGCGGTCAACGTGGCTGTGGCGGCGGCCGCCGCCGCGGCCGAAGTGGCGGGCGCGTGTTGATGTTGTTGCGGCAACAAGAGCTGTTGTGTCTGCAAGCGGGGCGAGTCGAAGCCGCCGTGGGGGCTGGCGGGTGAGAGCACGGACAACGCGGGCGGCAGGGTTGACGACACGGAGACCATGGACAACGTCTCGTTGCGCGCCGACGTAGCCGAGGACGAGATGGTGGGCACCGTGTTGGGGTGCATCAGAATGTAAAACGAGTGGTTCTCGGTCGTGTTGGTGTACTTGAGCTTGCTTTTGGACAAAAACGCCAGCGAGGGATTGGCGTCGCGCAGGAACAGGCCCGGGCCGACCTTTTTCAGCGAAATGCCAATCTCGGACGCGGCACTCCGCGCGAAGCCGACACTCAAGACATAACGGTAGCGCGTGTACTGGACGGCCGTGGCTTTTCGGTGGGTCGATCCGGTGGTCCCAATCGGCGGGCTGCTGCTACCGCCGCTGACGCTGCTGCCGCCAACCTCGGAATCGATACCGTGATTGTGACTATGGCCGTGACTGTGAGAGTGGCTGTGGCCATGCGTATGCCGGTCGTCCATGTCGAGCGACAGCGGCACCAGTACCAGGTACGTCGAGATGCGCAGGCCGCGGTTTGTCACAGCAAACTCGCAGTCGTCGTTGCGGAATTGCGACAGTTGGTGGCAGTGCTCAAACGCCGCGGGTGACGACGCCAGCAGCGGCATGTACGGCTCCTGGCCCGCCGGCAAGGTGGTCGGCAGGTCGTCGGCCGCGGCCTCTTCGGGGGGCATCCACGCGAACAGCGTCAAGTCCGTCGTCCGCTTGATGATCTCTTCCTGCAAACGCTGGAAAGCGCGCCGGCCCTCGCCGTAGATCAGCGGCATGTAGACGTCAAACAGTCCCAGCAGGCAGTAGGCCGAGTCCTCGACCTTGGTGGTCACGCGCTGCGACGCCCAGGCCATGCGCTGCGCCGTCGAGTAGCTACTGAGGCGCTCCTCGCCGAGGATGGCGGGCACGGGGATATGGGTAATGTCGGCCAGCAAGGGGGCCAGGTCGATCTTGGAGCCGATGGGGGACCAGTTCGTGTCGTAAAAGTCAACGGCGTAGGGCGCCAGCAGCTCTTGGAGGGTCCAGCCGCGCTTGAACCACGCGCAGCGGCGGATGTTTTCGTAGACATAGTCGCGGTGGCCGTGGCCGTCGTCGGTGTCGTCGTCTTCGGGTACGCTAGAACGGGCCGCCGCGTCGAGGTCGACAAGGTGCACAAAGCAGACCGTGGCGCACTGGTACCAGTTGAACATGGAGTTGATGGACTCGGTGAGCTCCGTGTTGTTGGTCTTGTCGATGCAGCAGGTGTCGATCCACGCCCACTCGAGCCCTCGCTGCAGCGCAAGTTTGCAAGTGGCCGTGATCTTGGTGTAGCCTATCTTCTCGGTCAGGTAGGGCGAGGACATGTCCTGCAGGGTGACTTCCTGTTTATCGTCCCATGTGTGCGAGAGGATGGCATAGGGCGGGATAGTGGCGGCATCGGGAAAGTCTTTGAACTTCAGCGACGCGGCGTGAAGGAGCCGCATTGTGAGGAGAAGGAGGAGGTTCGGATTTTTGTATTATATTGTATCGTATTTTAGTTGAGTTGCAGGAGTGGACTTCGATGCAGCCGTGGGTCCATATGTGTGTATGGTTGAGGGTACGGGCCGGTGTCGGTCGAGGAGGGGTCGTCGGTCAGTTGGTGGGCGAGCCGGTTGTTGGTCAAGAGAGAGGTCGTCGAGGAAGGCCGGAGAGGTTGTCGTGAGGTCGTTAAAAGTGATCGAATGAAGATATTGTATTGTCAGGTCGTTGACGGATAAGATAGTAGGTGGGCAAGCGCAGGAGTTCCCTTCTTTTAGCTTTCTTCGTCTCTTGTCGATAAGAAGAGGAGATGAGGCCAAGTAAGCGAGCAATAGGCGACCCTGTATTTACCGTGTTTTGACAAAGGCGTACCTGCGTTTGGCGTCTGCCTTTCCCTTCTTTTCGCCTTCTTTTCGCCTTCTTTATGCTTCCACGCGCTCTTGTCGAGGTCATGCGCAGCCTTGCAAGGCAAGGCAACCTGGCCTCATTGCTCACGTTTTGAGGCGGGGGATGCGAGAGAGAGTTGGGGCTCTGCTCTCAGATTCTGGGAGGCCCGAACTGCTGTGGAGCCGCAATGCAGGTCTTCTGCCAATAGGGCCTGCGTGTGCGGCACAGCCTCGCAGCCCAGATTCGCAGCATTTGCAGGGTCGCCTCGCCTTGCGAAGAAAACCACCGCCTCGGAGCGTGAGGCCCGCCAAGGACGTGGCTGGGGACGTCGTGGGGAAGGCGTACGAGGTACGAGAGTGAGAAAGAAAATAAGCATAAGAATCTGGCAGTGAAAAGGAAGTGTTCGTATGTGGCGTCGATGTATGTCAACAAGTCTGGTTAGACCATCGCCAAAGCGGGAAGAGCCAGCGGTCGGAAGCTAAGCTGAAGCGGGATGGCCTCGATAGGCTAAACAAGGCCGTCAACGAACGGCAAGGCGACCTCCAATGGAACAAAGGACTGGTTGAACATCCGAAAGCCAATAAGCAGACCCAACATCCGATCCGAGAAAAGTGACGAAGAAAGGGACTGGCATTTGTGCGTTAAGACCGACCAGCCTCCGGCATCGTGAGAAATACTGTAAGCGAGTTTGACTGTGTCGGCTTCTCTGTCAGCGACGCCAGCGACAGACGACTGTTAGAGGACTCGTGTCTCAATCAATATTCCAAGCCGAAGGGTGCATCTCGTGCAATCCGGCTTGTTCTCATTTGTTGTTCTGCTGCGTCCCTACCGGGTCTATCTTAAATTGCGTCTAATTGCAATCCTGTCGACTTTTATTGGTCTTGTCCGTCTTCCGTCGTCTTGATCCCTGCCCGGCTCTTGTCTTCGGGAAGCTTATCTGTTGGATGTTTATGGACGGAAGAGGCATTCGCGGCGGCAAGGCCTCTTCAACGAGATGGCCATCGCGACAAATGACCACGGCGTCCCAAATGCGTATGCAAACGGCGGTGAATTCTGCAAATAGAAACAGATCAACAACAGTGTTGGAGCAAGGTCGCAGTACTGCTGAAGCCCACCAGTACGGTGAGGCTGAACACGCTGGCAACAACAGTCGTGGTGTCTGTTGGCGATGTGCTGTTCTGTCTGTGGCTTGCCCCCTGCATACGCAGCCTAGCAGTCCTGTTCTGTTGAAGACTTCCACTGAAAGGGCCCCCTGTCGATCCAGCTTGACTTGGGACAAGGGCCAGTCCACTGCTGTCCAACTTGCCGACGGCGTTGCCGAAAGCAAGGGATTGTCCAGTTGGTGTCTTTGCCTATCTTGTCTGTCGTTACTTCGAGTCCCGGGACAGAAACCGGGTCTGCATCTCGCCAGGTTGAACATTCTTCCACTTGCGTTGATAATACACTCGTATCTCTGTGAAGAAGGGACTCCGTTTTTCGCGGAGTGCCCCGTTGTTTAGGCGCTTCTGGGCCTGTCTGGCGTCATTTTCTGGTTTGCTTCTCGTTTTGACCCGACTTTTCCCCATGTTCGCGGGGAGCGTAGCGTTCCCCTCAAGAAAATACGGAGTAGTGTCCTCGTCTTACACCCCGCAGCGTACGAAAGCGCTAACCCAATATTTAGGGCGCTGGCGGCGCGACGGCGCCTCGAGGAACTGGGTCCGCTGGGTCCATCCCAACATCTGGGAGCGAGGTTTGAAAACGAAGCCTGAGGATCGCCAGAGTTGGGCCAAGGGCGCCTCGTGGGAAATTGGAGACGGGGTCCCCAGAAATGTCGGAGTTGGGGTGGGCAGCCAGGGAGCGAACGAGTCTAGGAAAAGCCTTGTTTCGTTCCGGTACTTTGGAGAGGGACTGCCAACAAGCAATGTCGTTTGGGCTTTGGCTTGGGCATGGGCTCGGGCTCGGGCTTGTTTTCTGCTGTTATTAGCTAGTTGTTCAAACGTCCGAAGAGACAACATGCTCGGATACGGGGTCTGAACGGAACCTTTGCGGCGCAGACAAAGAAGCGCGCGCTGAATGTCCAGAGGAAGCCCTATGGAAGCCCCAAGAGAAGCTCCCTCCAGCTACAGCTGTTGGTGTTTGAACGTGGATCCTGGCTGCTGTTGCTGCTGTTATTGGTAGTAGCAGATGACGCCTTGAGCGATTGTTGGTGCGCCCTGTTTGTTCTGCGAGTGTCGTGGCCGTCGGTTGGAGCAAGGAGTGATATCAAGAAAAGATATGCAGTTGCCCACAAAGCTCCGTCGCCGTGCACGATCCATTGAATATGGTGCTCACTTCTCGTTGTACAACTTTGATGCATTGCCGTGCTTCTAGCCGGGAGGGAGAGCTGGGGGAGAGGACCAGCGATCCCACAGTCCCAACGAGCGCTGTTGGTTGACAGCTGCTGCTAGTCTATGTCAGGAAGGAAGTGGGAAAAGGGAAGAAGAGGTGGAAGCAGGATGGAGACACAGAGCGAGGGCGAAAAGGAGAACCAGAGGCAAACTGCCAAGAATGGAATCTTGATCTGGGGAAGGCGCGCCTGCTCCTATCACCGGTTGCTCTTTCTCTCTTTCCTTGTTCACCACTCCAACGCTAGCTTGTCTCCTTCCTCCACCTCCCCCCTCACCCCTTCGTTCTTTCCCTCTTCCTAGTCCCTCTTGACGGGACCCATGTGGGCTGCCAACGTTCGCTGTTGTGCGAGGGGGCATTTACGAGCACAACAGGGATTGGTCATTTCGAAAGAAGACGAAAATGTTTGGACACGGTTGTTTTTTACACTATGGCTGCTTGTGCTTGTCCGTCGGGTCGGGAACCATCCGCGGGATCGTCTTGGACAAAAGGAGGAGGAAGAGGTAGGAACGACGGACTGCCCTCCCAAAAGAGGACGAGAGGACGCGTCCGTATCTGGAAGTTGAACAACACGACTCGACGTGGCAGGCGCCGACGCTACCTATATAAGACGGCAGTTGCGATCGGCATTCTGTCGTTCTTTCCATTACCGCTTCCATCTCCCTCTCTTTGACTTCATTCCTCCTTTTTATACCATTGCCATTAATCCATCTTAGCTCTCCAGTTTCAATCCATATCATCTGTTTGGACACGAGATGATTCTCAGTGTGTCGCCAACTTCCCCTCAAGATACCCTTTTTGTCGTCATCTCGGCCCTGGCACCCTAGCTGTTGGGCCATTAGTGACCCCCTCCCAGGCTCCTGGCCGTTCGCTTCGAGGTTGCTTTAGCTGTTCTGTTGGTTGTGCTACCGTTACCGCAATCGATTTTGTATCTTGGGATTTTTTATTTATTCCTCCGTGTTCCCCCAACCCCCCTCCGACCTCAGTTTGGATAACCTCGTCTCATCTCTTCATCTCATCGTTCTTCAACCCTTTCATTTCCCCTGTTTCTTATCCTTATTTTTTCTACCACTTTACATCCACCGCCATCATGGACGAACATCTCGACGACCACGAGATCCGCGAGATTGAGCAGATCCTTGGTACCAAGATCTACCCCGGCACGGAGATTATGCGCGATGTCGGCACACACCACTTTGTGAAGGCCGGCCAGCCGCATACGGCGGCGGCGGGCAACGACAACGCCGACGGTAGCACCCAAGCCAGCAGCGCCGATCCTGTCTTGGTGCCGCAGCCCAACGACGACCCGGCCGATCCACTCAACTGGACGCCCATGTGGAAAGCCGGCACCATCCTGGCGGCCACCGTCTTATCGTTCTGCCAAAACCTGGGCCCGCTGGCCTGCGCGCCCATGTTCGGCAGCTACATTGCCGAGTGGGACCGCAGCCTGGCGGACGTCGTCCAGTTTACGGGCGTCGCCATCCTCGTGCTCGGCTTCAGCAACTTTATCTGGGTGCCCATCATGGTCTCGTACGGTCGCCGGCCCGTCGCCATTGTCAGCACCATGCTGTGCCTGGGCTCGTCCATCTGGCGCGCGCGCGCCACGAGCTATAACTCGTTTATGGGCGCCAGCGTGCTCAACGGTGTGGGTGCGGGGCCCTGCGAGACGCTGATGCCGCAGGTGATTGCGGACATTATCTTTTTGCACGACCGCGGCAAGTACCAGACGCTGTACTTTGCCATGTACTTCATCTCGCTCATGGTGGGGCCCATCATTTCGGGTGCCATGGACTTCCATACCGGCTGGCGCAGCTTCTGGTGGTTCAACACGGGCATCCTGGCGTTTGCGCTGCTGTTCCAAATCTTCTTGTTCCCGGAGACGCGCTACGACCGGGTGGCCGTGCAGGCGGCCCAGGAGGCGGCGTCCGCCTTGGCTGGCAGCGGTCCGGACGTGAGTGCCACGAGCAACAACAATCCCAACAGCAGCAACGAGGGTCTCGGTGGCGGTGAGAAGGCCTCGGTGGCGCCCGAGGTCGTCCACGCCACGGCCACCAACAACAACAACAGTGATGCCCCCGCCAAGGAGGACGCCGGCGCCGTTGACCACGTCGACCACTTCCTCGGCGTCAGCAAGCCCACCGTCGCCAACTTTGCCTTGTACCAGCGCAACGGTAGCCTCCGCAGCCTGCTGCGCGAGCTGTGGCTGCCCTGGTACCTGCACATCTTCCCGATCGTCGAGTGGGCCGCCTTTGCCGTCTCGTGGTCGGCCTCCTGTTTTCTTGTTGTCAACCTCAGCCAGTCGCAGGCATTTGCCGCGCCGCCCTACAACTACTCGTCACAGACCATTGGCCTGTTCAATCTGGCTGTGTTCGTTGGCGCCCTCGTCGGCCTGTTTACCTGTGGCCCCTTTTCGGACATGGTCGCCGCCTACCTGACGCGCCGCAACAACGGCGTGCGCGAGCCCGAGATGCGTCTCGTCGCCATGGTGCCCTATGTCCTCGCCATGATTATTGGCAGTGTCGTCGTGGCCGTCGGCTACGACCACCACTGGCCCTGGCAGGTCATTGTCGTGATTGGGTACGGCCTGCTGGGCGTGCAGGTGGCCGCGCTACCGAGCATCGTGAGCACCTACGCCATTGACAGCTACCGGCCGGTGACGGGGTCCATGTTTGTGGCCATTACCGTCAACAAGAACGTCTGGGGCTACGGCGTGTCCAAATTTTTGACGCCGTGGGCCGAGAAGAGCGGCTTCACGGCGCCCATCCTGACCAACATGGGGCTGACGCTCTTCTTCTGTCTGCTGGGCGTGCCGTTCTGGTTCTACGGCAAGAAGCTGCGCGGCGTGACACGCAACTCGTTTGTGCACCGCCTGTAGGTGAGGGGCAGTGACCGGTGAGAGGAAAACATTGGATGAGAAGATAAAGACCGCGAACAAACAGACTGGATGCGCCTGTGTTCGTTTGGTCGTCTTTTGTACTATCTATATGGTATTCTAGATTTTTTGGGGCTTTGATATCCACCTCACCTCACAAAGTGAACTAAACAATATTAGAGTTTGAAAGGAATAAAAAGCATAACAAGGATGCCGGCATGAATCCATTTGCGCACTTGCAGCTGACGACAGTGAGCTACACAAGTAAGCCCTAGGTGGAGCGACCATCCCCACTGTGGACTAATCCATCTGATCCTTCCCGCACGACGAAATTCGAATACCGAGACGAACACTTTGCACGACCAATACCAGAGAGGTCTGTAAGATGTACGACGATTACCCAAATAGGAAAGTCAACTACAGCCACATCGACAGCATCTACCGTTGGCACTCTATCAATTGTCGTCGTTCGCCATCACCCCATCTTGGCTGAATTATCCGTCGACCTTGCTCTTGGCCGGGAATAGAGACGCGCCTCTTTTGTTGGGAAAGATTGATCTGACGCGATGACGGATACGCGCCTACAACGTACCAAAATCAAACTCGTTCAGCTTTGCTGGCCGCATGTGAAGAGGTGCGCCCGGCGCGACTTCCTAGCTGGGGTTAGGGGCCTTGCGTGCCTCGGCTTGCGCCCGTCCTTGGGCTGCTTCCCGCGCATTTTCTGTCGGTTCAGTGGATTGGAAAGACCGTTGAGTCGCCCCCATCAAAGCTCCGCGGACTCCTATTGGCCAGAGGACCCAAAACGGGCTCCAACTTTGACGGCGTACACGGAAGGTGCAGCCCATCAATGGTTCCTGTGCCTTTTTGCTGTTGCCTCGCAGCCAGGAGAAAAAAAAATACCAATAATAATTAAAAAAGGAACGTCGGGCTCTACGAACCACTCCTTATTATCTACAGAAAGGGCCCCCCGACATCGCCAGTTCCTCGACCCTTTTGGTTTCTCTCACCACTTCCGACTCTCCCCCCTCCACAACGTCCCACGCGCATGTCGCCGCCCTCTCTTGCGCCTTCACTCCTCGCCAAGTGCAGCAGCACACTCTATTGCTACGCGCGCGCCGCGCCTCTCTGGATCGTCGTCGTCCTCCTCCTCCTCGCCGGCACCGTGCGCCGTCTCGTCTTTCCCCCTCGACCACCTACACCCAGTGTCCACGCGTCCAAACAAGAATAGCTTTCTTGGCCGACCTTGCCCGCTGCATCCGCGGCTGTTTGCGCCCCTTGCGCCGTCTCGTCTCGGTCACCGCCACCATGGCCTCCGCCGCGGGATCCTCCCTCACCAACATGTCCGTCGTCGTGCCCGTCTTCAGCCTCGCGGGCGCGGCCTCCGCTGCCTGGGCTACCCACGCCGTCCTCGCCCGCCACAACGGCGACATCCGCGACTGGGCCCTGCGCTTCCTGACGGGACCCGGCCGCACCTCCCGTTTACTGTTGATCCTCTTCATGGCCCTCAACCTCAAGTCCCTGCCCTTTGTCTGGACCGCGCGCATCTTTGGCGCCATGATCCGCCACACGCTCTGGCCGCGCAAACCCCTGCCGCAGCAGTCCTTGTTCCACTACAGCATCACGCGCTCCCGCACCTCGCTCATGGAGACCGACTACAACTTCCACAAGTCCAACAGCACCTACTTTGCCGACCTCGACGCCAGCCGTACCCATCTCGTCATGTACCTGCTGGGACCCGGTGTCGCCGCCGTCGGCCGCAACCAGGCCACCAAGATCGTCGTGTCGCCCGACGATGGTGTGACGCCCATGAAGGGCAGCCTGGGCGTCGGACTGGGCGCCGTCTTTTGCAGCTTCCGCAAGGAGATTGCGCCGTACCAGCCGTACGAGATGTGGAGCCGCGTGCTGTCGTGGGACCGCAAGTGGCTGTACGTCATGACACACTTTGTCGTCAAGGGCAAGGTGAAGCCGGCCAGCTGGGACGGCGGCTCGTCGTCTTCATCCTCGGCCAAGCCGCGCAAAGAGTGGACCGCCGCCGACGAGGCCAACCTGCAAAAGCACGTCATTGCGACGGCCATTAGCAAGTACGTTTTCAAGCTGGGGCGCTTCACCGTGCACCCGACCTTTTTGATGGAGGCGAGCAGCCTGCTGCCGACACGGCCCGGTGAGGGCTGGCGCGGCGGCGGACTCGAAGCCGTGGGCACTGCGGACGACTTTGACGAAAACGAGACCGAGTCGACGACGCCGACGACCGACAGCGAGAGCGACACCGAAGAATGGACATGGAAGGACGTGGAGCGCGAGCGGCGCCGGGGCATGGCGCTGGCCGGCCAGTTTGCGGCGCTGGACGACGCCGGCGCGCTGTTTAACGGCGGCAAGAACGGCGCCCTGGGCATTTTCGGACCTGGTTGAGAGAGGTGGGTGGTTTTAGCGACGAGTGGAAGTGTTTTAAGACTTCACATTGTCGCTTTTTTTCTTCTCGTCCGCCTTAGATCATAGACTTTGCGCGTACACTTTTAGATTATATTTTTACAGCACATGTACAGCATAGATTATTGTTTTAATATTAGAGTGCCTTTGTTGGCACGGTTTAATTGAAAGAATGAAGAAACAAATGAAGCACTTTTGCATTATCAACTGTTTTCTATTATATGATGTGTTCTCCCTATGTGAAGCCTCTATCAATTAATTCATTCCTTCCTTCCGTCGTGACGCCTCTCGTCCTGTCTTCGTTTGTGCCTCCTTTTGCAAACAGTAAATACGTGGGTACAATTATATAAGGAGTGTCTATGGGTGTGGTTGTGTGTGTGTGATTGTGTAGGTGTCAAAGGAGTGTCTGTCTATGGTTTGTGTCCCGTGCAAAAAGAGTGTCATGAGTGGGTATCAAAGAGTGTCGTGGGTCAAGACCCGAGCCAAATAACGAAGTAACCCAATGAATCCAAATAAGTCCAAGTAAATCAAAATAAATCAAATCAATTAACAAAATCAAAAGAAGCCAAAACGCCATTGAGGAAGAGTGGGCTCCCCCCCCCCTACAGGAGGAGAACCGCCACGACCACGGCAGCACCGGCGACGGCCGCGGCAGGGGCCCGGTGGAGAGAGGCACCGGCCGTCGCCACCGACGAGGGGGACGTCGTGGCGGTCGGCGCGGGGATGATGCTGCTGGGGATCGACGATCCTTGGGTGACGGCAGTCTGTACGGTCGTGGCCGGCGGCGCGCCGCAGCCGGTCTCGGCACCGCGGCGGGCCAGGTAGGCCGCGACGACCTCGTCGGGGATGACCGGCTCGGGGAAGGGAGCGGGGGCGGGGGCAGGCTCAGGAGCAGCGAAAGGTGCTGGGGCCGGCGCCGGCACAGGAGCCCGCTTCATAACCGGCAGTCCCCGCTTGACGGCACCGCAAATCTTGTTCGAGAGAGAATACGCATCTTTGGCCTGGGCGGGGCTGCAGGACTTGTCCAGGCAGTTGTGGGTGAGGGCGAGCAGCTGGTCCTGCTTGGCGGCGGAGCACTGGCAGTGGTAGTCGTCGGTGTCGCAGCCGACGGCGACGCTGGCCTGGAAGAAGCAGAGGTTGGCGCACACGGGGACCTGGCTGGCGTAGCCGTTGATGGTGTTGACGCCGTCGTCCTGGATGACGAGCGACTCGTCGAGGGCGGCGGCGGTGCCGGCGAGGGCAGCAAAGAGGGCGGCGAAAGCGTACTTCATGATTGTGGTGAGAGTGAGAGAGGGCGAGGATGTTCCAAACGAGTGTGAGGCGAGTAGAAGTGGTGACGATGAGGTATGGCGGCGAACGATGATCCAATGGGGTGTTATTGAATATCACGATGGTGACGAAAATAGCGAGAGTGCGTCGTAAGGGGAAGAGACAGAAGAGAAGGGAAGAAACAAAGGAAGGGAGGCATGTACAGAGTGGGAGGGCCTACTTGGGTACTTAAGATGGCCGGCCATGCCCCGAAGACCTCCCTCAGAGGCAGATGTCGCAGCAGCACATGGGAACAAGATGGGACTGGATGGGACTAGATGCCGGGAACGCATGTAAAGAGGGCCAAAAAAAAAAGCTTCTGATCGAGGAGGGGAAGCAAGCCCGGTCCTGCCCATCATGCCTATTCCGCTCAACATGGTGAGCCTGCCCTGCATGGGTTGGGCCTTGGGTTGAGTCTGTCGTCTTCAGATGGGGAGAGGTCGCCGCCGCCTGCCAAGCTTAAGATTTGGTGAACGGCGCTACGATTGGTCGCTGTTGGTGTAAGTCGTTGGCGTCTTTCCGTTGGCGTCTTTTTTTTTTTCTTTTTTTTTCTCTGTTACTCTTCCTTCCCTCACAGTGCCTTGATTTCCCGCTCTCTCTCCACCGCCTTCCCCCGCCCCCGGACTGGACGGAGCACTTCCAGATCGAGCTTGGCAGCTCCGGCCCCAGTTCCTTTTTCTTCTACTGTCTTTCTTTGACCTTTTTCGCTGTTCAACGCCTTTTCAATGGGCTTGCGCTCCTTCTCCCACCTTCTGGCCAGGCCACTGTCTATCGTCTGGCCGAGAGATCGTCACGACAGCCCACAAATGGTAAGTAGAAATTGTATGGTGAAGAGAGGGGAAAGAGGAGGAGAGACACGACGATAACGTGGCGTAGTCGACCTTCGCCGCTGTATGTCTTACAATCTGTAAAGGCCCTGTGTATCAAGAGGCACAGTCGAAACAGAGTCGACGAGAACGGAATAAAGAGTCACATAGAACATCAATTACGAGCCTGGGCAAGCAATAAGTTGCCTCTGGCAAAATCGTACTCGTGTTCGTAGCTTGTCGTTGTTTTTCTTTTACTCTTCTTTCTCTTTCACTTTTCTTCTTCTTTCTTTATCCTCTTTTATCGATTCCACGATAGCCTCCCCCACCCACTGCTTCCACCTCCACCTATTTTTTTTCTTCCTTCCTTCCCACCCCCTCCTTTTCGGCTGTAGCTCTCTCCTCCCGCCACCTTAGCTTCACATGTGAAGATGCAAACAAAGAGGTCTGAAAGACAAAAAATAGGTGTAAGACGTAGTGCATGCGGGTGCATGCACGTTCAGCACACCCTCTTTTCCTTCTCCGTGGTCTTGTTGTGCCCAGCACAGACTTGCGGCTGCTCCCACGCCAGAAAACGAGGTGGTGCCCAAGGGAGCGCTACTGCACTCGTCTGCAGCACGATGGAGCTGAACTGCTGTAAATACGGGAAATGGAGACGATGGGCTCGATGGGTTGCGTAACTGTTCGGGAGAGCAGGTTTGTTTCTTGCTTTCTTGCCAAATGTGGGAAGAGCAACAACGGAAGACGAAGAGCAGCGGGGAATTGAGCGGCAGATAGCTGGATGCAACGCGATGATGCAACACTCGGCCTGCCCAACGAGAGTGCATGTGTTCGCCGAAGGAGAGAGAAAGGGGAGAAGAAGGCAGAACCATTCACAACCAAGACGGCGTCCTTTTATTTCTTTTTCACCTCACTTTTCCATTCTCGTCTCTCTGGTTTTGCGCTTCGTCGCTTTTGGTTCCTTTGTCTCATGTCGATCGGCGATTTCTCCGCACCCAATCGGCCGACTTTTACTCTCTCTGTTTCTTCCCCCCTCTCTTTAACTCTTCCTATCGTTGTCCTCATAGTATCTCGCCGAAAAATTAGTATTCGGCGTCACCAGTGTGCACTCCGGTGGCAAGACGAGAGAGAGAGGTCCCTAGAATGATACCCCCCTCTTCTGTGAATCCTCTCAGTAACCAAGACACGAAGTACGACGTAACGCCACGAGTAGGGGAGAAAGAAGAACGAGAGCAAGATCTATTCAAGAAAAGCCAGCAAGGGGAGAGAAGGGCAGAAACCGACTATTAATATTCACCCTCTTGTCCAGTCATCCTCTTGTCTCTCGTCCTTCTTGCCGTTGCGTTGTCGTCTGTTAGAAGTGGAGGATCGTTGCGTCGCATTGGAATCGTGATGCCGTTGAGAGCAAACAACGACAAAAGCACATGCTTTTGTTGCTCGGCTTGGCCGGCCAATCGCACTACACCGAAAGAGTGTGGCGTTTTTTTTGGTGTGTTTTTGGCCCTGTTTTCTCCTCACAAAAATACCTTGCTGCAGACGCTTTCTCGGCACACACCAAGGACGAAGCGTGCGTAATGGCCGTTTCGGCCCCTGGTCCAGCAGCCCAGACCAAGGAAGAGAAAAGGACGGAATGATACAAAGGACGGAATGATCCCCCGCAAACGCCCCCCAGCTTCTCCAGTTCCCCAGTTTCTTACATTCTTCTCTTTTCCCTTTCTTTTTCTTTTTCTCTTCCGTCTGTCGTATGCTTCCAAACTGCTTTCGTGATTCGTAAATGAGAAGGGAAGAGAAGGGAAATATGTTTCTTTATGAATCACAGCGGTTCTGTAATCTTGCTATTCTCTGTCTTCTGTAAGGAATTTAGCATCAATGCCTGAGGAGGATGGGCGCATGGTATTTTGCTCGCAAAAGATCTCTGAAGTCGGTGGAAAACAACCGGGAAAGGGCCATAAAGTGAGAAAATGCACTTGTACAAGACGACAATGTACAAAATATGAAGTATGCGAATGGCATAAATATAGAGGTCAAATATGCCACACGGACACAATCTTGAATGCACTATTTCAGCAGCTGCACAGCTCTTCACAACTTTCACACCACCTTTCTTTCGTTTCTGCAAGGAACGGTTCCTGGTGTCTGGACTGGGTCAGGAGGTCTGGACAGATTCTCGACAGCTTCCGCTCTCTCTCTCTCTCTTTTTTTTCTTTTCTTTTCACGGCGGTTGATTGATTATCTTTAGATTCTCACACGATTCCATGAGATATAACATGTTGGCTCTCGCACTCGCTTTAAATCTATGTACAAGTACTCCGTACTCCGTACTGTCGTATCTCACTATTCTCCTCTCTTCCTCTCAGACCGCAGACATGGGGCACATCCACACTGACAAGGATACCCGAGTCCCCAAGCATACCCGGCCATGCCATTGGCTCAGGGCCGTCCATCCTGTTCCCAGTTTTCTTGTGGGCCTAGTCCCAATCCACCCAAGCCACCTGCCCAATCCTCGCAAGCTGTGGATGTGCGGTAACTTTTAGGTTTTTAAGGTGAACCATGTGAAAGTCCCTCCCAGGTGTCCCCTCGTTGTGGACTTTGTGGGCGAGCCTTTCCGTCGCAATGCTACGATACTCCAGTTGTAAGATGCACACTTTCCATCAAAGGCAAGACTAGTACGTCGTACGGGAGGACAAATGCGAAATAGGAAGGCAAACAAGAAGTGCGCCCACACACGCGACAGGAAGAGAGAATGCGCAGTGGGCATAATCTGCAATATTGAAACTGTCCATACGACCAGTAGAAAGAAAGAGGAAGGTCACTGGCCGTGCAGCCCCAGCCAATCTCACCTGGCGCTGTGATCCTAGCAATGTGTTTGTCTGCACCCCTGTCGAAATGGCTCAGCCTTGGGAGGAAGGCAGCATTCCAATGGGAAAGAATTACAGCAAATTGGTCAGAATCAGTGAAAAGGGGCAACGATCACCACGGGCTGCCCACTGGACGGGCTTCCCGCTGCCCCTGTTCTGTGTCTATTTACGTTTGTGTATTTACGTTTGTGCAACGACAGGATGCTAGACATAAACAGAGGCGTCAACACATGAGCATCTGAACTTTCAAACGAGTGCTTCGCAATGAACAGACCCGAACCATCAACAACAGACAATTCGATTCCCCAGACTCGATTTGACGGGACAGGACGACAGGGACGCGCGTATCCGTAGAACGGCCGAGCCACGCCTTTCCCTCGAGTCCCAAGTCCCAAACGTCAACGATGCACACTCCAAAAGGTGGACAAGACTAAGACCCAAAACAGCCCAGTTGGTTTCCATCGCGTCTACGGCCGCCCAGTCTGGCAGGCGGTTATGCGGGGTATTGGCCCATTTGGCGTTACTTTGGGGTTTCGTGGTGTCCTTGGTGCCTTTTTTTGGTGCCTTTGCAATCTTAATTTTAAATCTTAAATTTCTTTCCAATGCTTTGCTTGCCTCTTTTTTGTTGACCTGGCGAGCACCACGATGGGGAAGTAGGCGAAACACGCGGCAAACGCCACACTCGCTCCTTCGTAAGCAAAAAACCGGACTCGCTCGAGAGTCCGTGGATACGAGTGAGATTACGATGATTACTCCGAACGGCTGGGAAAGAGTGGGAAACAGTGGGAAACAGTGGACATGGGCGGAAGTCACCGTGCAGAGACAAACGGATTCGTTGGAGCTGGGGGGTGAGAAAGGCTCGGGCTCGGTGTTGCTTGTTGTTGCGAGGTAATTTCCCCCAGACTCATTGGTGGCCACAACAGAAACGAACGGAAGCGTGGGGACGATGGGTGTAGTCGATGGGTCCGTAGATTGGGAATGGAAATCATAAATACGGCGTCTCCCGCTCGAGGATCATTGCCAAGTCAGTTCCTGTTCATCACTCCTGTCATCGATCATCGACCAGACACAACATCCAGGGACATTTGCCAACCCGCCCCCCCCCTACCCCCAACATGGCCAACCGTTTCTCCCCGGCCCGCGCGGGCGTCTTCGCGCTCGGCCTCGCCGTCGCCGCCCTCTTCCCGTCGACCACCCTCGCCCAGGATGCGCCGCCTGCCTGCCCGGCGCCCCTGCCCGTCGGCCCCGATGGTCTTGACTTTTACACGCCGCCCGACTCCCTGCCCGACGCCGACCACGGCGCCATCATCTGGACCCGCTCGTACGCCGATGGCTCGGCCACCATTGCCGGCGGCACCAACACCCTGCTCCTCTACACCCAGGAGGGCGTCCACGGCGGCACCGTCGCCACCTCGGGCTACATGGTCGTCCCCGACGGCGACGCCCCCGAGGGCGGCTGGCCCGTCGTCACCTGGGCCCACGGCACCACGGGCATTGCCGACCCCTGCGCGCCCACCATTAACGACCCGGCAACGGACGCCGACACTCGCGACATTCTGCTGGCCGGCTGGGTCAGCAAGGGCTTTGTCGTGGTGCGCACCGACTACGAGGGCCTGGGCACGCCCGGTGACCACCCCTACCTGATTGGGCCCTCCGAGGGCCGTGCCGTGCTCGACATTGTGCGCGCCGCGCGCCAGGTCGACTCGCGCATCGGCTCGCGCGTGGTCATCTCGGGCCACTCGCAGGGCGGCCACGCCGCGCTGTGGGCCGCCTCGCTGGCGCCGAGCTACACGCCCGAGCTGGACGTGCTGGCGACGATTGCCTTCGCGCCGGCCAACAGTCTGGAGTCGGAGGTCCCCCTGCTGAGCGCCGTCGGCAACACCACGTCGCTGTCCGGCACCGTCGCCCTGATCGTGCGCGGCCTCAGCATTGCCAACGCCTCGCTGGATGTGGTCGACATCCTGACGCCCGACGCCGCCGCGCTCTACCCGCAGACCCTGACCGAGTGCTCGGCCTACCTCAACACCAACGCGTCCTTTGGCGGCATCGGCGCCAACGACCTCGTGGCCGCCGACGCCCACCTGACCGACGTCCTGACCCAGCTCAAGGACAACGACCCGACCTACCTGACGTCCATCTCGCAGCCCGTGCTCGTCCTCCAGGGCTCGTCCGACACGACCGTCTTCGCCTTCACGACGGCGGCCATGGTCAAGAACCTACTGGCCGGCGGCGTCGACATTACGGAGCAGATCTACAACGGCGCGACGCACCAGTCCATCATTGACGTTGCGGGCGCCAACGCGACCGACTACCTCGTGAGCGTCTTCAGCAGTTAAGGTTATGGTTGTATATTTGAAGTAAAAAAATGGAAGAGCGATCGTGTTGTGTTGATTTTTAAAATAAATTAATATTTAATTGGATAATTTTTCAGTCCGAGGAAGTGAACCTAAAATAAATAAAATAAAACAAAAGTTTATACAAAAAATAGAAAATGACCAGAAGTGGATGAAAACAATTGTAAGCAATATTTCTTTTTATAAAACGAGGAAAGCAAAGACAATACTCCGTTGAAGTTAATACTGTTTGTTGTTGTATCGTCTGTTGCCTTCAAACGTCACTTCTGTGCCATCGTCAAAATGACTAAGCATTCAAACTGGGACCCGCTTTTTTCAGAAGCTCTCTAGAGCTGCTTCACCGCGTTTCAGGGGGCCGCAAAGTGTTATCGCAATCGCACGCCGCACTGAACTGCCGTTCTTCACACTCGTCGACGTCCTCGCCTCACCCACATGCCGCACCACCTCATGTGTGGTCCGCACGCGCTCCACGATGTCACGAAGAGCCGTGAAAGGAGAATACATTGAGACGGTAGGTCAAAGACGGCCCTGGACTCATTTAGAATAGCCCCCTAACCTGTCAGGACACCGGGAACAAAGTCTCCCGCAAGGCCACACTCGTCGGCACACAAAACATCATCCTCGGCGGCAAGAGCGTCATCCAGCAAGATGTCATGATCCGCGGGGATCTCGTCAGGTCCCTGCCGGCGAGTGCGAGCGGCAGTTCTGGAAGCAGTGGGTCGTCCTCCTCTGGCAACACCGCCATCTCCATCGGCCGCTACTGCTTTCTGAGCCGCGGCTGCTGCCTGCGCCCGCCGGGTCGCCTGTGGAAGGGCGTCTTCTCGCACATGCCCTTGCGCATGGGCGACCACGTCTTTGTCGGCGCCGGCACGACGGTCATGGCGGCGTCCATTGGCAGCCACGTGCACCTGGGCGCCAACGTGGTGGTGGGCGACTTTGCCATCATAAAAGACTATGTGCGCGTGCTCGACGGCACCGTGGTCCCGCCCAACATGGTGATTGCGAGTTTCAGTATCGTGGCGGGCCAGCCGGCGCGGGTGGTGGGCGAGCTGCCCGAGGGCGGTACGGAGGCTTTTGAGCTGCGCGAGCTGTACAAGACCGTGGGCAACAACCCGCAGCCGATGCAGGTGTAGCGGAGCGTGGGCGGGAAAAAAGAAGAATCGACGACGATGGCACGTGTGGGACTACCCCAGCCAAGGACAACGGGAGAGAAAACGACGACGGAGAAAAGGAAACGGGAAGAGTCGAGAAGGATGCAAACGGCAGACGTTCAGTGGGGCCAAAAAAAAAAGGCAAGAACACAAGCACATTAAAAAGGCATGGCATACTGCAAGTCATCGAAACAATCGAGGTATTTTCACCACTTTTTGGATTCCACCGCATTCCCCGTGTGCTTGACTGCTTCTGGGCACTCGTGCTTGTGAGTGATTAATATCTTGGCCGTGACCTCACTGGATAAAAGGCAGATGAAAGCAACGAGACGAGAACACGCAGATGAAGACAGAACAGACGGGCACTGCCCAAGAGGGAAGGCCGATAGAGTGTTCCACCGAACGCAGGCCGTGGAAAAGAGCCTGCAGATTAGCCAGCCTTTTTGGCTGCCGGTAGGAGTCAGGAGTCTCACGCGCACATGGCTTCCACGGACGAAGAAAGACTGACAGAACATTAGATGAACGACAGCCAAGGAACGACGACAAGAAACGACAAGAGAGAAAGCCCGGAATATTGTTTATTTCGCAGGAGACGGACCAATCACAGCCACAACCACCTCGAACGACAACCGTCCAGATTGACCTCACCTCTTGGCAGCGTCGCCCCCCCGGAGTCTACAGGCTAAACACCCACCACGGCCATTTTATCCAGAGAGTGACCCATATTGGCAGCACTATGGACGCCCGGCTTTTGCAGTGGTCCGCCGTGTAGATGTCTCTCGTCGGCTTGTTTATCTTGTTTATTTTTATCGTGCTCTTCTGCATGTCCCCCATGCTGTGGAGCCTCGCTACTCACCATTCGGCATCTCCAGATGTCGGCAGTCGAGAAATGGGGCCTGGGGGAGAGAAGACGACACGAGAGTCTGGGGGATGGGAGGAAGAGGCAAAATCAACGACGCCTGATAGACTCCGGGGAAAGCGTGAATATGCCTTGGCGCTGGTCCTGCCCATTTCTCCTTTTAAGCCTGCGCGCACCACCCAGAGGTCCTTCATTTTGTGCTCCCTTCTTCTTTTTCTTTCCTTCCTCCCTCCCTTCTTTCTTCCCTTTTTTTCTTCTCTTTCTTTTCGTCTCCTCACAGCCAGTCCTTCTCTCTTCTCTCCCCCATCTTCCTTGCAAAGCACTTCACTCACGATCTTGTCCTTGCATCGTCATCATGTTGAGAAACGCTGCTCTCCTGGCCCTCGCGGCCTTCGCCGAGGCGGCTCCCCAGTTCGGCGGTGGCGGCGGCGGCGGCGGTGGCACGACCATGCTGCGGTTCGGCTGCACGCAGACGGTCATTGACCGCCTCGACCCCCTCGTCAACCCGGGCCAGCTGCCCTCGCCCCACGTCCACCAGGTCGTCGGCGGCAACGCCTTCAACGCCACCATGCCCTCGGCCGACATTGCCAAGCTGGCCACCTGCACGTCGTGCCAGTTCTCCGAGGACTTTTCCAACTACTGGACGGCCAACCTCTACTTCAAGGCCCGCAACGGCTCGCTGATCCGCGTCAAGCAGGGCAGCGCCGCGCTGCAGTTCAGCGACAAGTTCAGCAACCAGATCGACGGCGGCGTGCTGGTGTACTATGTCTCGGCCGCCCCCGGCAAGATCACCGCCTTCAAGCCCGGATTCCGCATGCTCGTCGGTGACGCCGGCCGCAAGACCCCGCTGCCCTCCAACATGAAGATGCAGAACTGCTTCCGCTGCTACTCGGGCCCCAACTTTGGCGGCGACACGGCCGCGCCCTGCCAGGGCGGCTCCATTGACACCACCGAGTTCCCCCAGAAGAAGTGCTCTGGTGTGCGCTCTAACATTCTGTTCCCGACCTGCTGGGACGGCAAGAACCTGGACACGCCCAACCACCAGGACCACGTGGCGTACCCGACCAGCGGGCCGGCCGCGTTCCTGAGCCTCGGCGGCACCTGCCCGTCGACCCACCCGGTCCGCATCCCCCAGATCATGCTCGAGGTTGTCTGGAAGACGGACGAGTTCAACGACCAGAGCATCTGGCCCGCCGACGGCAAGCCGTTTGTGTTCAGCGACGGCGACAAGATGGGCTACGCGCAGCACGCCGACTACGTCTTTGGGTGGAAGGACGACTCACTGCAAAAGGCTATGGACAAGAGCGGCTGCATGGGCGCGCGGTGCGGCACGCTCAAGTACCAGACGATTGACCAGGCCAAGGCGTGCACGGTCAAGAACATGGTGCACGAGAACGTTGACGGCTGGATCTCGGAGCTGCCCGGCGACGACAGCACGAGCATGAACATGAAGAACTAAGCGAAGAACTTTATCCGAAGATAAAGTCTTTCGTCTGTCCTGTTTTGCCTTGCCTTGTCTTGTCTTGTCGTTGTACATGTTTCTGTTGGAGATGGTTTCATTAGAAGACTGGGGAAAAGGGACTCTCTGAACTGTAATTACGATGAGACTGTGCTGTTTGTCTTGAGCATCTCGACTCGTGCCAGCCTACCATAGTTCAGGGCGTTTTCCCTTCCTTGACATTCCTTCATTTATTTTCATTTCTCATCAATACATTTTTATTACAGCATTAGGTCACGGTGCATGTGTCACATTATGAAGTTGGATTATCGAAATGGTTATCAGAAACTCGTGCATTTCGTATGTGAAAACGTAAAGATAAAAAGGAAAAGGACTCAGCATACTTACGTACTTACTCAGACCTACCCACGGCATCTGTCAAAGCCGCCACAACACCCGGCCGCTTGGCCAGCTCAAAGTACTGCAGCAAAAAGTCCTCCATGGTGTCCGGGCACTCGCCCATCAAGTCATCCACAACCGAGCCGACCAGCGGCCCGTACACTATCACAACGTCAGTCCAGAGTCGGCAAAGGAAGGAAGCAGAATGGAGATCACTGTCTTTCGCATCTTCCGTCGTCTGCAGGCCCTCAATGTAGTGGAAGATGGACATACCGTTGGCAATGTTGGCCAGCGTGAGCTCCTTGTCGACTGGTCTCGTAGCCACTTGGCCCTGAAAGAGAGGATGCGCGTCACTACCATTGTACACGTTCTCCTCCGTCCACACCGCCCGCAGATACGCCACATCCCCGCCCAAGGACTGGAACCGCTGACCGACGGCGCGCAGCCGCCGTGCCAGCATCTGCATCTGCAAGTGCATTCGGTGCCGCAGCTCGGCGCCCTCGCTCATCGGAACAGTGCCCGTGCCCACCGAGTGCACCAGAAACTCGAGCGTCAGGCGCTGGCTCTGCTGGTCGGTGGACACCACACCATTCTTCAACTCGCACTGCGTCGTGAGGCGCGCCACATCCAGCAGGAACAGCAGCTGTGCAAAGACGCTGTGCTCCGGGGCGCCGGCCGGGAAGCCGTAGAGCGCGCCGGTGCGGCATTCATGGGCAATGGCGAGCGTGAAAGGCATGACGAGGATTGATGTGGCAAGAGATCGGTGTGAATAGAATCAAATAACAAGAAAAAAGGAAACAATAAACGGGATAAGAATAAGTCGATCCATTAAGTAGACATAATGATGTTCACCTTTCTCGATGTTGTTCACAGAACTGCCGTGTTCGTGGATTACGACGAACAAAGGGCCTGTAATCCAGTGCGCGCTGTCCCCCTTTGTTTTCCAAACAAAGCATCGAAAAGAACAAGCCAACCATTCAATTCAGTCCACCCACGCTCTTTCACAAACATCCTACCAAAATGATAAAAAAATCGATGCAATCTTGGCTCACTTTTTATTTTTTTGAGGTAGAACAGTAATGTTGAATTTCGCAGCAAGATAAAATATCATACAAATCGCAATGGTCAAGAATTTCCCATCCCATTGTCCACCTACGCCAGCAGCTTCTGGATAAAGGCCGCCGCCTGCGTGCCGTACTTGTTGACGTACTGCTGGTGCGCATTGGCGTCGTTGCCGTTGCAGCTGGTCGGTTAGCAGTTGCTCTTGTCTTGTTTTATTTTATTTCACACCGTTGCACTTACCAGTACGGATCCGCCGAGTCGCAGTACGACTTGATGATGGACGGGTCCGCCGGCGAGCACTTGAACCCGCTCGCCCGCGCCGAGAACCCGTGGTTCGTGCACGTGCCGACGTTGTAGGGCAGGCCCGCCGTGTTGTGCGGGTCGCCCATGAAAATGGCCGCCTTGACGGCCTTGAGGGCCGCGCCCGTCAAGGTGGCGCCCGCGCCGCCGCACAGCGCATTGTCCATGATCTGGCCGCCCTGCGAGTAGCCCACCAGCACAATCTTGGTGTCCGGGCACCGCTGGTTGAAGGACGTCACAGCCTTCACGACGGCCGCCGTGCCCTGCGTCGCCGAGCTCTCGTAGCTGGCGCCGCCGCAGCTGCTCTGGCCACCGCAGGCCGGGTAGGCAATGGGCTCGGAGGTGGCACCACTGTTGGCACGGACGACCATGTCCACAAGGCCCTTGGAGGTACCGTAGCCAGGCGAGACAGTGGTCTCGCGGGCGCCGTAGACGTGGACGGGCGGGCAGTCGGCGGCCGCCTGGTCGGTCACGGGCGTGGCGCGGGCGAGGCCGGCGGCCAGGAGAGGGAGGGCGACGGTGAACTTCATGGTGGATGGTGGTGCTGGGGGCAGTGTCGGTTCTTGGGCGTTTGTTGAGATGAACAAGTGAAGACGAAGACGAGAAAGCGACTTGTATTACGACAGTCACTCCTTTATACGCTGTACGAGACCAGCCAACGACTACGATCCTTTGCGCTCAGGCCATTCCCACGCACAGCATCCACAGACCGGCTCAGGTCGATGCATGGCCCACTAGATAGGACGAGGTGTCCAGATCTCGTCAAGTCCCATCAAATATCATCAAATATCATCAATATCAAACAAAGGAACCAGGGAAAGTCTTCCCGAGCGGTCCGTCTTGGAGGGTAAGAATAGGTCAGGCGGAGGGCACGAGATTGGTATGAGATTGGCATAGCAGATCATGGCATGGACGTAAGGAAGGCAATGCGAGCCGGGAGTGGAGGAGCGTCCTGACTAGTTGTGGCATCAGAAGATCCTCATTGTTCCTTCTAGAAGATGTGTGTCTCCGTGAGACGTTGCAATGGATCCATCTTGGCCGAAAGGGGAAATCAAAGGGAAGGAAAAGAAGGCCCCATATGAATACGGGGACAACGAGTGCATCGACCACGGGACAGCGCCCATCTACCGCATCGTTGCAGGTATAAGCTTTGGTGGCGCTTTTCGGCGCTTTTGGGGCGTTTTTGGCGTTCTGGGGCCCCGGATTCTCCACATTCTCGTAGTTTTCGTAACTTTTGTCAGTTTTCTTTCCGCCGGTTGATTGTGCCCGATCTTCTTCTCCGCCGGCAGAATCAAAAGGGGATCTCGGCACTTTAAGAACAATCAACACGGGTAAAATGCCTTGGGCTGTCAGCCGTGGGTTGCCACTGCAGATTGTGTTGGTTCGTGGCTAAAGGAAATAAACAAAACGGAACATGTCGCTCCAGAGAAGACGGGAGTCATGATGTGGGGTGCAGGGTAAAAGGGGAAAACCAGACAACGAGAGCAAGAATGCTGAACCTGCTGTGACAAAGGCATACAACTACATGTGTATGGTAAAGGTAACTTACCCTTTAAAATAAATACCATTTTTTTTCAATGTCGAGTCAGTGTCAATCTATGTTCCTAAAGTAAGGATAAATTTTCTTGACCAATCTGATAATTTCAAGATTGATATTTACTTAAAACAATATTCCAAGCTGAACAGCATCACGACTGTTCATTAAAACAAGACCACGTTAATCGTTGCATTTTTATTCTAGGGAAGAAATAGAAATGAATAAAAAATTACTTTCTGTTGAGCGACGCAGTCAATTCATTCGAAGAGTTAAAAAAAAAAAAAAGAGAAAGCCCAATTCAAATGACAAAAATGCGACCTCCGGGAGTCGAACCCGAACCTTCGGCATGGAAAGCCGAAATCCTAGCCGTTAGACCAAGGACGCTAATAACGCTAGTTGTGACGAATTGTCAGGTACTGATGTTTATGAAGGACGGAAACCCCACTTCCAAATCCACTACCCTACCACTGCACCTCTCACTTACACCCCAAATGGGAAACTACCAGGCAACGACACGAATCCAACTGCAACTTGACCAAAGGACGTATCGCTTTGTACTTTGTGAAACCTATGATACAAAGCTATCTTGATAAATGTGACAATAGTAATAAAATATTACAACTGTAGAGAGAAAGCCCGACAGACGATGTCGAGTCAGTACAGGACCCCTTTTCTTTTTAGTGCGAGCCGGGCGGCATTTGTTGTGATCAATTTACCCAACTGTATTAAACAGAAATAGGCACAACACAAAAGCCACAAAGATGAGATGAAATTGGGGAAGTAGAAAGAGGGGTTGCCCACGAAGATGAAGTTGCCTCTTTACCCATTCCTTTCTTCTCCTTCCACTTTTCCCTCACTTCGTCGTGGAAGGCTGGATATATCTTGCGTGGACACAGTTCATCCATCCCAGCCCAACATCTCCATTCGTAAATTTTCGTAGTGTGTAGTTCATGGATAACATGTTTTCTTTACAATAAGTCAGAAAATTCACCACAAAAAGATAAAAACATCTTCATCGCCATTTCGGCAACATGCTCCACCTCAACATCTTGGGCCTCGCCCTCGCCGCCTTTGCCGGCCAGGCGGCGGCCGACTGTTCCCGCGATACGCTGTTGGCAGCCGCCGACGCCTACATCGCCGCCCAGATCAGCGGCGCCGTCGCCGGCAGCGCCTTCCAGAAGCTGCTCGACCCGGCCGTCACCTACCGCCAGAACAACAAGGCGGCCGATTCAACGACTGGCCTTCTCAGCAAGCCGCTCAAGCTGGACCACAACCGCACGATACTTGATACAACGCAGTGCGCGTCCTACACGGAGCTCGTGTCGACGGCTGGGCCGTACGTCATTGGCACGCAGCTGCACCACGCGTCGGCCACGGATGCGTCGTCGCCGATTGTGCTGGTGGACACGATCGTGGCCACCACGGGCGACTGGGCCTTCAACGCCGCCAAGACGCTGGGCTACATTCAGCCCGAGGATTGGGGCACCCTTGCCGAGGGTGACCGAAGTCCCCGCGCGCTGCTTCAAGCCGCTGGCGATGCCTACCTCGACATGTGGAGCAACAGCACGGCCATCAACGCGGTGCCGTGGGGCACGCCGTGCGCGCGTACCGAGGGGTCGATGCACGTCACGCCGTCGTGCAAGGCGGGGGCCCCTTCGTCGGGGACGGCCGCTGGCAAGAACACGGACCGGCGGTACGTGATTGACGAGACGGTGGGGTCGTGCAACATCTTTTGCGCGTTTGGTGGGCAGATGCCGGACAGCCACGAGTTCCGGCTGATTGCGGGCAAGCTGCGGCTGGTGCATACGATTACTGTGTAGGCGGTGCCCGTGTGGAGGTAACTTATCAAGTTATTATGATGTGGCAGCTGTATTGAATTTGATGGGAGCAGGTTCTGGTTCTGATTCTGATTCTGGACTGGCCCGTGTGTTGTAAATAACCGCTGCCGAGACCGTTCCTGAATGATGTGCCGCGTCCGTGTGTACCCGCCTCGTCGGTTGTTGGTTGGTTCCTGCATGCAATTGGGGGGGAAAATACGGGAGCGAGGGTCTAAAAACGTGAGGACCGACCTCAGGCTGATCTGGCGTGGCGTTCTTTTGATGAAGGGACATGCCTCAACCGCTGCTTGGCCCGACTCTTAGGCCTCGCCAACAGATAGCCTGGGCCAGCCCGCGATGTGCCTAATACCAGACATACGAACAAGGTACAGAGAGGGGAAGGCAGGTCCAGCCGTGTGTACGGGCGATGCGAGATGATCCGGGGTCCATGGGGAGTCCATGGGAAGTCTAGTGGAGAGCATCCAGTATTTATTATGGAACCTGTACCGTGAAACATATTTCGTCAAGGTCAATCATCATTGATCGCCATCTGCACCACCGCCGACATGCGCTCCACTCTGCTTCTCGCCCTCCCGGGCCTGGCCTTGGCCCTGGTGCCCGCCCCGGCCGCCGACGGCCGCTACACCATTGCTGCGGACGGCATCAAGGCGCAGTTCATTCCGTATGGTGCCACCCTGACCAACCTCTGGGTCAAGGACCGCCATGGCAACGACACGGATGTTGTGTTGGGGTACGATGATGCGGCGTATTATCGTAAGTTGTGCGCGGTGTGCCGTTGCGACTTCGTCGCTCGTTGCTGTTTGCCGCTCCTTACTCGGCCTTCGGCCATCGCTTCGTCGCTAACTGTTCCACAGCCAAGGACCCCGGCCACCCCGTCTACAACTCCATCCCCGGCCGCTACGTCTCCCGCATCGGCAACGCCACGTACACCTTGGACAACACCACGTACGCGACCGAGAAGAACGACGGCGCCAACACACTGCACAGCGGCACCAACAACTGGTCGTACCGCGTGTGGAACGTGACGGCGGTCGGCAATGCGAGCATCACCTTTTCGGTGTACGACGCCGCCGGCTCCGAAAAGGGCATGCCGGGCGACGTGACGGCCAACGTGACGTACACGCTGACGGCAGGCCGCCTGGGGATCACCATGTGGGCGTCGGCAGACGCGCGCACCCCCCTCATGCTGACGCACCACACGTACTTTAACCTCGACGCGTACAAGAACACGGCCTCGGCCAAGGTGTGGGACCACACGCTGTACCTGCCCTACTCGCAGCGCTACCTCGAGGGCGACGACGGGGCCGTGCCCACGGGCAAGATTTTGACGGCCGCGCCGGGTGCCGTCAACGACTTTGCTTCCGCCGCCAACTTGTCCCTGGGCCACGCGCAGGCCGACCCCAAGTTTGCGGCCAACTGCGGCGGCGGCGGCCAGTGCGAGGGCTACAACGGGTACTTTTTGGCGGAGAACGTGCCCTCGGCCGACAGCGTGGTGGCCCGCCTGGCCGCCCCCTTCTCCGGCATCGCGGCCGAGCTGCGCACGAACCAGCCCGGCATCATGCTGTACACGTGCAACTGGATGGACGGCACGGCCTCCCTCAAGAGCACGCAAGGGTCGGCCAACGTCACGAAAGTCGGGCGCAGCTCGTGCGTGGCCATCGAGGCGCACGACTACCCGGATGCGATCAACCAGTAGGTCCCCTCCCCCGTCGCCCGTCCTTGACTCAATTTGATTTGTTCTCTGCTGACCTTTTTGTAGCCCCGAGTGGAACCGCACGACGTACGAGATTGCCAACCCCGGCAAGCCGTACTTTTGGAACAGTTCGTGGACGTTCAGCACGTTCTAGAGATGGAGTAGACGTGCGACGCGACGTGTTTGAAAAAGCAAAAAAACCCTTTCCCTTCTATTCTGTAGCCATTCTATTGTTAGTTAATACACTGTATGTTTTTTTTCCATCCAACCGTAGTTTACCCCAACAGGGACGAAATCTCCTTGATCTCGGCCCGCGTCTGCTCAATGATGGCCGCTGCATCGTCGACGCTCCGCACCAGACCCACACTGGCACTGACGTAGGTGGCCACCCGGCCCTCCGGGCCCCACGCTGCGCTGCCGCCCTCCTTGACCGCTGCGTCGTGCCGCACTTTCAGCTCGTCAAACGGCACACCCGCCTCTTGGTCCGCCCAGCTCTGGTTGAGCAGGCCCCGCGGGCTGAACTCGGCCGGCCACCCAAAGGTGCCCCTGAGGTGGTTGTACAGGTGCGTGCGCCCCGTGTGCGCGGCGCCGTCCGTCGCCCGCACGACCTCGGCCTTGTACGCCGGGTTGACGCGGGCTTCGGTCGAGGCGAGAAAGCGCGTGCCCATGGCCACGGCGGCGGCGCCCAGCCCCAAGGCGGCCACCGCCCCGCGGCCGTCGGCAATGCCGCCGGCGCCAATCAGGGGGAGGTCGGGCCGGCTGGCGCCGAGTGCGTCGGCGACTTCCGGCAGCAGGGACACCAAGCCAACGCCGTCGCTCGTCCGGCCGTGCCCGCCGGCCTCGGCGCCCTGAAGCACCAAAGCGTCCGCCCCCGACGGATGGGCGGCCGCCAGGGCTTCCCGGAGCGTGCCCACCTGGATCCAAATCTGGGTGCCGGGCGAGGCCTGGCGGAGCGCGGTTGTCCACGTGTCCAGCTGGGCCTGTCCGTCGCGCGGGGCAAAGAGCCAGACGGCGCAGGGGCGGTGGGCGCGGACGGCGGCGGTGGCACTCGCCAAGTCGCCGTTCCAGACTTGGAAGCCGACGCCGATGGGCAGCAGCGCCGCCGGCGAAGCTGTGGATGCCGGCGCGGCCGCCAGCTGCTTGAGCGGATGCTCGGCCAGGAGGGACTTTGCCTGCGCCAAGTCCTTTGTCGACGCCTCCGGCGTCTCGCCCGGCCCGATAAACCCGAGCCCGCCGGCCCTCGCAATGGCCACCGCCGTGGCCGGTCCCGTGAACACGCGCATGGGGGCGCCAATCAGGAGAGGCGAGGTGGTCCAGGGGAAGAGCTCGGCGAGCCGGACGCGGTGCTCGACGGCGCGGCGGGCCGCCTGGAGGGGGAGGGACATTGTCACAACGGACGACAACGACCAGGGAGCAAGGAGGAGTGGGGGTGGTGAAGGTCGAGATTAGTCGGATGGTGGTGGCCCGTGTTAATTGCCAAATCGGGAGATGTTGCTGTTCACGGCACGAATTCGCTATCGCTATCGTGACGCGGGGTCGCGGTCGAGCAGTCTCGTTTGGCGTCAATGGCAGCCGGGCTGACAGGGGATTGTCTTCAATTTGTCGCGGGATTCGTTCCGCTTTGGTGTTGTTGTGAGGGTGTCACTGTCGATATCGCTATCGTTCCCGGGGCGAGACCGTTGTGTGTTTGACTGATAGCATGCCGATGCGGGGGGGCAGCTTGGCAATATGTACTCTTATTTTACAGCGGCTGTCAGTGGGCTTAGTGGGCGTGAGGGGTCTTCCGCGGAGAAAGCTCGTCCACAGCAGCCGAGAGCGCCACTAAGTCGCTGCACAACGGGCAACGATTGGCATGACGTCGTCCGGCCGTCGGCCCAGCGGGCGATTGATGTCCACTAACAATGTCATACAGCACGCTCCACAGCACGCTCCACAGCACGCCAGTAGGCACCCAGTACCCACAGGCACTAACAGCGCTAAGGCAGCCAACGACATGCCGTTGAAATGCCATTTGCTGTCTTGGCTCGAACTTGGCTTTTTAGGTGAATTGTCAGGGTTCTTTGGCGCCCTTCAGTGGACATCTGCGCCCGAAATAAGAATAAGCTTGGTCTGGTCTGGTTTGGTCTGGTTTGGCATTTCTCCCGTTTGGGCAGTTTGATGCGTCCGGGTCTCCTTGAGTCATAAGCACTACAGACAGGTACAGTGACAAGTGACCGGCAGTAGCCGACTGGCACTGCGTTTGTCATCGTGTTTAAAGAGGACGTCTCCCGGGACGACTCCCGTTCGCAATCAACAACCAACAAACGTCCATTCGTTGTCCCCTACACTCTACACTCGATCGCCAACACCATCTGTCACATTGACGCCCACCTCCACCATGTACCAGCGCATCGACCACGCCGAGACCAGCTTGGTCGCCCTGCGGCAGCTGATCCGCGACAACCCGCTCGGCCAGCTGACGACGGCGATCACGACCGATGGCTTCCCTCTGATCCAGAGCACCCACATCCCCTGGGTCGTCGCCGTCGACGACCCCACCAGCGAGACCGAAAGGGGCCGCCTGCTGGGCCACATGGCCAAGGCCAACCCGCAGGTCAAGGCCATGCTGCAGTCCGTGGCCGACAAGCCGACGGACACGCCGGGCGTCGGTGTGCTCGAGCAGGAGGTGCTGGTCGTCTTCACGTCCGCTGTGCAACACTACGTCACGCCCAAGTTCTACACCGAGAGCAAGCCCACCACCGCGAAAGTCGTGCCCACCTGGAACTACGCCACGGCCCACGTCCGCGGCCGGGCCACCATTTACTACGGTGCGGGCCCGCCGGCTGCCGCCACAACGAACGCCGCCGCCAATGACTTCTTGGGGAAACAGCTCGACCTGCTGTCCGACTACAGCGAGCAGGTCATTATGGACTACACGGGCGACGGCGACCGCCCGTCGCCGTGGAAGGTGGCTGACGCGCCCGGGCCGTACCTCGACATTATGCGCAAGAGCATCATCGGCATCGAGATCCAGATCACCGAGCTCGAGGGCAAGTACAAGATGAGCCAGGAGATGCGTGCCGGCGACCGCGCGGGTGTTGTCCAGGGTTTCGGCAAGTTGGGTACCGAGACGGGCGCGGCCATGTCGGCGCTGGTGGCCGACAAGGACCGGGCCACGACGGCCGCCAAGGCCGCGAAAGCGGCTGCGGGGGCGGCTGCAGTCGGGGATACCAGCAAGGAGGCTTAGGAGGAAGGATTAATCATGGGTGTCATGGATAGACAATAAAGTTAAAAACAAAAGTTCAAAATGTACATAATTATATTTAAATGAATAGCTATCATACAGTCTGCCTGCACAACTGGCAAGACTGGCTAGCCCAACGCCGGATTCAGAGCACAGAAATCAAAGTTGCCCGTCTGGAAGTTGTTGCCCCAGTACGGCGGGAACGGAACGGCCGTGCCGCTGCCGCCCTGCACAGCAAACGTCGTGACAAACACGAGCAGCTCCGTGCCGCCGCTGATGGCCGCCGCCAACAGATAGTTGTAGCGCACGAACCAGGCGGCGTAGCGGCGGCGGACGTGGAGCTGCATCACGAAGCCAAGGACAAAGTACACGAGGACGCTGGAGTTGATGCCCACCGACAGATAGCCCAGGTACCAGCAGAGGACGGGCGTGATGACCGAATCAATGCCGGCGCGGGGGAAGCGGCGGTGCAGAAGGTAAAACGGCAGAGGCAGAACCAGTCCCAGCGGCAGCGCCAGCAAGATCCACTGGTACGTCCGGCCCCACCCGAACAGGTCCTGGGACAGCGCGCCAAAGGCAATGGCGTTGGAATTGAACGATTGGATGACCTGGCCGGACCAGACGTTGGTGCCCTGGATGCTCAGCAGAATGTCGCGCTGGCTCGTCGTGATGGCGTTCATCAGCACAAAGTTGACCACCGCCCCCAGCAGCGTGCCCGCCATCGTGACCGCAAACGTGCACCGCGGGCTGAGCTTGCCGTACTGCCCGAGCTTGAGGTTGCCCACCAGCGACAGGGCCTGGGCGTGGGCGTTGGACCCAAACAGCACAAAGTACATGTTGGCCACGGGCCGGCCGGGGTGCAGATAGCCGCCGAGCAGCTGGATCAGCGAGCTGATGGGCACGTTGAAGCCGATGAGCCCGGAGAGCGCCCCGAAAAAGAGCGTGGCCAGGAAGGAGAGGGTCGTGGCCACAAGGAACCCCCACCAGGGCAGCGTCGAGCGGACGCCGTACACGCAGCCGAGGCCGACAATGGCAGACACGACGAGCACCGACAAGTACCACCAGGAAGGGACTTCGGTGTACGCCTTCATCTTGAGGTAGTGGGGGTCGGTCTCGGTGTCGACGGCCGGGCCAGAGGCAGCAGAACTGGGCGTCCTCTTCCACCATGTCCTTGGCTGTCGGAGTCGCACCCACATTCCCTTCCAGTTCCATGCAAAGGCCGCCCGCACCGAGTCGGCGTGCCACAGGCACATATGCACCACCGTCGCCGTGACGCCCAGGTTGGTCGTCAGCAGGTACGACGCGTTGCTCGCTGCGAAAAACGGCAGGCCTTCCACACCCAAGGCGGTGGTGTTCAGCACAAACTCCGCGTCCAGGATCGCCGACTGGTTGTACACCACAAACTTTTCCCCGGAAGACGTTGGGGAGAACAGCTGCTGCGACAGAAACGGAAACTGCAGCGCCTGCCACACGTTGCCATAGTACAGCCCCAGGAACAGCGCCATGCACAGCACGTAGCCTGCGAACCCGTTGGCCAGCGTCACAAACGGCAGGAAAAACGCCGACGTCGTAATGTACTGCCAGTCGAAGCTGAGGGCCAGCAGGCCCAGCCCTTCGTTGCCGCTGCTGCCGCCAAACACGTTGGTGAACACCAGACTGTTGCGGTTGGCCAGACAGAACACGCTCACACCCGTCAGGGCCGGCATAATGTACTGCGGGAACAGCTCCCAGACGGCCACCACCCCAAAGACGACCCAGAAGAACTTGAACCGCTTGGCCGTGTCGCCGCCGCCGCCGCCGCCGGACGCCTTTCCCTGGTGCAGCGTCTGCACCAGCGAGCTGAGCGGCAGCACACCCGGCCACACCATCTTGGTCGGGTACACCAGACTGCGCCGCAGCACGCCCGCCATGCCGTACCCGAGGAGCTGCGACGAGAAGAGGAGGAGGATGGCGACGGCCGCCGGCGGCACCACCCCGTAGTACAGCTTCTGCGTCGCCAGCACCTCCGTCGCGTACGCCGCCGACGACGCCGAGCTCGACATGATAATCACCGCCAGGTGCTCTTTGGAGTTGAAGCCGTGCGGGTTGAGCCACCGCCCAATCTTCCCCTTGGAGGGGAGGACGGCCGCCATGCCGTTGCCCAGCACGTAGCTGATCACCGTCAGAAAGATCACCGACACGCTGACCGACTGCGGCTTGAACAGGAAAATCGTGGCGAGTGCCGCACCAAAGGTCGACAGCCCCATGCCCAGCAGGACCATCCGCACGGTGTACGGGTTGAGCGTCGGGTCGTCGTCGACGTGGAGCGCGGTGAGGCCGATGGTGTCGTCGTCGGCCGTCGTCGGGGCGGGCGATCTGTCCGTCTCATCGGTGTTGACGGACGCATGGTCGACCTCCTTCGGGAAGATGCCAAAGTCTTCCAAGCTCTTCTCGAGTGCCGGCATTTTGTGTAGCGAGAGCTCCGAGTTGTACCAGCTCTTGATGCCCAGACCGCCCATCGACGTCGAGTCGACTGCGGTTGAGTCGATCGATGTTGAGTCGCCGGATGTCGACTCCCTGCCGGCAGGGAGAGGCGACCGTGGATGTGGCGATGGTAGTGGAGGCTCCATTTTGATGGATATTATGCGTGGAAATGGAAAGAGAAAATCAAAAAGAAGTCATTTGGGGTGATCTATCTGAACATTGTGATACATTCATAGCAAAACAGTGCAGAAAACAAGCCTCACTACAAGTGTAGACACTGGTTGTAAGGAAAAGATCGTGCCCTCCTCGTCTATATACACCAAAAGTGGCCGATCACGCCAGATCAGAGAGATACACTGAGACAATCACAATTAATGGCGACAACAAGGCATGGCTGCGTAAATCGTTGGCACAACCGACGGAAGAGCCACCAACCGATATCTCACCATCTCACTCCATCATGCATATCTTGACTGCACCTTCGCCAACAGCTGCCATATTCGACGGCCATTCCACTTCCTATACGTCGGATCACATCTTATCTCTCTGCTTCGTATCTTTATCCTCTATATGCCCGCCGTGGCTGGCTGGTGATACACGTCTGGAACATGGCGCCATGGGGTCAACGATTTAAACAGCAATGCCAAGATACCCCAGAAGACCCAGAAAAGGAAGAATTGCCCGTCTCCTTCAACTTTCTCCGAGCACGTTATCTTTATTTTCTCCCCCACGATCGACGGCATCTCGTCCTTCCGTTTCACAAAGCACAGTCCGCGACAGAAGTGGCATTATGCCGTTAAGCGAGGGCCAGCAACGACAGCAAAAGAGCATCAACAGAGATAAGAGAATCCCAATTGAGTGGTCCAAGACTTGCGGGACATGCATGAAATGGAAATGGAAATTGCTTGTTTTTGTTTGTGATCACTTCTTCCATCTTTCTATTTCCATCGAACAGTCTCCTCCCTTCCGTTCAACCCCTGGACGTCGATCATGCCAATTGCCGGACAGGGATTCGCTACAGACTCAATCAGCATTTTCCAATCTGGATTGTGCCATATCATTTGCCTTTAGGAACTTGAAATGCAGTACAGAAAGATGAAACAGCATCATTTTCAAAGAAAGATTGTCCATTAGGTTGTGAAGAAGTCGTTTTCCACATCGAGCATATTCGCGTGTAAGTGAGGCCCCACTTATTTTCGGGAATAGCCCATATAAACTCTAAAATGAGCACCCGCTCACAAGAAACTACTCCGGGTGGTCTAGTTGGTTTATGGCATCGGACTGTAATTGTTCCCACATTTGAAATCCGAGAGTCGGGCGTTCGATTCGCCCCCTGGAGATTTTTTTGGTCTTTTCGACAACTTTTTTTCTTTTTACTTTTTCAGATTTGATTTCGAATTCATTTGACTCTGACTTTACTTGTTTCTTAATTTAGCTTTTAGTGTAATAATATAAATTTCAGAAGATGTAACTGAATTAATGATATCTGGATTGTTTATTTGTAAGTTTGGATAAACCGTACAATGTTGTGGCTCCTGTGAGGTCTCAATTAAGAAATATGGGGCTAAGTCTTTTGGCCTCCTCTGACGGCCGCATATATCGGCCACTCTTTTTCCTTCGCCTCTCTCTTGTACTTCTGAATTTTCATGTTCACTTCTTCTCTTTTTCTTAATCTCAATGTGTTTTTTATCTCTTAAGGGAATTGCTTTCATTATTGCATTGAATCGTAATCATATTGCGTTAAAAGGTGCTTGTCGTTTTTTATCTCATAAAAAGTTCAAAATTCCGTTACCCCTTGTTTATTCATCCCATACAATCCCTTCGTGTAGTCAAATATAAGTCAATAGAATTGGATAAGCAATCTCCTGCTCTTTTCCACATATTGCGACAAAGTAGATAGATACACCGCTTAGAGTAAATTTCCAAGTTTAGACACTTTCTCTACCCCACAAAGTTGAGCCGCAGAGATGAAGTCTAGAACTGTGGAGAGGCTTGTCTTCAAAGGAAGAATTTTTTTTGGCGCTTGGGGTTCTTCTGGGCATTCGTCTCGAAGGCGCTCCAAGTCACGACCCCTGTTAGTAAGCCAATCGTTCACAGAGTCGATCGAGTTGAAAGGTTGGGTAGGCGGTCGGATTGCAAGACCTATAGATTGGAGTTAGATAGGCGTCGTAATTGTTGCCGTGAAGAAAGGATTAAAAGAAACTTACAATCGCACTTGGTGCCGGAGAAGTTCAAGTCGCCATTTGCGTACCTCGGACTCCCACGAAACCTTAGGATCACGCTGTGTGACTGTTGCTATTGCGTTGCTTGGATTGCTCAGAAATCGGCAGCAAAACGACAGGATAAAAAAGGCACTGTCAGCCGTGTTCACCTCCAAGATTTGTTGACCCAACCAGCGTGTGAACTCCCATCCGCGTCCCAAGTGTTCATAATAAGCGTTGAGCAAGTTTGAGTAATCGCGGTTCGCCTGGCCCTTGGAATTGATGCCCACGCTATACCTGCCGTAATCGCAGACGATAATCATTGACCAGTGCCCGTGGTGTTCGAATGGAAAAAAGGCATATTGGTAGTTAGCGAAGTCTGAGAACTTCTTGCAAGCCGCAGTGATTTCGATGCCATGTGATTGCAGTTCTTCAAAGAAGAACGGCTCCACGGCCAGCATGGCGCGTCCCTTGCAAGCCTCCAAGACCATTTCGAGAGCTAAGTGGACATCTCCGCAGCTCAACTGTCCACTTTGTAGGCGCTGTGCGGTATTGGCGACGTTGCTGTGTAAGGGCCTAGCCGCCGTGTCTTGAAGGAACTCCACATGGCCAGGTTTTTTCGGTCCATCTTGGTTGTCTTGATCGCCCTGAGCATCATGTTCGCCCTCATTGTCCGGCATGTCCAAGTCGCTTTCATACCCGGTGTCAATCAGGTCGACCGGCTCATCTGCATCATCTATCCACCCTATAGGGTTGGAAAAGACCATGCTCTCGTCCGTCATGGCCGATGGATCTGGCGTTGGCTCATTTGTGTCAGGGACAGCAACATTGATGCAGCACCTTGTGCCCGAATCCAGAGGATAGGAGCATCCACAATTAGGGCATATTCGGTCCTGCTCCTTGGACAATTGCTGCGGCGCTATAGTGTCGTACATCTGTTTGGCAATCAGTTGCACCAAACGCCGAGTCGTCAAAGTATTGGACAGCGAATCGTGAGTGAGTGAATCTGAGTGAAATAGTGCTAAGAAGAGAAGAAAGAGATGAAGACATAAAGAAGTTGAGAGAATGAATGAAAGATGAGTATAAGAACAGGCTCGCCATTTTATAGCTAAGTTTCAGGAAAAGCTGAATTTGAAATCATATTTTATAGAGGTAAAGGAAGCAGGGAGATTCACGAAACTCGAGAGAATAGTCAAAACGTCGCAAATAAAATGCGGTGAAGCTCGTCAAGCAATCGCGAAGCAACGGAAAACTACGAAGCAGTGGGAAATCGCATGCACGATGCATGTGGGAATCACACGAAGCAAGGGATTTAAATCACTAAAAGCGGTTGCCGTCCACTTTTTCTAGGCACATGACATACAGGCTAGCACAGATCCGGCGTTGAGGAAAGAAGGGAACTAGGGTGGATCAAATGAAGCACGGTTCTACGTACATGCGAACATCCATAATATGTGGACGACTACAAATTCAAACGGAAAGAGGAAACAGTGCTGTGCGATAGTGAGCCGGGAGAATAAGACTCTAGAGAGGGGGTTATGAATGGCAGGTAAAAAAGACTTGATACCACCCTATTCGACTACTACCTACCGGCGCCTTGCTCTTCGATGCCGAAATCGCCGAGCTCGTCCAGCAGCTCACCCTCGAGAGAAAAGTCTCGATACTCGTGGGCTAGAACGGTTGGCAGATATAATCTATTAACCGCCTTAATATCCCGACCCTTAAGGTCAGCGATTTGATCCGATCTGATCATAACTGGTATTAAGCTCAGCTGTCCCTAATGGGGATGATCTAATCTAATATTGCTGTCGAGGGTCGGGTTATATAAGTTCGAGGGATAGATTAAATAACAAACGATTACGAACACAACAGAAGGCGTAGGTGTAAGGGTGCACAGAATCTAATCTTTGGCCTTTCTCTCCCTTTAAGCGAGGGGCCATGGATCTCACTTGTATTATTATCAAAGGAAGGCCCAGTGATTCACCGTTGAATCGCTAGCGGTCTCAGGTTGCTAGCAATGGGCTTAGCCAGTCACCAACGGCCCGTACCTAGTGAAGTAAGGGGGGTCAGGTGACCGGTGGCCCTTGCCAAGCGCGCTGGGGAAGGCCAGTTAAATCTCCGTGGAGCCCAGCACCGTTGCCAGCTGGCGATGCCAGCTGGCCATGGCCTTTTGGCCAACGGCCCAGGGCTCGTAGGCAGGTGAATGTAGGCGAGGGCAATTGCTAGTGGCCGAAGGTGCGTTGATTGTGGCTTGGTGGGAATTCTGCCGGGTTATTAACCGCCCTTATTAGGTGTGCTGGCTACGTCACCTCTTCTGACGGAGCCGATGGTGATATCGGCATGAAGCCCACCATTACTTTCGGTACGAAGTCCGAGTTTGTAATTGTAAACCGCCGAAAACCGTCACCTTCCCAAGTTATAAAATCTAGCCAAGCTCTTCTCTCCAACCCATATAGAATTCTTAGTATCCCTTTAAGATAACTTTCCTGATTCGACTGGTTTTGATTGACGGTGTTCAATAAATCAAAAAGGTGATAGAACAATAGGTAACAGATGCAAGACCGAACTCAGCTAATTAAGAGCATCGCAACTGGAGCCAACATGACAAAACCGTGCGACTTGACTGCCACCGAAGCGCGCCGGCTCATTGGCGAGCAAAAGCTGTCGCCTGTCGAGCTGCTGGAATCGTGCATCGAACGAATCGAAGAGGTCAATCCCGCAGTCAACGCCATTGTCACAAAGGCGTATGACCTGGCGCGCGCTGAGGCCAAAGAGGCCGAGGCCGCTGTGAGGCGAGGCGAGCTACTTGGGCTACTACACGGACTGCCAGTGGTGGTCAAGGACCTCAATGATACCAAAGGGATTCGCACGACCTATTGTTCGCCGCTCTACAAGAACCACGTACCCGAAAGCGATGATCCCATTGTGGCGCGGATGCGTCGCCATGGGGCTGTGGTGTTGGGCAAGACGAATTCGTCGGAATTCGGCGTCGGCTCAAACACGGTGAACCGGGTCTTTGGTGCGACGGGCAATCCCTTCAACAACAGCCGCACGTGTGGCGGCTCCTCAGGCGGCGCCGGCGTCGCTCTTGCAACCAACATGGCGCCGCTTGCGAGCGGGTCCGACTCTGGCTCCAGCATACGCAATCCGGCAGCCTTCTGTGGCGTAACCGGGCTCCGCCCGACCCCGGGCCTGGTCGCTTCCGACCGGCGCGTGATCGGCCTGTCGACCAACGGCGTGCACGGTCCTCTGGGCCGCACCGTTGCAGATGTGGCCCTGTTGCTCGCGGCCATGGCGGAGTTCGACAGTCGGGACATGCTGTCCCGACCGATTGACCCGTCCGTTTTCACCACATTGAAACATGTTGATGTGTCCGGGCTGCGTGTCGCCATCTCAGAGGATCTCGGGTTTGCTCCGGTCGACCAGGTCGTCAGGACGGTGTTTCGCCAGAAGCTTGCCGCTTTTTCTTCCAACTTCGCGGCCTGCGACGAGTACGACATTGACATGCAGAATGCCGAAATGGCCTACTGGGGAATGCGTGGGCTTTATTTCCTTGCCGGCTCCAAGAAACGGTACGACGAACACCGCGACAATCTCGATCCTAACCTCGTCTGGAACATCGAGGATGCACTCAGAAGCACGTCTGCGGATATGGCAGCTGCTCTCGCCGAACAAACGCGCATCTATCAGAATTTCCAGGCTCTTTTCGATCGCTACGACGTGCTGATCACTCCAGCCGCGAATGTCCTGCCATTCCCGCATCAACTGTCATATCCCGAGACATTGGATGGCCGACCAGCTCGCCACTATGCAGAGTGGTACAGCATCAGCTACGGCATTTCGCTCGTCGGCCATCCGGCCATCTCTCTCCCTGCCGGCCTCGACCCGCAGGGCACACCATTCGGCCTGCAGGTTGTCGGCCGTCGCTTTGGCGATCATCGCCTGCTTGAAATTGCCCAGGCTTTGGAATCATTGCTTGCGACCTATCCGGAAACATCCCGACCTGTTCCGGACATTGTGTCTCTTTCACAAGCCCCCGTCCTTGAGCAGGCAATTGTAATCGAGTAGACAGAATGATCCAAGGAGCATGGGAGCAATAACAAAAGCGAGCACAATCGAAGGACACTAATTGCAATAAGATGGGCTATGTCTTGTCCTCCCTCTTCAAACAATGCGAGATATTTTCACCGTTTGGTATTTGTTATCAGGGCTTTCTGCTGTTGTTCCGTTTTATTTTATTTTTTTATTTTTTAATTAGCTTTATTTTTTATGACTTTATTTTCTTTTTACTCCTGGTCAAGAGTTTCGTATGCCGTCTGCAAGTTAACCACCTTAAAAATAACAAAGTGCCTTTAGATAGTGGCAGAACCGAGCGCACGATTTGATTCGAATCGCCGTCCCGCTGTCCTCTACTTGCACGAGTCTGTTGATTTGTTCAGCTGAGTAACACATTCGAGATCATCAGTGTTATTTAGATGTAAGTACTGTGATCTAGTGACGAGTCCACTGTATTTAGGTGCTATATACACTGTATGACTTACACTGTAATACAGGCTATTCGTAAGGGCCTAATGCTGTTCGAATAGCGCTGCTTAATCAACAATACGGACAAACTTCGGCCAGTCTTGTCACCACTTTCTCCATCTCCTCCCGCCGCGTAGTCTCGACTGTCACCGGCAATGTACGTCCCGTTTCGGAAACGGGTCGCATCGTGCATATTGGATTAGTCAAGAGGAAGACAAGAAGCATGGCCGGCTATCCAGCTCATGGTGATGTCTGCCCCCCGGTGTCGCCTGACGTATTTACATCTTTTCTCTATATTAGGAAAGGACATTCACAGGCAAACAGCCTTAAGTGAATACGAACATGACATCTTAGCTCATACTTGAGTCGTCTGCTTACTTTCACATCCCCGTCACCTACAAACAACATGGCACAGCCGTTAACAGGAAAGGTGGCCCTCATCACGGGCGCCTCATCAGGCAGTACGTCTTCCGAGCTTCGTTAGAATATTTGCACACTGACAACTACAGTGGGCCGCGCCACGGCCATTGCCCTCGCCGACCGCGGCGCCAAGATTGTCTGCGCCGACTTACAGGAAAGGCCCAACCCACGCGGCTTCGAGGCCGACCTCGACAAGACGACGCCCGAGGTGATTGCTGCCAGTGGTGGTGAGGCCATCTTTCAGACGGTTGACATTGCCGACGTCGCCCAGGTGGAGGCCGTCTTCACCACCACTGTTTTGACATACGGCCGCCTAGATATTGTCATCAACTGCGCCGGCTATTGGACCACGTTCCGCCTCTTTAGCGAGGAGGACGAAGCGCTGTGGGCCAAGATGGTAGCCGTCAACACGCTGGGCACCGCCCGGATGAATCGCTTGGCCATCCGCCAGTTTTTGACTCAAGAGGTGGACCCCGTCTGGGGCAGCCGCGGCCGCATCGTCAACGTCTCCTCGTGCGCCGGCGTCACGGGCTTCCCCGGCGAGGTGGCGTACTCGGCGACAAAAGCGTCCATCAACCATATGACGCGGGCAGGCGCACTTGACCACGCCAAGGACAGCGTAAATGTCAACTGCGTGGCGCCCGGTGTCGTGGCCACGGGCATGGCACGCGGCAACCTGGAGAGCGATGCCATTCGATCGCTGATGGAACGGGCGACGCCATGGCCGCGGCTGGGCACTCCGGCCGACATTGCCGGCGCCATTGTCTTTTTGTGCCTGCCCGAGTCGCAGTGGATGACGGGACAGGTGCTGTCCGTGGACGGCGGCATGACCATTGGTGTACCACCGCCGGCGTGAAGGCACCCACAGGAAACAAATGAGTTGTAGCTGTTCACGATTATTACTTTATACATACCTTACATCACAGTTCTTTTTTTCTGATTGAATAAACTACAATTGTAAAGCAGGAAAATAACCCATTCAGTTTATTTAAAGATTGTACGTGTTGGTATTCTGATTACGTGGCCTTCAAGTTAGGGGTCACGTGACCCGGGGACAACAAAGACGACTGGAGGGAATAAGGAGGACATCGCGAGGATTCACTCCAGAGCCACAGAGCATTCACTCCAGGGCTACGAAGCACTCACTTTAAGTGGTAAGAGGAAGAAATCGTGTATAAGTAAGGGCCTCATTGCCCACTAGCCAGGCAGAAAAGAATAGAAGTAAGCATCACCAAGATACTAGACCCCCCCTCCCCCCGGTAGGACCACACCTGCGAACGTGTTCGGTCTACCGGTGACTGCATTAGAGCGATAGCTAGCTGACGACTCTGCCGACACTCAGTCTATTCAAAGATTAGACTTTATGTCATAGTGATTGTTATGATTTGGATTTTATCGAAAATTACAAAAAGGTAATATTGCAATAAGGGCAAAAAAGTTGGGGACTATCCGTGGATCGAACACGGGACCTCTCGCAAGTTATGAACTTATAATATGTCTAAGCCCGCGCCCTAAGCGAGAATCATACCACTAGACCAACAGTCCTAATTCTATCCTATGTTGGATGACGGCCGGCACCATTTTCCGTCGTCAAATAGTGGGTGCAGTGAACGAGCGGCGCAAGTCGAACACCTTGCAAACAACCACACAACTTGGCCGAAGTTTGTCCATTTCGACAACTCTCGGCTTCGTTTCCCCCCAGGAATCAACACCAGGTGCAAGCTTAGCTCTCTCCACACGATATCCCCGCATAAGATGCACCGAAACGACCCTTGGGGGCAATTGCGTAGGAGGGAGGGACAAGCCTTGTAGTTTTATTGAAAAAGAAATACTTCGAATTCATGTCGTAACATTGATTCTTCTCCTTTACCACCAGACAGCACAATAACTACGACCATGGCGACAACATTCAAAAACAAGGTGTACTGTGTGACCGGCGCCGCCTCGGGCATCGGCAAGGCCACGGCCATCCTGCTCGCCCAAAAGGGTGCCGCCGGACTGGCTCTCAGTGATGTCGACGCCCAGAGCCTGGTCGACACCGAAAAGACCTGCACTGCTGCCGGTGCTCAGGTCGTCGCCACCAAAGTCGACGTTCGCGACCGCGCCCAGGTCGACGCATGGATTAATGACAGTGTGTCCCACTTTGGCCGACTCGACGGCGCCGCCAATGTCGCCGGTGTCGCCGGCGGTAACGGCGATACCGTCATCGAGACCATTGTCCAGGCCGACTGGGAATTTACGTTGGGGGTCAACCTGACGGGCGTCATGAATTGCATGCGCGCCCAGCTGCCGCATCTGCCCCGCCCCGGCGGCGCCATGGTCAACATTGCCAGCACGTCCGGGCGGCGCGGCCTGGCGCACAACGCCGCCTACGCGAGCAGCAAGTTTGCCGTGATCGGCCTCACCGAGTCGGCGGCGGGCGAGTACGCCAAGCACGGGATCCGGATCAATGCCCTGCTTCCGGGTCCCATCGACACCAAGATTTTCCGGGACGGCGAGGCCATTGGCCTTTTCAACGCCGAGTCCATCTCCAAGGAGACGCTTTTGGGCCGCATGGGCCAGGCCGAGGAGGTGGCCAAGGTGCTATGTTTCCTGCTCAGCGACGACGCGTCGTACGTGACGGGGGGTACGTCGTCCAACTGCCTTTTGACGAGAGCCGTTGTGTGTTTGTGCTTGTTGCTACCGGAGACTAACACGCTTTACGCTAGCACATTGGAATGTGGACGGGGGCTATTTGGCGTGTTAAGAAACACGTCCCATGCCTTGCACGGACAAGGTACATTGACTATCTATTTGGCCCATTTGGAAATCGAGAAGCGCCTTTCCGTTGAACATTGAACATGATCATGATCACAACGTATGGACGCTTGGTTCCTCTAGGCGTGGTGTACTTGAATTTTAATCCATTGTTTCGGCCCGTCATCGCAAGTGTGAGACGCCAACGAGGCGACATAAGACCGTGCCTTGGCTATTGAGCAAAGACTCGGTCCAGAGCATCCGCATTCTGTGCGAACTGTGGCCGCCTGACACAGTGGAGGTGGAATGGTTTAGTAGATATCTTGTCCTTAAAAACTCGTATTTCGTCATGCCGCCATAGCGTATCGAGCCCGGCATCTCGCAGGTGTCGGCTGCCTCGTTCATATTTGTTTGACCTCTTGTACAACATAAATCTCCTCGTCTACCCCCCCAGGGCAGCTAACGTTCGAGGGACAACCAATCCCTGCTAAAAAAAAATAAAAAAGGCTTTAACATTCCGTCCACAACCACAACATGTCTCTACTTGTCCCTTCTGTTCCTCACCACGTTGACTTAGTCGTTCTCCTACCAGACAGACTTGGCCACACGCTGCAAGTCAGTCTCGGAGATCAGAATGTCGTGCTCGCCGGCGGCGGGCACCGGCGGGCGTTCCAGCAGGTCCTCGAATCGTAGAACCAGGGGCGCGCCCGCAACCCGGAAGTCCGACAGTGCGCGACGGCTGGGTGGCATCTGGAGAAGCGGCGATGGCCCAATCCAGTTGATGGATACCTGCTGCTTGAGCACGGGCTGCTTCGCTGCGCGACTCGCTCGCGTGTTCGTGGCGCCGTGGCGTTGCGGCCCCGACACGGCCGTGACCCATTGCTCGATTTGGATGGTGGACGTCGCTACAAGGAGCTTCACAAGCACAACGACCTTCATATGGTAGTTGCTCGCGGTAAACCACCACCTCGCCTTCATCCGCAGCGACGGCAGAGTCTGGCTGGCGCCCGCCTCGACGACAAGGGTGGGCCAGAATTGATCGCCGTGCTGATCGCGTCTGCTTGATGGGCCGCCCGACGAGTCACCCTGGCCGGATCCGGATGCGCCGGCCTGCGCGTCAAACTTTGCGGCGCCGCTTTGTGCCCATTGGTCCCGAATATGCATGCCTTTCAGGGCGTCGTGCACACAGTCGTACATTTCAAGGTGCGCCCGTTCGTGGCGCCCGGTTGGGATTGTCACGATAAGGGATCCGAGGTCGCGTAGAAAGAAGAACCGGTGACGGCGGCCGCGACGGTCGCGCTCGGCCTCGATGGCGCGAAAGTCGTTCACAGACACGTGGCCGACGACCAGGTTGTCCGTGTCACTGCTACAAGCATCGAGCTGCTGGAACAAGGCGTCGGTGCTGCTGAACAGTACGTCCGGCACAATGGTCGACGCATGCTCGTGCTCGGGGACCTTTGCTCGTGGGAGCATTTTCTCGGTGGTCGTCGTTGTCGTCTCCGTTGTCGTCGTCGCCACCGTCGTCGTCGTCGCTACCGTCGTCTCGCGGCTCGGTGTTCGACCCTGTCCTGCAGGGGTAGAGACCAGCTTGCGAACCGGTCCTGCCGGTAGACGCTGGACCAGTGCACCTTCTCCCACGTCTGTCAGAAAGCCACGGGAAGACATTTGTGATGTTTGTGGATGGGGAGGAGGGTGCGTGATGCAGAAGGAAAAGGTCGGACGCAAGAAAAGACAAGAACGAATAAAAGTCGATGTGCGACGGAAAATGGAACACTGACACGAGAGGTATGCCCTCGGACGAATGTCGATATTCGTGCTCGTGAAGAATGAGCAGTGGCAGCGATGTCCACAATGGCACAATGGCACAATAGCACAATAGCAACAGAACGGGCTTGAATAGGAGCTGCCGGGTCCCCACAGTCCGTACAGTCGTCTGTCGTCCTCCGTCAAGCGATGCGCTGTTAGGAAAGGACTTTACTGGGTGGGGGAATAGCAATAGCAATGATGGATCCATACTGCTATTTACTCGTCGGACACGACGCCTTCACGTCATGATCGTGTTGCAGCCCTCTTTGCGCATGACTCGCTGCGTGAGCATATGCGTAGGTCCTGAATAATCCACACAGCCTTGTTTGTCGCAGGTTCGATGATGTCTGTTGGCGGGCCTAGGGCCTACAGGATTTTAGCGCCATATTCGACCATCACCATTGTACGAACGAATCTTACCCCACTCCAGCCTCCTGTCGACTACGTGAAGCCACACGGGGCAGCCAACGCGCTCGCACTGTTCCCGGTGCTCAAAATCATTTTGTCGCTGTCGATTTCCTTGTCGAATCCCACTTCCACCAACCGCACGCTTTGGCGTGGGAAGCAAGAGCATCAGCATCCGTCGCATACAGCCCGCCACAGACGGGATACTCTGCTTGCAGTCGGATGCCTTCTTTCGTAGGAAAACTGCGTCCATAACGGCATTGTTACAAAAGGGACAGCGATGGCAAACACAACATTGTATGTGGCACAAGATATGGACTCGTCTTCGGCACAGCCTTGTTGGTCTTCCAACCACCCAGGTACGACCGAATTGATGACTGGCTCGACCTGAAATCACGAAAGGGGCAGCGCCTATGCTTATTTCGACTATTTTCTTTTCTTTCATTGTCAACTGCTATGCCGTGTCCTTTCCACTCTGATACACCAGACGCCACCCACCGCCGGGGAACACGATGTTTAGATTTCGGAGGCCGACCTCCAGGATGTGACAATGCGCGTCAGCAGACGTGAGCAGACGTAATACCAAAACCGGAAAGACTTGTGGCATTACACGACGGAAAAAATAGGAGATTCTCACGCACTGAAGCAAGTCTGTTTGCCCGATACTGATCTTCCCGTATTGATATGGCCATGTCTAGTTGACAATTATTTGATGTATGCCCACCCACAATTTGCAGCCCTGATGGCTTCTCATGACCAGTTTCTTTACTGTGTCGCGTCATCTGCCTGCGCACACGCCTGCCCTTACTCACCTAAGAAAATATTGTGCAGTTGGAAAGAAAGCTTGACCGAATCGAGCATCGTGAGATATCGCGACTGCTCTTATGCGGTGGCCGCCTCGACGAGAACGGGGAGCGCGACATTGCTCTGTTCCCAGTCCGGGAGCAGTCGAGTGTTTAGAGTAAAGCTAAATTTCTTGATTCATATTAGTCTGGTAGATACATAATGCTGAATCGGTAGCGATATCGTATATAAATATAGTCGGCACGTACGACCTTGTTGAACGGAGTTGTTTGAATCCGATACTGCTCGAAGCTGTACCCTGGTATATTTAAAGTCGTTGGCGGTGGCTTACAGGACAACGTCCTTATTAACCGTTGCGAACTGTTGCCGCCCTAGCGTTTGTTTGAAGCCACATGTACCTACTGACGTGCTCTAGCATCGACCGCTCATAATGCGTCTGAATGCATTGCTTACACACCTGCGTACCGTCTTTATATTTGGTTAGTGACTCTGAAAATTATGTCAGAGAGCTGCTGTCTTGGTGACTAGACGAGGAGATCTACGTCGTACAAAAAGGTAGAGGAGAGGCGATACAAGCGACCCTGGCGGGATGCCAGACACGATGGACTGTAAACTAAGGCGGTGAGAAATAAGATTTTGTAATTATAGGAGACTAAAACAGATATTCTATCTCCACTTTTCTATGGCAGCCATATATGTCAGAGTGCTCGGATGCTCTGGGCCAAGTTTTTGCCGCGAAGCTGCGACACAGTCCTCCATAAGAGCCAAGGCCTCTGCATGGCGACCAAAACTCCTCCAAGTCCAAGCGAGGTTATTCATGCTTATCAGTGTGTCGGGATGGTCGACACCGAGCTTCGTCTTGCGAGCCTCTAGCACTTGCACGTTCAGCTTCTCGGCCGCCTCTATCCGGCCCTGCTTCCTGTACGTGGACGCAAGGTTACCTATACTCCGTAATGTATGGGGATGGTCGACGCCGAGCGTCGTCTTACAAGCCTCCAACACCTGCACCTGTAGCTTTTCGGCCTCCTCTAGCCGGCCCTGCTTCCCGTACGTGAGCGCAAGGTTACCCATACCCGATAACGTATGGGGATGGTCGACGCCGAGCGTCATCTTGCAAGCCTCCAACACCTGCACCTGTAGCTTTTCGGCCTCCTCTAGCCGGCCCTGCTCCCCGTACGTGAGCGCAAGGTTACCCATACCCGATAACGTATGGGGATGGTCGACGCCGAGCGTCGTCTTGCAAGCCTCCAGCACCTGCACCTCTAGCGTCTCGGCCTCCTCTAGCCGGCCCTGCTCCCCGTACGTGAGCGCAAGGCTACCCATACCCACTAACGTATGGGGATGGTCGACGCCAAACGTCGTCTTGCAAGCCTCCAACACCTGCACCTGTAGCTTTTCGGCCTCCTCTAGCCGGCCCTGCGCATAGAACGTGTACGCAAGGTTACCCATACCCGATAACGTATGGGTATGGTCGACGCCGAGCTTCGTCTTGCGAGCCTCCAGCACCTGCACGTTCAGCTTCTCGGCCTCCTCTAGCCGGCCCTGCTCCCTATACGTGTACGCAAGTAAAGATGCGTTTTTCAGAGTTCTGTAGTGGGCGATACCGAGTCTTGCCTTATTAATATCTATCGCGGTTTTCAACGGTATTTCTGCTTCGTTGTAGCGCCCATCATGGAAAAGGCATAGACCGTACCGGTGAAGTAAAATCGACATATCCTCACGTCCTTTACCCCTGTCCGTAGACCCGAGAGCATAATATGTATGCGGCATATATGTCCTCCACACGGGTCTATTGTCGAGACTGATATCTTTATGTAAATCTGACAGTCTCGAAATAACTCTGTCGGTCCAGCATGGTAGTAGTTTCTCTTTTCGGAGCCAGTTCCTGGTTGCCAAGTGCACGAGTCGATGGATATTAATAGGCGAATCTGGAGACGGGCAGGAGATGAATGAGTAGGCTTTCAGTGTGCCGATCGCGTCGATCTCCTCCTTCCGTGATCCGCCCGGAGGAAGAAGCGACTGTGGGATGTCTTTATAATCGACACAGGCCATGAAAGACAGATATTCTGTGGCAAGACCATCGTTCTTCTGGATTTGTTTGAAAGAGATGAGCCACGTGGTGGCGACCGAATTCTTCATTGTAGGGTAGCGCTTATCATCTTGAAAATCCTCGCTGAGGAGTTTAATGACGTCCTTTTCTTGCTGGACCAAGAGTGACAGATACTTGCCGACACTAGTGTCGTTCTTGTTGATAAATACAGCAGCCTGAACAATGGCGAGCGGGAGGTACGTGAGCTCGCGAAGCAAGTCCGAGGTGTCTTGTTTCTTGTCGAGGAGATGTGGTTTTCTGAGGCAACTTCGTAAGAGCTGTTCACTTCCCGCTTCGTCTAGTTCGGCCACTATGAGAGTGTTTTTACCAACTAGATCGACGGCGGCTTTTTGGTCGCGCGTCGTGAAGATGATAGATCCGCGTCCGTTATTGGTCGGGAGATAGTCTTTTAAGCGGAGGCCGGACTCTTTCGACCAGGCGCCCGCGGATATAGACGCACCTGTCCAATTTCTTGAGAGATAATTTGTGAAGCGGCGGAGGCGGGACGTTTTCTCAACCTCTGATACGCCCGTCCAGATGCTGATGTCGTCGGCGTTATCGAAAACTAGGAGCCAACGGCCTGAACCATCCTTACTTAGATGGTCCCGTACAAGAGCCTTGGCATCCGCTTTGTTGTCCTCCGCGCCGGGTATGCCGAGCTTTTGGGCGGTATCGACAAAGGCCTTTTCGATACTTTCCCAGCTCGTGCAGGGCATCCAAAAGATACTGCAGTCCTTGAATTCGTCTCGTATCTGGTGCACCATGGCAAGTGCGAGTTGTGTTTTGCCGATCCCGCCTAGCCCGACGATGCCCACCATGGCCGTCTGCTCCTTTGTGAAAAGAGCCGCACGAAGCTGTTTCAGCTCAGACTCACGGCCGGTGAAGTCCTTGTTTTTTTCGAAGGGCACAGACCATATGCCCTTCTTGGCTGGAAGGAAGATGAATGTTAGTGAAAGTATAATTAAAAAGAGAAGTGTACTCGTAAGAGAATTTATATTAACTGACGTACCCGAAAGTTGACTTTGAGACGGAACTTTTGTTTTATGTTAATTAGCACTAGCAATTATAATAGAGGTAAAATTTTATTATCTCATCTTATAAAACAGGCTACATACTCGTGAGAACAAGATCTTCGATTTTATAACGAAAATCAGAAATTAACCCTGAAGCGTTTTCCCAGGGAAGTATAAGAGGCTGTCTTTGTGAGCTGGCCACCTCGGAGACTGGAGCACGGATGGGAGCTGAGACGGGGATCATGGATGTAGAGCTATCTGGACCCGGCTCGGCCTTGGATGACAACATTGTCTTGACAACGGTATCAATGTGAGCAGATACCGTAGCTTGACGTATGTACCCCGTCGTATAGGTTCGCACATTGGGAATGTTCTCATACTCGGCTAAGTCAATATTTTCGAGGCCACGATCGACATTGAAGCGGAAGTACGTGTCATGCGCCTCGCGGTACCGCGCCTGGACGCGCTCGGCTGTTGTATCCGACTCTGTGGCCATTTTCGTGAGCGCGTCGACGAGCTTCAACGGGCTTGTTTTGGGTGCGTCCGGGAACCGGACCACACGAGCGAGGCCCGTCCCAATGCTGACAATGCAAGCCACCTTGCGTTGGGGAAAGAGACGTCGCGCTTCCTCTAGCACCTGTTCGATGGGGTTGTTGTAGCCGAGCCCGCCGTCGACAAAGACCTCTTCCTCGCCGGGATCCCCAATGGCGATAGGATCAAAGTAGGTGGGTGCGGCCGACGTCGCACGACTCGCTTCCCAAATCGTGCAGTTGTACGAGGCATGTTCGCGTACGTTGTAGGTTCGGAAGAGGGTTGGTCCTGCCCGAGCGCGGACGTCTTGTTGTGGGACGGCACAAACGAATCTAGGAAACGTCAAAGGACAATAAGCTAGAAGACTGTTGACGATAAACACAGAAGCTGAAAAAAAGAAAATTAAAGGAACCGATCAACAATTGAACACTTACACTTTGCAGGCCGGTTTAACACGATCCAGCATTCTTTCCGCCTCGCGCCCATGGCCAAGCTTGTCTTGAAGAACCTGCTTAACGGCCAATTCCAACCTTTCGCCGTCGAACTTGGACTTGTTGAAGAACTGTTTGATGGAGAAGACATCCTTTGCGATCTTGACGTATTCTCGCCTTGCTTGCGGTACCGACAAGCGCACGCGTCCTAGCAAAAGGGCAATGAGACTATCATCGTTGAGGAAGGCGTCAGCAATTTTCAATTTGATTCTTAACATGAGGTGAACGCACGCATCTGCTGAACAAGCGACAAGAACCTACCCTCCAGTGGATGTGCCGCCGATCAAGTCAAAGAAGTCGGCGGGGAGAGGGTCATCGTCCATATCCAAGTCAACTTTGATCCGCGACATGATCTCTTCGAGAATGAGAAGCTCGGACAGGCCCCGGATGCCCCCGCCATCTGAAAGGCATTAGTCAGTATGGAGGAAAAAAAGCCGCCAGCAATAGTACCAAAACCCGACACAAAAGAAATACGTACCCAGAGCGAGCAAGCACAGCGGCTTGCTCGACATTTTGAAAACGTCCCAGTGACACAGAAGGCCGCAGTTTTTTTGGAGAGTCGACAAGAAGAGAGAAGGACAAGGGCCAGGTCGAGTGGTGAGAACAAGATGACGAAACGTTTTTGCAGAACAGAAAATGGACTGAAAGAAGAAACGACTTTTTCTGGGGGCCCTGTGGGGGGCAAGACACCTTAAACGTATCGCTTCAACGCAAAGAGCACCGCCCCTACTTTTTCTTCCGCTAACCGCCACCGCATTTTTGCACTTTTGCGCTTCATTTCTGCACTTTTGCACTTCTGTACATTTGTTTCGTGACCATTGCTGGGGCGTTACATTGCATCCCATCACAGCCCCCTGAGGGGTCGACGTGGTGTCGTCAGCTGCAGGGAGATCCACTCGGGCACTGGCTGCCAGGGCTGACTGTCCGTTTCCCCTTTTCTCCCCAAAGAAAAGACAAAAAATGCACAATTCCGTGCTTTTGTGCGAAATTAGGCGCCCATGAGTTTTGGGCGGCCGAAGGAGTCCAGCCAAAAAGACAACGGGATTCGTGCCGACCAACAAGGCTGGGCCGTTTTCTCGTAAAACGCACCATTCGACACACACTACGAACGTAGATGCGACGTTATTTGTTTTTGGTTGGCTTCCCCTCTCCACACGGGCGCCTGGAGCACCATGGGCATGCGCAGCCTCTACCCAATCACGCTGCGACTCGCAAAGAGCGACCGACCAATGGACCGGGCCGCCTCCACACCTTCCCTGAAAACAATCTGCATGACCGTTCGTGCCACAAAAAAAAGATGCTCTTTCTGGGCAGTGCTATTGCAAACAGAAGTCACGATGGCAACAGGCCTTAAAAGAACCCCTAGCAGCAAATCCCACCACGCCATCCACTGGTCTGCAACTTCTTTGAATCCCAAAGCTTGTAGCTCTCGGGAGACTCATTGTCTCCAGTCGTGCTGTGCAGATTCGTGCGCGACGAGAAGGTCCATTCCACTCGATACATAAATCTTGGTGCGGATCCACTCTTTAGGGACGAAGCCAGCCGTTTCCCAACCAAGAATGCCGATCGCGTGTGCGTTCATAGTAATATTTCCGGGACCTCGATCGCAGTGTTAGAATCTAAACGACGTACAATCCAGACCAAGCGCCTTATAGCTGTCGAGTACGCCCGGACTTTTCTTGATCACGTAAAATATATATCTCTTCGCTACCTCTTCTCACCGTGCTCATATCTGAAACAAACGCGCAGCTGGGCCACGCTGTGCAACATTCCTAACAGCAGCTGCTGCGCCGGCCAATAATACCACGGGAAGCCCACGTGGAAGAGGAAACAAACACGACACAGATCTAAGCAGGGACGACACCGGTGCATCAGAGTGGCCTCCGACAACTGATGACAGTGCGGTCCGAGATCTCGCCTGTTCACCCAGACTTGGGCAACCACTATGCCTGGCGTCTGGATTAATTCGTCTATTTACAGGGGGGTGTCGTCATGGGAGAGAAAAGAAAGGCAAACAGGTCCTTGTTCATATATATCCAAGTGAGCATGAAATCCATTTGCTGGCTTTCGTTCCTTTGAAAGACACGGTCTGGGCTCCTCTGGCTACAATGTGGCCGAGGCGGCAAGCACTCTAACCAAGGCAGCGGGGGAAGTGCGCGCAGGACGACTCCCAAGATCGACAGCCTGGGATCTGCAGGGAGAAAATGCGGCCGTTTATCATTTTTCGTATTTATTTCGATTGAAAAACAGGATGTAAGACAGGGCGGCACGGAAGAACCTAGCGAGCCAGCCAAGCCACCACCGCCTTCCCAGGCGCCAGGGGCAGTTCAGCCTTTTCATCGAATCTGACATTCCGCGCCTTAAACTTTAACTTTACCCCATCGTGTCCTCACCTTGCATTTTGGCGTTTTGCATTTGCTTGTGCATCCCTTCGCTGCCTCGCTCACCGTATTCGCTTCCGAAACGAACGGATAAGCTGTGCCACGCTGCACCAAGTCCCCGGCTGCAGTTCTGCAGCTTGTGCCACAATTGGCCAACGCGGACGACCAAAATTGCACGTTGCATCGCCTCTACGAACGCTTCTCACATCGTCACCTCTCGTCACATCAACATGATGCACATCTAAACGATCATGCTCCCCGCACTCGGCTTTGTCCTCCATCGACGCACGCGGCGGTTTCGTCTGGCGGTGGCGCTCGTGGTGGCCGTCTTCTGCATTGTCGATGTTCTGTACGCATGGCACGCACAAGCCAGGTCAAAACAGACGACGCCGCAACTGACAACAACGCACGCGGCTCAAAACGTCTTTATTGCCAGCCTGCATTGGAACAGCGAGGAGGTCCTGCGTGCGGCGTGGCCAGAAGCCCTCCTGGGTCTGGTCGATTCTTTGGGCGCCGCGTCGAACAACACAAACGTCTTTGTCAGCATCTACGAGAGCGGCAGCTGGGATGGCACCAAAGACCTGCTGCGGGAGCTGGACGAGAAATTGGCGAGTCGCAGTTTGCTCCGGCGCGTTGTTCTCGACAACACAACACACGCCGACGAGATGAACGCGACGGACACGCACGGATGGGTCACCGACAGTCGTGCCACACGTCACCGGCGCCGCATTCCATATCTGGCCGGACTGCGCAACACCGTTCTGGAACCATTGCGCGAGCAGAAGGCGAAGGGCGTTGTCTATGACAGAGTTCTGTTCATTGAGGACATTATCTTTTCTTCTGCCGACGCCCAGGCTCTGCTGGCCACCCGCGACGGCGACTACGCGGCAGCGTGTGCTCTGGACGCTTCGAAAGCACCTCTTCTGTACGACACGTTTGCACTGCGCGACAGTGAAGGACACACGCCGCTTATGTTGCGCTGGCCATTCTTCCGGGCGAGGAAATCCAGGGCCGCTACCATTAAAGGGGAACCAGTGCCTGTCCGCAGTTGCTGGAACGGCATGGTGGCCATGGATGCGGTGGCATTCTACGATGGACTCCAATTTCGGGGGTTGCCGGATAGTTTAGCTGCAGATCACCTAGAAGCATCTGAGTGCTGTCTGATTCATGCGGACAACAAGGCCAACGAACAGAAAGGCGTCTGGATGAACACAAATGTACGCGTCGGCTACAATAAAAAAGCCTACGCTGCAGTGCATCCACCAAGTCGGCCATGGTTGTCGACGGTAGACATTGCCTATGGCCTGTGGGCCAACCGGCTGAAACGGTGGTCCTCGACAACGTGGTTTAAGGAGCGGATCGTCGATGCAAGGATGGCAACGTGGGAGACAGAGAAGACAGCAAACACAGAGACGGGCCGGCACTGCATTGTCAACGAGATGCAAGTGCTCGTCGAGAATGGATGGGCGCATGTATGAGGAATTAAATAGAACTAAATAACGCACGTAGACTCTTATAATACATTTCATGATCACATCTACTAGCTACGCACTTATTGGTACGCTCGCACTCCCTGCCGGCCTGTTCGGATCTTGCAGCCGCGCCAGCTCCAGCAGCAGCCGGTACACATACACTGCCCGGTCCGCCGGACGCAATGCCTGTTGCGCCCACTGTTGGCCATTCTCGGCCACGGCGCGGGCCGCCCTCTCTCCTTTCCTGGAGGTCAGATACGACACCAGCTCCGGCAGCTCCTCCATACCCTTGCTGACCGGGAAGTAATGTACCCATGGAGCCAGGCGCTCGTCGTGCCACTCCCGCAGCAGCGTCTGTTTGAGCGGCGCCGACCCGGACGCCAGCAGCTTGTAGTACCGGCCGCTGATGCCATTGCCGTCGACGCCGAAGACGAGGTGGGACCGCATTGCGTCATCACGTCCGGCCCATGGCCGCGGGCGGAAGAAGCTGCGCTGGGCACGGCAGGCACGGTGGTCACACTGGAAGACACGGGTAAAGGCGATATCAAACAGGCGGCCGTTGAGGAATGACGACCAAACGCGGCGCACCGGACCGCCCTGGTCCGTCAAGTAGGCATGCTGGTTGTGCTCCAGGTTCTGTGCCAGAGCGACAACCCGTTGGCGATGAAAACCGCGCCACTTCTTCGCGTCCTCGGCATACGCGCCGGTGGTCGACCCAGCCCAATAGAGCGTATTCTTTTTCTTGTCCCACGGGACGTCGTGCCGTGCATCGTAGACGAACTCGGCCTCGCTGTAGGCCGGGCTAGGGTAGAGGATGTCGCCCATTGTGGACAAAGCGCCAGACGATAGGATGGGCACAAGTCCTTGGATGAGGGGAAATGACACAGGGCTGATAACCATGCCGTGCATATCCTTGTACTCGGGGTGGCGGCAGAGATCGGTCGATATGTGTGTGTCGGTAACAAAAGGAATGCCGAAAGTGTCCACGGGTGAACTGGTCTCGGCCGTCATGTTCTCGGAAACTTGCTGCTGTGTCGCACAGTGCTGCGTCAAAATGTCCCACACGGGCTTGCGGTCGAAGTTGGTGACAGTGTACTGCAGCCGGTTTTTGCCATCCGGCTTAATATCGGCCGGTAGCAGCACCCGTGGCTCGTCGAGGTGGTTGACCAAGAACGTCACATCGACGTCCAGTTCAACTGTTGTGTTGGGCACACCGCCGCCAAACGACCCGCCGCCCAGCAGTGCATTAAACATGTCGCCTACATGCCGGTCAAAGGTCCTCGACGGGTGTGTGCACGTCGTCTTTCGTGTCGTCGCTGTGTAGGTACACCGCCACACGTCGCTGTCCGGTAGGTTGTACACGGTCTGTATAGCTCTTTGGATGTCCTTCCCGCTAAGCACCCGCAGTGGTCCAAGAACGCTGTGAATCATGTCGAACTCATCCACAATCGGCGAGCCCAGCTGGTGTGCAAAGTTGAACCAACTATCAAAGTCTGCTGGTGGTTCGATGCCGTACCTCTGGCGGTACTCGTTGCTCGCCGCCGTCACGTTCTGCGACTGCCTTTGTAGCATCGTATCAAATCGGCCTTGGGCATTCCGCATCAACGCGTCGATGGGGTGCTCGTGGTGGGCGAGAGTATGTGGTGGGGCTGGGTGGTAGCCGTGAATGGCACCTATGTTGGCGACGAAGGGGGCGACAGGCACCAACGCGAAGATGGCCCATAACAACCGCTTCCATCTAGAGTCTTTTGGGAGGAGGATGACGACTTGGGTCAGGGTTAGAAGCGCAGCAACGGCGGTGGCGAGAGCGTTGGCATCGGTCAGCTGAGTGAAGGGATCGCTGGCGGACAAGAGGCCAAAGGTGGCGACGGCGGACGCGATGCGCCAGGAAGGAGGTCGTGTTGGGGGAGACGGGGATAGAGACCCGAGTTGTATGGGAGAGGAGAGAGACAGCTTGTCGTATGATGGAGGAGAACGTAAGGTCTGTATAGTAAAGTACCAGAAGGTGGCTTTTGACAAGCCGAGAGACAATGTCGACGCAACTTCGATCTCAACTGGACCAAACAGGTAGATGTCGCCTGCGGCAGTAAGGAATAGGACACTGATTATCCGCCATGCGAGCGACGTTATTATTTCGTGGATATCAAGGACGGGGATTATGGAAGAAAAGACCCGATAGAGTCGAGACGTTCGAGGGGAAGACTCGGGTCGAGCCGTAGATATGGTGAAGATGATGAGGAGGGCCGCTGTCGGGCCAAGAGCCGGCGCGACATTGCGAAAGTTCCAATCGACAAGACTGCCGACAGACAAGAGGGCCACAATTGCCGTACCCCAAATGCTGTTGACTACGATTGCCAAGAACCGGTCGTTTGTGTCGTTGTCGGCGGCGTCGGATCTGAGAAAGCGTTCGATGCTGAGTAGGAGGGGTGTTATTACCGGCTGATGTTGTTAGTTTCTCCTTGGCTTTGTTCGATATTGCCGTCCTTTCTCGACGACACAACATACCAACAGCACCACCATGCCAAGCTCGGACTTGAAGATGCAAACAGACACGAGGCATATTGCGTCCAGCCAAAGCGCAAACGACCGCCGCCATCCTCCATGTCGTGATGACTCGCTGCCCAGTGGTCTGTCGTGGTTTGAATGTCGTGACGATGCTCGCGATGTGTATTTGAAGGCGGCTAAGAGGATGACCCAGCATACGATGTCTCGCCAAATCTCCAATGGTTGCGCAGCCAAGTGTTCGGCCAAGATGCTGCCAAGGATGGCCGCCGAGGCCGCCACGGCCGGCGCCGAGTCGATGCCGGCAACGCCTTTGGACAGGAAATTCAACATATCGATGTCGAGATGGCGGAAGACATGTTGCGAAGTTCGTCGATTTGATTTTTGTCGCCAGTCGAGAAGTGCGTACGGCGTATGCGCAATGTCGTTTGGAAAGTACAAAACACACCACAGCAAAGTAATTGGATTTTGTGAACTACAACACGTTGACAATTTGACAGACCTTTCTCTAGTGCCTCCTACCTTCTCTTCCTGTTGAAGATCGACACTCGTACAAAAATCCTTCTACCCCAAAAAACCCGCACACTTTTCCCTTCATGACGCGGTGTGCAGGAGAACAACGGAACAGGCAGCGCGGCACAGCATTTTTTGTGGCACGGCAGGGCAACACCACGCCGTGCCATGGGCGCACGACGGCCACAAACACCCGTATTGTGCGCCCTTTCACGGGCAAACGGTTGTATCCGTTGTACTACACAGCCTCTGCCCTCCATTGTTCCCCCTTTTTACCCAGATTGGGGGAAGAACAGGCAAGTCTTGGCAAAAATGTGCTCGTTCCTGAAACCGTCCGTCCTTCTCGGAGGTGAACATCCAGTGAGCCAGCGAGGCCAGTCACATTCTCCCAGAATGTTGGGTAGTAGTATATCGTATTTGGGAGTGCTATGTAACCCGTAATTACGAGACGGCGCGACAAATCGTCGTCCTTTCTTCATTGAAAATGAACTGCGGCAACGCCACGAAAAAAAGAAGGTGAAAACAAGCATAACAGCCAACAACCTTGTTTTATGGGTTGGCAGGGATGCATGGGTGTCAGCGGCCCCATCAATTCGGCCCAATTGTGAACGCGTTTCCAGGACCCCTCGGGCGTAGTTTTGTTTCCCTCTTTCTGTCTCTTTTCCCCGCAGACCATATCCCCCATATCCCCCGTATCCCAAACTGCGCCAAACTGCGCCACACGCATTACGCATCCTGGCTCCTGGCATCGACAGAATCCTCCTTTGTTGTGAATCGCTCGACCCCTGAAAATCGGCCGTCATAAACTCGCCAGATGTGGGGACGTCGGACCTCGAAAGTAGAAGAAATAAATAAAGGGCAATCCGACCCGGGGCCGTTCCACGGGGTACCTCCGGTGCGCTGTCAAAACATTCCGTCAGATAGGACCACCGTCCGCCTCGCGCTCGGCACACAAATCCGCGAAAACACGAATGTCCGCATCCGTCGCTGGGGCAAAAAATACAAGTAGTACTAGTGACTGGGGAAATCTGGAAGACTATGAGCAACAAAGCCTGCTCAAAAGAATGTGACTGGCAGTCCCCGAATCAGGACACAGACTCCATCTGTTGCGCCCCGGAAACTCGGCACTTAGCCTCTTGGCGTCCACGTTGACACCAAAAAGCTTGACACCAAATGCCAAGATTTCAAATCACGACTAATACTAATCCATACTAACAAAACTGAAAGAAACTATTTTTAACCAACTGCCCGTGGAAACATAGCGAGCCTGATTTTTCCAGGAACCCGGTGCCACGAGCTTGGATCCTGCGCAGGCACCGGCTCGCCCGGAAATGATACGACCAGACGCCTCACGGCAACCGTAAAGTCAAAACCCGCGGCAATGGCTCCACATCGCCGGGCTGTCGGGACGAATGTTTCGTATCTAACTGAATCTACGTAAGAATATTAATGGCTCGTTGCTGTCATCAATGTTTGTCAATTATTCGTCTTTCCTTAATGGTCTATAATATATAAACAAATCCTTTGCCATTCCACTTATACCAGTACCACCTCCACTGCTTCGTCGGGAAAGTGACTCGCACCCCCTGCGTGGCCGAAGAACACAAATACACCCACGCGTGAGTATGTGTTAGGTTGGCCATTACCGGCTGGGTAGAGGAGCAGACCGAATGCATTTCGTGGCTGAGTACTGCTAGTTTCGCCGGTGGCCTCACCAGCGGCACACGACAGGCACGGCGACGGTAGGGTAGACGTGGTCGGCAGCCCACCGATGCCAACGTCGAAATAGTGGTCGTAGTGGTAGTTGTCGTTCTCTTCGTCTTCGTCTTCGTCGTCGTCGTCGTCGTCTTCGTCCTCGTTGTCTTCGTCCTCGTCGTCTCCGTTGTCGTTACCATCCTTCCCCCAGCTTTCGTACACCAGCTGGAGACCCAGCCCTTCCTCGTGCGTGTCTTTCTCAGCTCGGTGTGCGTACCTGATCACTTCGCCGTTGCTCGTGCCTTGGCACATGGTCGATACAAGCAGTAGCCGCAGTTGGGCAACGTCCGTGGCAGCCAGGTGCCCATCGTCAAGATCACTGCCCTTCCAGTCCAATATTGCCGTGCCCAAACCGTGACCAAAATATGCCCTTGATGTCCGGTCCCCTCGGTGCGGGTGCGGCGTTAGCCCGCCGCGGACCGACGACAGAGACAAGATGCGGCCTTGCACTGTCAGCGACGCGTGATGGATCCGGCCATATGGATTACCGACATCAGCAAGATCCACGCGGTGATTCACTAGCACAAACTCAGGCCGAGCGTGCGTCAGATGGCTATATCTTGTTGGCACAATATGGCCTGTCGTTTTGTGTTGCCGGGGACAATCGTAAAAAAGCGGCGCAAACTGGTCAAATTGGTGCCGCAACACGACATGCACCCAGCTCCACGAGGGGCCAATATAAGAAGAGGAGGAGAGGTAGCTGTCGTCGCCGCCATGCTGACCGCTATTGACGGTCCTCAGGCTCTGCACCATGGAGGTCAAACTCTGCGCCGGTGGCAGCGTGACCTGCCATAACAAGTCGTAGTGCAACCGGCCCCTCCACACACCGGCCAGGTAGATATTGTCACCAGTGTCTGCACCGCAACTGCCGTTGTTGCTGTTGTTGGCCAGGCGCACATTCTTATTGTAGATTGTGGCGAGGCCCGCGATCGCCGGCAATATATCGCTGGGCCGTGTAAAGTGCCGGAGTGCCATGACGGATATGTCGCCCCAGAACTGAACGGCATCGATGGCTTTGGTTTTGTCGATTCCGTCGCCCTCTTTTACCGGCGAGCGAATCAACTTGCACACGTTGCTATTGAAACCGTGATCACCGTGCATCGTGTGCCCGTTTTCCGACACATAATCATAGTTCCGCGACAGGTGCATCATCGTATCGCCGAAATACAGGATCCGGCGTGAGCAGCACCCTTCCTGGTACGTCCATCCGCGCTCACACCAAGCCGACAGAGAAAAGTCAAGCAGCATCGGCCATGCTGGGCCGACGTACATACTGGAGGATAAGTCATACATCGGCCCAACCTTGGGAGCTGCCGAGTCGTCGTAAGCTGGGAAGAGGGTCAACGTCCTGGCGATAGATGGGTGTCGTTTCGATACAAAGGGCAGCTCCAGCCCAACGGGCCGCTGGCCGAGAAAGCCCTGCAGACAAGTCGACGACGCAGACGGGCATATGGTCAGGTACGCGTTGTAATAGATCGTGGCCATAGCCGCGCTCTCGTGCGCCCAGTCGTCCCTGCAGTCTTGGAGGATGCAGACGGCATCGATCCAAAGGTATGGGATATCTAGCGCACGGCATGTGGCCAGGGCGTCGGCAACCACTGCAGTCATATCGGCACGTGGGATTGCCTTTGTGTAGATGGGCATGGTGGCGGAAACAGTCTTGAGCTGATGATTGGCGTCCTCCTTTTTGCCCCAGCAGTAGCTAAGGGCGGCATATTTAGGATAGTGGTGGCCCTCGGTGTCATCCTCAGTTTCGCCCTCGTTGTCGCCTTTTAGCAAGTCTGCCACGGTAACTAGACGCGGTGGATTCGTGTAGTCGTCGTCGTCATGACCGACATAGATGAGGCGATTAGGGAAGCCACTTTCACGCTGGTCGTCGCACGTGATATCCCAGTCTTGTAAAGTCTTCGTCAGCCATTGGACATTAGCTGGACATAAGGGCAGGCCCTGCCGTGGGTGGCCAACTCGCAGCCGCGTGCGGACGGTCTCTATGAATGATAAAAGGCCCCCGATGTTAGCAAAATGGTCCTTTTTATGCGGGCTACCGTCTTCCCGAGCGGACGCACCGTCATGGGCTTCGATGAAAAAGACAAACCACGCCAACAGCGGATTGTCTTCTACGTCGTCTTCTGCGCCATCTTCTGCGTTGTTTGCCGCGTGACCTCTGTCGACGAATGGCTCTGCCGCCGTTGCTATTCTCGAAATCGTCGTCGCAGCAAAAACCTCACACTTCATGTGACTTAAGCTCGAAAAGCTGTCAGCCACCTTCATGTCTTTGTCCCAGCCATAACCCCACACGTACGTGGCCTTGACCATGACGGCACCATGGTGGTCCAGCTGTCGCTGAAGCAGGGCCGCATGCACAAAGGCACACATCTGACAGCCGCCATCTCCTGTCTCTGCCGCTCCCGTCGCTGACGCGAGAATATGTGGAAAGCCTGGCGCCATGTCAAACCAGTGGATACCGGGTCCTAGATCGACTCTCGGTTCGTATCCCGGGTCGCTGTTGTTGTCCTTGTCCTCGCCCTGCAGGGCACTGTACCGTAACACGAGGCTCCCATGCTCGTTTATCTCCTCGTGAAAGTCGTGTGCGGGATCGTCCTGGATAATGGCACCTTCGGTACAACGCTGACAGAGGCCGGCCATCATTTAAAGAGGTAGTTGGGACAGAAAGGCGAAGCTTTTACCGAAATTTTATTTTACAAACTGGAGATGGAAAAGAAACCAAAAAAGTGGAATGAGAAAGAGTAAGAGGGAGTGAGAGGCTTAAGCATGGACGTGGGCTGGGCATTGAGGCCTAACTGAACTCAGCCTTGTCAGGCATAGCGATGCCCTCTACCCACCCGTCACTTACGGAATTCTGTTTTGAAAAAAGGCGACAAAAAGTGCATAAACATGGTGGCTGTGCAAAATGGTGCGCTGGTAGCTACGCAAACAAGCAACATCATTACAGCCCACACACCCACGACATGCTGATCTCCAACCCCATCAGACGTCCCCCGTCGCTCCACTTTATGGACGACTCTTATTTACTTTGCCGCTGCCCCCAGCGCGCACATACTCCACATACGGTGGCGTCTGTCCCGGACGATCTATATTGTCGGCGACGATCACGTTGTCCTCATAAAGAGCTCTGGTGCCTCGGCGGTCTGCAAGTCCGGCAGGTAGTGCTCACCAAAGTGGTCGACAAAAAGCACGTCGATTGACGTCAGCCGCCCAGCCGCCTCGAGCGTGTGCAGCCAGTCATCAGCGGCTCCAGGGGACAATCTCGACGACGTCCTCGAGGCCGGCTAGATAGTGTCGGTGGCAATCTTGATGAATTCCGGGTTCAACTCGAGGCAGAACACCTTAACGTCATTTTTGCTGCCGCCGCCATTAAGTTCATTGAGTTCTTTGAGGGTCGATCCCTGCGCTACAGCCGAGTTTCCCACATACGTGCCCATCTCCAGCAGCACCGTAGGTGGCGGTGTTATGGTGGCTATGGCGTCGCGGGCAGGCGCGATCGTACCGGACTTGAACGCCATGAGACGCGCCGTTGAGCTGGAGCAGGCCTCGATGGCATCGATCACAGCTGTGGGGTTACACAAGAGGCCCTCTTTGAGCAGGGACAGCAGGTGCTAGTGCAGCGCCTGTTCGCGTCCGTCGTTGGGCTGCCCGTATGTATTATTAGTCGATAAGAGTTGGCGTAGTTCACAAGCCAGACAGGTAACTTACCCAAGGCATTATGTAAATTGGATTGATTATGTGTATTTGAAAAGAAAAGGTGCAAAGATCAGCAAAGACGAAAGAATACGAAGCGAGATAAAAAGGTAAGGCAGTGCAAAGCAAAGCAAGGCGGAGCAAGATAGAGCAGCCAGGGAAGAGCTGCCTTATAACTCATATGATATACTACACGAAGCATAGCTGTTAACTACATCGCTGGTCACTCCACTGACTCTGTTTACCCGCGCTCTCTTAGCCCCGATCGGGATAGAAATCCTATTTAAGATGTGTGAGACTCTCCTTTAATTCATTAATCGTATGTACGCTTATCTTCTCTTAATTTCAGAGATTTGGAGATTAGAGAATAAAGTAAAAATAGAAAAAGAAATGAACAAAGAGTAAAGAGACAACTGAACTTCCTTATTTTCTTCCTCCTTTATCCTAACTACCTCGATGTCTCGTCCTGCCTTCCCATATGAGTACGAGAGCCGCTCATTGGTCTTGTCCCATCATTTCGAGTTTTCTCTCGTCTGACTTGGTAATACGATGCTAATAGCTTTAGGATGTTCTTTTGCTGTTGTGCCTCGAGATAATTCAGCTCCCCTTGGATATGTTGATCAAGATGTTGATGATTTTGACGAAACATCAAGAATTAGAAAAACACAGACGATTTTATTGGATACATCCCAGCTTACGTCGTACAAATGTTATGCAGAACTAGTGTCAAATTTCGAGGGATTTTTATGATTATTATCCGCCTTTCACAGCCACTGGCTATTGGCGACTAACTACGTAGTATGACATAGGTAGAATCCTGTTGGGGAAACTAATAAAGAAATGCCGACGGCAGGCCCATAAAAAAGTAATATTTTCGGTCCTAAGGATAAAGGCAGAATGCTTGCTAGTGGATCTGGCTCGCCAAGGAAAGTCTGTGACACAAACCCACCGCCAACAAAACGGCAATCATCAACAATTTCCGGTAACATCGCCTTTCATGTCTTGGCCCGATTTAGTGCCCAACCATTGCCTGTTGGATAGGTGCATATCTATTACCAGTCGGCTTAGCAGCATCAATGAGTTTCCTCATCTCTTGCTTCTCCTCAGTAGTCAAGTCGATATCCCTTGAAGCCCAGTTCTCTTCCAACCGCTTCGCCTTGCTTGTGCCCGGAATCGGAATCATCCCCTGAGCTGCGACCCATGCAAGTGCAATCTGAGGGGTCGTGCAACCTTTCCGCGTGGCAAGCGTCTTGATCTGGTCGACAATGGCTTTATTCTTGAAGAAGTTCTCGCCTTGGAATTTCGGAGCTATAGATAATTAATAAATGAGCGTAACACCACTCGGACAAGGCACGCAAAGGCACAGCAAAACTTACACGAGCGTCTGAAATCACCAGGCGGAAAGTCATCAGGAGACTTGTATTGGAAATCGTCGACGAGCCAGCCATGGCCTAGAGGGCTGTATGCGACATAGGCAATACCTAGTTCTTTTGCGGTATCGATAAGACCGTCCTCCTCGTGCAGGGTCTCAAAAGCCGAGTACTCTGCTTGGACAGCATCAATTGGGGCAACTACAACTGAAGTCAGTAACTGTTCGCCTTAGCAATAGCAGTCCAGTAATCCTTACTTGAGTTTGCTTTTCGCAGTGTCGCGGCAGAACACTCCGAGAGACCAACGTATTTTGTCTTGCCCAATTTCCGAATCTCGGCAAGTGCAGGAATAGACTCCTCAAGAGGGGTGTCTGCGCGCATTAGATATGAACGAAACAAAACTCTTTGCCCAAAAATGGGGGAAGTGACATACTGGGATCAATCCGATGGAGGTAGTAGAGGTCGGGAGTAAAACCGAGTCTCTCTATGGTGCCTTCGATGTACTCCTTGATGTGCGATGCAGAGTTTGTGACTTTCCCGTCTCCCCCATTGAGGCAATTGAAGCCGCATTTCGAGGCAACTATATATCACCGTAAGCTTACAGAACCATCGCCATTCATCTTTGGCGATATTAAACAGCTTTTGAGATAGGACATACTGAAGATTTTATCGCGTACGTTGTGCTTCTTAATGAAATCCCCCAGAAGCTTTTCGTTGATGCCGGCCGCATAGACGACCTTGAAAGGTGGTCAACAAATGAAGATTTTAAGGTCTAAAAGCACTGCTGTCTTTTACAACTTACCGCAGTATCCCAGAAAGTGCATCCCAATTCAATCGCCTTGAGCAACACCGGCTCGGCCTCCTCTAGGGTGAGTTTGTTCCCCAAGCCGAAGCTTAGACCCATTGCCCCGAAGCCGGGGGTCGGCACCGTGATGTCTTGGAAGGGAAACGTGTGAACCATGGTGCTCGGTGCTCGGTGTGAAGTGCTCGGTGTGAGGTGATTGGTGTGAGGTGTGATTGATGTTCGGTGTGATTGGTGCTCGGTATGAGTTGTCTCCTGGTGGCTTGTGCTGGCACTGAGACATCTTCCGTATATATGTATTTGGCTGGCGGCGGCTTTACGGCTGTCGGCCTTCAGGCACTATCGGCTTTAAAGTCGAAATGGGTGCCGATATCAACGAAATCTATTGGCCACGATCATTTTAAGCGCGTAATCCAGTTGCATTAGTGTTAAGAATGGTCTCGCCCTTTGCCACCCTAGCGCCTTGCAAGCAAAATAAGCCAGTCGCATATAAAGCGCCGGCGATCTGGAGTTAAATTTCATCCCTGTCCAAGAGAACCATACCAATTACTCAGTTACGTCAACCAAGCATGTCCAGAATCGTTGTGCTGGAGGACAACGCACAACTTCCAGATGCGTGGACTCCAGCAGATGATTGGAGGGGCGTGACGAGTACGACAGAAAGGAAGAAGCGGCAGAATAGACTCAACCAGCGCGCATACCGTTAGTTCTAGGCAAGCCCGCCAAGTTTGAGATCAATCCGCTAACATTGACGCCTACTCCTGCTAGGGAGAAGAAAGGAAGCTGGCCAGGGCCAAATCACAGCTTCTTCACGATTGCTCGACGACCGAAACGCTGGTCCTACTTCCGAAGTTGCCGGCGTCCTCCAGCGTCGTCCCAAGGACATAGTGTCAGAAGGCCCTCTGCTCATGGCATGTCCAGACAAGACGGCCAAAGCAAGGGAACTCCTCTACCAGGCCTATGAGGACCACAGGCTCGGCACCGTGCGGCCGATGAACCTGCACATCATGATCCGGCTTAACGCGCTCAATGCATTGGCCCGCAACGCCGTTGCGATGGGGTTCCCTCCCGAAGGACTGTGCCGTGATGAGTACGTGTCACCATACAACCAACTGCTACCAGTGGCATCCCCCCATCAGCTTTCCTTGTCGACACCGGTCCCGGACAGCCTTCAAGCGACCAATGTGCAGCGGCGCATCCCACACCATCCTTGGATCGACCTATTCCCTTTTCCGCGCTTCCGGGAAAACATGTTGCACGCCATGGCTGTTGGGGCTCTCGACGAAGACGAGCTGTGCATGGATATGCTTGAGGTGGATGATACCGGAGATATTAGCAAGCCTGTCTTCCTTGTGTGGGGCGAGTCGTGGGACAACCTGGGTTGGGAGGCGAGCGTGGTTTTCTTGCGGAAGTGGGGCTGGCTGCTTCGGGGGTGCCCAGAAATCATCGAGGGTACAAATCGCTGGCGCCAGCAGCGAGGCGAGAAGAGGTTGATCTTCAATGTTTCTTAGTTGCGATTGCGGGACAGGCAACTGCAAGACTTCCAAAGCCAAGCTTCTTCATTTTTGCATACGTGTGGGCCAGTGGATTACTTCCTCGCGAAACATGTCATAAATTTCAACTTCCAACCTTAGTCTATCCAACGCGCCAGATTTGCAATTTCTTCGTAGTATTTGTCTATCAGTAACCGTGGCTTGCCTGTAAAGCCGAATTCGTACCAAAAATGCTACCGGCGTTAGAAGATAAAGATGTCAAGGACGCACGATCATACAGACTTCGTTACGGACAGATGTCGGGTCACGTCCAGCCCTATCGCTGGATGACATCAAGTCCTATCGGTAGGTCACTTTAACCCCTATTTCCGTGGTCACCAAGAGATATCCCAAACAAGCGGGCTGTGGCACGATATATATAAGACGGCTCCTCTCAATAACGGCGTAGAGATATCCAATGCACATTCAAAATCAAACCCGACGCGAAACACAGAAGAAATGACTGCTCCCGACAAATTTCAAGGATGGCTGGGCCTTGCGCCCGAGAGTGTTGAAGGAAAGATGACTTGGGGCGATTTTGAGCCCAAGAAGTGGGAAGAGGACGATGTCGACATCGAGATCAGTCACTGCGGCATTTGCGGTTCGGATCTGCATACTCTCCGATCTGGCTGGCATCATACGAATTATCGTAAGTTCATTCCTGTCTTGAGACACCTCGGTGACGGTGTCCGAGTGGGTCTTGACTCCTTATTAACGGATTTTGGTTATGCAGCTTGTGTCGTTGGACATGAGATCGTCGGCAAAGCAGTCCGGGTCGGCAAGAACGTCAAGCATATCCAGCTTGGAGATCGCGTTGGCGTTGGGCTCAAGGACGCTCGTGCCTGGAGGCAGACTGTGTTGAATGCAGTCACGGGCTGGAGAACCACTGTGCGCGAGGCAACGTGAATACATACGACGGCGTTTACCCGAAAGGCGAGGGCAAGTCCTATGGCGGTTATGCCACGCACAACCGGACAAATGGGCACTTCGTCTTCAAAATCCCGGACGAACTGGACTCGGCGCACGCCGCCCCTATGCTCTGCGGTGGCATTACGATGTACTCGCCGTTGAAGCAAAATGGCTGTGGCCCCGGAAAGACAGTTGGCATCTTCGGAGTAGGTGGTCTCGGCCACTTCGGTGTACTTTTCGCCAAGGCTCTAGGCGCAGATAAGGTTATCGCAGTCTCGCGCAAGGCTGACAAGAAAGACGACGCTCTAAAACTGGGTGCCGACAAGTATATCGCAACGGACGGCGACAAAGATTGGCCGAACACCAACGCGCGAACCTTGGATCTGATTGTGTGTACTGTTTCGAGCGAGCGGATGCCCCTTACTCACTACCTCGGCCTTTTGAAAGTTGGTGGTACTTTTATCCAAGTCGGCGCGCCTGACGGCGGCAACTTGCCTCCTGTCAATGCGTTCACCCTCATTATAGGTGGGATAAAGATTGGCGGCAGCGCAATTGGTGCCCCGTGGGAATTAAGGGAAATGCTTCAACTTGCAGCTGACAAGAAGATAAAGCCATGGGTTCAGAAATGGCCTTTGAAGGACGCGAATGCCGCGATCGTGGATATGGGAGCTGAAAAGGCAAGATACAGATACGTCTTAGAGGCATAAACAATTTCAGAGTAGAGCAACCGTTATGACTGCTCTTTTTATATATATCTCCCTATCACACTCCTCTCGCTGTAAGCAAGACTACTAAGTAGGGCTTACTACTAAGTATGGCTTATAATCCAATATACAACACGAAAATCCTCATAAAGAATTTCTTTGTCAGAGATACAGCTATGACGTCCCTGCTCCAACGTCCTTAGTGGTTGTGCTCCTGTGTGCCCCTATTCACTCGACTTAGAACGATTCTCCTCCAGGAACCGATTCGCCTTGAAAGTATACGACCAGACGGCTACTATGAGACTCAAAGCCCGCTGCAATAGCTGCACATTGCTGGGCTTGTCGGGAGGTATGAACTGATACCCTGTCGAAGTAGAGCAACACACGTCGTGAAGAATTTTGTTTGACAGCTTTTGTACTACGTCTAACTAACAAATTTTTTTTTTCAAAAAAAATACCCGCAGAAAAAAAAAGCGGAACAAAAAATACAAGTGAACTTCGAAATGATTTTATTTGTTGAAATATTCTTAAACCCTCCAAACCAAAATATTATCTCCTTTCTTGCTGGCTCCCGTTGTACAGACTACAATTACGAGCGACCGGTATGCCTTCCTCTTGGCACCCACCCATCATGACCCCTTCTCGCTCCCCGGCCACACCGTCTGCAGTCCATCAACGCCAACCGGCCGCTCCCCTACCGTCGTAATCCGAAACGCGTGCCGAAATACGGATCTTTCGTCGTCCTCATCCTCGTCCTCGCTGTCGACACCACCCACCTGATAGTCCGGAATCGGCGTGTGTACAGTCGCCCGGTTGTCCCACACGACGACGGTACCGGCCTCCCAACACACCCGCACCTGGCAGTCCAGAGCCGTCGCCAAGTGGGGGAACAGCACGTGCTGTAAGAGGCCCGCCGACTCCTCGTCGCGCAGGCCCACAATGCGCGTCGTGTTGGAGACGTTGACAAACAGCCCGCGGGCGCCGGTGGCTGGGTGGACACGCACAATGGGGTGGTCGGACACGACGGGCTCTCTGAGTACGGGGTGGCCCTCACGGCGGGCTTGCTCGGCCTGGCGGAGGCCGGAGTGGGTGGCGCGGAGTGTACCCAAGAACGTCTGGAGAGTGGGTGATAGCCGGTCGTACGCCGCTGCCATGGACGTCCACGCAGTATCACCGCCCACACTCGGCGTGTGCAGCATCGTCAAAAAGGTGTAGGCCGGTGGCTGGTGCTCGTACGACACATCCGAGTGGAATCTGGTGTTGGTCAGGCGGGCGGCCGAGCGTGCGCCGCGGTGCGTGTTGTCGGGTCCATGGTAGATGCTATACAGCTCCGGGTGGCCTTGGACCTGGGCCTCGACGGGGTGGACGTGGAGGGGGCCAAAGTAGCGGGCCACCTCCTTTTGGCGGTCAGGACCAATGTCTTTGAAGTTCTGGTCGCGCAGGACGACGACGCCACGCTCGGCCACCAGCAGCGCAAACTCGTTCCGTTGGGCATCGGTGAACTGGCTGAGCTGCAGCCCGCGTATTTCGGACCCGACGCGGGGCGTGATCTTCTTGATCGAGGCGCCGGGCGTGGCCTTGACGGCGGCCTTCAGGTACGGCTTGGCCTTGTCGGCTAGGCTTCCCTTATCGATGAACTCGAAGGGCTCCAGTGGCGGGAGGTCACCCTGAGGATTCCAAACTGGTAGGTACGACGCATATTGGTACTGTCAAGGCTCGTGTGAGATGGGTGGCGTCCTATGATGCGAACGATGGGGCTACTGTTGCTTACGTCTTTGTGAAAGTCCGAGTCAAAGTCCTGCCGGAGGACAGGCTTCGTGGACTCTGCGAAGGCCATGGTTACGCCTCGATGATGTGATGACGATATGCTACCGCACATATGATGCAGGAAATACGATTTGCCATTTTGAAAGCGCCTGTTTATTTTACTGCCTCTATCACCAACAGTTCGGTCTGCTTGCATCACGGGAGCCGACTCACTTTACTGACACCGTTGCTGCCCCATCGATGGCCATTCTGAGCTTAGTCCCTTCTCAGCACGCCTCTCCACGCCGGGTCGGCTCATCGCGAAAATCCACCCTAGATCGCGCCATCCCAGCCATTCCCCTTTCCCACGTCGCCGGAGGAGGTGCTTTTCCGAGAAAAAGCAACCAACTCGTGCACAGCCTCACGCCGTCTCTTTTTAAAGTTGCACTGGTCGGACCTTATCTGCAGCCGGTCGGGCACAGATGCCCGACAACGTGACAGACGGTAGGAGAATTTACGAAGCTCCGATATCGCGGCAGGTAAAGCTTGGCTTGGTTTTATTTACGCCCACTTAGATCATGTACAGAAGGTGATGTAGGAAATTCCATTTGTGTATTTTATTAACTCTACATACGAAGGGAATACACTGGCATACTACTTCGTCTCCTCCTTCGGCTCATTAGACTGCCGCGGAAACGCCGCTTTTGGCTCGTTGCCATAGGGAATGATCCGCACCATGTGCCGGCGGTCGCCCTGGGCAAAGTCGGGGACGGCCGAGTGCGCGGAGGTCCGCTGGTCCCACACGACGACGGTGCCCGGCGCCCAGCGCACACGACACGTAAAGTCGAGCGAGCGGATGTGGTCGTGCAGGAACGACAGCAAGTGGGCACTCTCGGTCGGGTGGAAGCCCTCAATGTGCCGGCCAATCGTCGGGTTGATATAGAGGACAGGCTTCTTGGTGACGGGGTGTTCAATGACCAAGGGGTGGACGGTATTGACGGCCTCTTTGAGCGCCCGCTCCTGGCCGACACGCGCAATTTCGCCGACGCTGGCGCTGGTGTGGAAGAGGTCCAGCTCTCGGAGAGTATCCCGAAACGCGGGCGACAGCGCCTCGTACGCGTGCTGCAGGGACGCAAACGCCGTGTCTCCGCCGCCGTTGGCCGGGCCCTCGAGAATCCAAAAAAACGTCGTGCTCGGCACGTTGGGCGTGAACGTTTGGTCGACGTGCCACAGATCGTACGATGCGCGCGGGCCCAGTAGATCACGCAGCGTACCCACGGTCTCGTCGGCATAAACAACATGGAACTCGGGCCCTGTGCCCTTGGGGTAACCCATGGTCGGGTGTTTGTGCAACGGGCCGTAGTGGCGCACGAGTTCAAGCTGCCGGTCGGGGCCAATGTCGGCAAAGTCCTGGTCGCGGAATACGAGCACGCCGCGCTCGGCGGCCAAGAGAGCCACCTCGTCCAGACCGGCCGGGCTCAACTGGCTGAGCTGCACGCCATGGAGCTCCGTACCAATGCGCGGCGTCATGTTGGTGATGGACGTGGCCACCTTGGTGAGCTCCGGCTTGGCTGGGTCGGCGCGCAGACCGGGCTCCTCAGCGTGGAAGAGGGGGACATTGATGGCGGGAGCGTAGCCGTCTGGCCTTGTTGGCAAGTAGTCAGGGTATTTGGGAGGTGTCGGTTTGGGTGTCGCTGCCGGCTGGGCCTCCGTTGCGGTTGTTGTGTTGCCGGGCATGGTGAAGGTGCAGTCGGTGAAGCCAATGTAAAGAAATTACAGACGCACCACGACGAGGATGCACGCCACGTACGGTGAGGTGACCGCGTCTGTTTTATTTCTTATTTCGTCATTTTCCGGTTTCTCACAGGTCGGAGGTCAATACCCGCCTTGACACCCATGCGGTCTGCGATACCGCTGCCGGCGATGCAGCCAAGCGATGCTGGAGAAGAACGTGGCCGCTCTTCCGATCCAGGTCCTTATCTACGGCGTATTTTCCACGTGTATGTCGCCATTACCCATGTCGCGCAAACTGTATTAATACCATTGATATCGTCGTTTTCTCCCTCTGCTGCCAAGACGATCGTGTCCTGTCGTGCCTGTCAAGCTGCTTTTTCCTTACCCACTCCAACCACTTACACGGCTCACGCTTCGCCTTTTTGAGTAATAAATCGGGCTGATCCCCCGACGACCAATCAGGCCCTGCAAAAGTAGCCGACGACGCTCATGACAACATATGATGTGCTCGAATTGTGCCATTCAGATGCGACGCATTTGAATCCCTTTTTGGTGATAATAAATACTCGACGGTCCTGTCTCCACGACTCGCTCATCGCACTATTCCTACAATCGTAATGCCGTCGCCGACAATTGAGCTACCGCATCGGTGAACCGTCAAATGGCAACTCAACAACGATCCCGGCAGTCAACATCCGACCTCGCTTCTCGCTTATCCATCTACCATGCGCAAGTCATTCACCGCGTGCAGGCCCGCTCTCCGACGCACTCGTGGACAAAGTCTTGGCAAAGTTGTCATTGACGCCAAAATTGTGTTTACATCGATTTGAGTCGAGTCGACAGCCATGTTGGAAAATTCAACCCCGTGGGAAGAGAAAAGAGGTGTGCACAATGCTACCCGTTTGTCGCACACTGTAGACTGTAGTTATATAATGTTAGATACGTATCTGTCACTCGGCATCCATCAAAAACAGCCAATGCAAGATTATTGACAGCATCACCACCATGGCAAATCCCACCACTGACGTCGGCACGGATGCCGATGCCAACACGTCCAACCCGGACCTCAATCTCAAGGGCGCGCACGTCGTGTCGAGCCAAGAAGTCTCCCACGATGGCTTCCCAGCCTCCCCCACCGACGACGAGACGTCCCGCGCCAACTACATTGCTGGCCGCGGCCGCGTGCAGCGCAAGTGGTACGCCTGGTTCGCCGAGACCGACACGCCCGCCGAGCGCAAGCTCATCATCAAGATGGACCTGCTGATCCTGTCTTTTGCGTTCCTGGCCTACTGGGCCAAGTACATCGACCAGGGCAACCTGACAAACGCCTACATCAGCGGCATGAAGGAAGACCTGGGCTTCTACGGGAACCAGCTCGTGCAGCTGCAGACCATCTTCAACGTGTCCTACACGGTGTTTATGATCCCGCTCACCCTCCTGGCGGCCGAGTACCCGCGCACCATCCCCGCGTGCGAGTTCTTGTGGGGTATTTTTACTCTCCTCCAGTACCGCGCGGCGTCTTTTGGCGAGCTGGCGGCGTACCGCTTCATGACGGGCCTGTTTGAGAGCGGCTTCTACACTTCCATCCACTATGTGCTGGGGTCGTGGTACCGGACGGACGAGCTGGGCCGCCGTGCCGGTTTATTTTACGTGGCCACCTGTCTGGGCACGATGACCACCGGCTTCCTCGCCAGCGGCATCATCAAGAACCTGGACGGTGTGCACGGACTTGCCGGATGGCGCTGGCTGTACATTATCTGTTCCGTCCTCACCTTTCCCATTGGCATCTTTGGGTTCGTCTTCTTTCCCGGCACGCCCGACACGACCAAGTCGTTTTGGCTCACGGAGGAGGAAAAGGAGCTCGCCCGCGACCGCATGCGCCGCATCGGCGGCAAACCCGCCATTGGTTTCGGTGGCGGCTGGAAGGTTGTGCGCCGCTTCTTTTTTAGGTGGCACATTTATGTGCTGGGCTTCTTCCTCGTGCCCTGGATCATGACCACGCAGCCCTCGGGCAACGGCGCCTACACTCTGTGGATCAAGAGTCTGGGCAAGTACTCGACGTCCCGCCTCAACGAGCTCACCGCCATCAACCCTGGCGTCGGCATGGCCCTCATCCTCCTCTACTCGTTCCTGTCCGACCAGTTCCAGACAAAGATCCACATCATCGTCTTCCAGTCCTTGCTGCAGTTCTCCGTCCAACTTGCCTTCCCCCTCTGGAACCACTCCTCCACCGCCTACAAGTGGGCCGCCGTCGCCACAGGCTATGGCCAAAACGCGCTTTCGCCCATCCTCTACGCCTGGGCCAACGAGATCTGCCGCGAGGACGCCGAAGAGCGCGCATTTGTCGTCTCGGTCATGTGCGCCATGTCCAACGTCTTTGCCACCTGGGTGCCGCTGCTCGTGTGGCAGACCATCGACGCGCCCGAGTACCACAAGGGCTACACCTTTACCCAAGTCTTTATCATTGTGTTCATGTTCTGCGCCATCGGCCTGTGGTGGTTTGACAAGCGTGATCAGTACGTACCCCCTTTCCCTCAAAACTCGGTTGCAAAGTGCATGAACTAACAAAACAGAAAACGACTGTATCGGAAGACGCTGGTGTAAAAGAGGACAGGAGCGGGTTGGTCGATGTCCCCTCGTCAAGATGTGTGGATGGCTGGCCGTGCTTAAAAAAGCGGTTTCACTTTCATGTCTTTCTCTTTCTACGTATGATAAGGGAAATAAAAACAAAAGCAATAGTAATATCCGTATACGAAGGAATGATGATTCTTACTGCTGGATGATATGATGGCTTCCTCTATTGTGTCGTGCGGAACACAATCTGTGGCGGCGGCCGCGCCAGCCAAGCGGCCTCCTCTTCCTCTTCCTCTTTCAGTATGGCCAAATACTGCTTGTACTGGTCGACCAGCCCGTCAATGGCGTACTTGCGGGTCAGTGTGGGTCCCACCTTGTCCACCGGCGCATACACGGCCTCCAGGTCCACAAAGACGAAGCGGCCGTCGTCGGCCAACAGAACATTATTAAGCTTATCGTCTTCTTGGACGACACCACCGCGGCGGATCATCTTGTCCGTGGCCTCCGTAACACGTGCCGTAAAGTCCTCAACACTCATACGCGGCAGGGGCTGGTCCGGGATGGTGGGGTAGGGTAAATACGACAGCACGTTGGTGCGGTCGCCTTCACAGTCGGCCTCGTCATAGTAGAAGGGGACTAGGGTACCCTGTGCAGTCGCCAGACGGTCATACATTTCCGTCTCGTGTTCGAACGAATAGGTGTGGTCTGGCTTCCGCAGTTTCTTCAGGACCACACAATCCGGCAGGTCATAACGGGGCCAGAGGTGTTGTATGACGCGCCGTAGTGGTGCGGGAAGCCACGGGTGCCGTACAATGGCGGCGATACACCGGTGCCAGATGCCATGTTTTACTACGGCATTGATAACGTGCGGATAGAATGAGTCGATCAGCTCGCCGTTCGCTGTGATCGTACTTCGTCCAAAACAGAACTGCTATCTCGCATGAGCGTCATGTCCATTGATTCTTGTTATACTTCTATGGAGACATACCTGCAGCGTGCGTGGGTACTCGTGGTTTTCGTTCATACTGGAGGGCGCGTTGCGTCGACGTTGTGAAGCGGTGGGCATTGCAACTGTGTTGAAAACGAAGGCAACGATACTGACTGAAATGGCATAGCGTGGCAGGTCCAAATCGCTACGGACACATCATGTTACATGTGGGTCCCTACAGAATACGGCTCGAGAGTGAGGGAGATGAAGTTTGTCATCTGCTGGACATGCCTTGGAGATGCCGTGGGAATATAATTGAGTACATGAAATATGAATGAGAGGAAGGCTCGTATCTTTCCCCTTACAATTGCTCGTCATTCACCGGTTTTAGGCATCGATGAGGCAAATTTGGTGGTTGGTACTTACGACAACCAATGTGCTTTCTCCTTCGGTCTGGTTTTTTTTTTTTTTTTTTTGGTACAACAGAGTATCATTTCGATAAATGGTATTTGCTATTAAACAGGTTTAAAAATGAACTATTTGGAGGCGCCTTGCGCTTTTCAAGATTTTTTGTTTCGTTTCTATTTTGTTTTCTTCATTTTGAAAAAAAAAAAAAAATAGATCACCTGAAAACTTGGATAAATGTTATAGTCACGGCCGTAGCACATGCGAAGCGATTAACGGCATTTGATATGACTTGTATGACAAGTAAAAAATCAAGTCAAAACATCTATAATCTTCTATTCTAGACAATGTTTACTGTCCCTTTCCTAAAAACATATTACTAGGTCGTGCAGATGGTGCCTACAAGCCATCTCCTTATTTAGGGTCATCTCGTTACTTTTAGTTCGAATCTATGTCATAGGCATTAACGAGGTCTAGGTGCTGCACCGTCGCCAATTGCCATCCAGTTCACATTGCCGTGTGCCGTGTTATGTGGGCCAGATGCTGGCCGTACAGCCGAGTTGTAAACTTGGTTATCACCACAGGAACTTTGACGTGGTATGTTTTGAGTAGGATGTCCTTGGAAAACGGCAGAAGAGACAAATGCGTAGTGGAGAAGGTTGGTGTCATGACTTTAAATCAAAAAAGAACGAAAAGATGATCGACAAAAGGGGAACGGTGCCCGTCTAGGGAGTCTATTTACCCCAAGTTTTCAGAATCGGCTACGCTCTTTGAGACAATTCAGACCATTGCCTCGGATGTCCCGCATTGACTGACAGTGAGCTTCCCCTCATACGCAGCACTACTCTATATTTTTTGTGTCGATCTCTCCGCGGAAGTCGTGCAGCACCGAGGATGCCATAGCCGCGGAGCCATGGTGACCATGTTTGTCCCCTCACGGTGCACATTTTATTTAAGCAGACTCCAGCTCAATCTTTGTGCATGGTTTCCAATCATCAACAATCAACACATCACGCCATTGACAGCTTCTCCAATTCTACCAAGACACGCACCGGCATTTTTCCCACAATCGAAAACAAAACACAAAGCATATACCACCAAGACACAACACGCCCATCTTCCACAATGCCCGGCGTCAACGTCCAGTCCGTGCGCGGAATGGTCCGCTACAACGTGCCCGACGACTCTGTTCGCCCCGAAGACCGCGGCCTGTTCTCGGGCCCCGCGCACAAGGCAGCTGTCGACGCCGACGTCGATCTGTACGACCCGACCACGGACCCCAACATTGTGCAGGGCCCCGAGGGCCTCGACATCCAGGGGTTCACGTACGTGCAACACCGGTCGGCGCTCACGCTCGAGCAGTGGATGTCCGGCACGAACGTGGAGGAGATGTACATCCCCGAGGTGGAGGAGCTCGTGAAAAGGGTGACGGGCGGCAAGACGGTGGTCGTCAACCACCTGGGCATCCGCAAGCGGACGGCAGCCAACAACACGAACCCGACATTCTACCGCAAGGCGGGCGATGCGCACGACCAGGCGGTTAAGAACTACGCAGGGGGGGATAAGGCGTGGGGTGAGTACCCAACCCACTTTACTCAAATTGAATTTTACTGACTTGGCGTGTAGTGTCCGGCCGTCAGGATGCGGGCTTGGAGCCAGCGCGGTTCGCCCACGTCGACTACACCCTCGAGGGCTTGAAGCGCACCGCGCGCTGCTGCCGCAAGGACATCAAAGCGGCCGCACAGGACGCGCTCGATGCCGAGGACGGCAAAGAGGGGGCAACGCCCCGCCGGTACGCAGCCTACTCGGTCTGGCGCCCCCTCAAGCCGGTCAAGCGCGATCCGCTCGCAGTCGCCGACTGGCGCACCACAAATATTGCGTCCCTCGCCCCCATCGAGTACCGCGCCACCAGCAACGTCGTCCCGAGCGGCGAGTACATGCTCGAGCTGTTCACGCAGACGCCCAAGGCCAAAGATTCGGGCCAGCGCTGGTACTGCAAGCCCAACCAGACACCCGACGACGTGCTGATCCTCAAGTTTGCCGACACCGCGTCCGCCACCGACCCAGCGATTGCGGGTGGGTGTGCGCACTGCTCGCCAGCGCTGGCGGGCGTCGACGAGGAGGAGCCGCGGATGAGCGTCGAGGCGCGGGTCATGGTTTTCTGGTAGATGCGTCACAGGTGGTGTAGGCCAATATGGCAACCAAATGTACATAGACACGATGACCGTCGAAATTGAGAATTAATCAATGCATAATACAATGAGCATTTGAATTTGATAACCACAATTACACAGATACGCCCCCTTCCTGACGTTGCCCACGGTCTTCTCACCATCGGCCCACCCGGCGGAGAGGATGTAATACCATGCCAAGGCAATAACAGCAATGTAATTCTGCCTGCCACAAAGCTATTCTTTGGTTTATATGGTATCGCTCGCCACATGCCCACTCTTGCGAGCGTCCACCTGGCGGTACCTGACCGCTAGCGACGCTATGCATCGTTTCCCGGGCGTGACGATCGCCCCACGGTCGGATGGGACAGAGGCAAGAAGAGGCTGTGGGACACGGTGTCGGAAGAGGCCGGTCGCGTCGTAGGTGCAGGAGGATGACCGGGAGACAGAGGAGCCTCACGGAACAAAAATAGAAAAGAAAAGGGAAGACATGGCAAACAAAGTCGTTGTCGGACGCAGGCAGGAGAGCAATGATTTTTCCCGTCGTCAGTGAAGCTTAGTTGTTTAAACCCACTCGCGAGGAGAGAGTCATCCATTAACATGCACAAGCCCTTGCTTTGCATGCCTCTCACCTCCGGGGCCTCGTCGAACGAGCTCGCTCGCGACGACCAGGTTCGGTCAACGGTGACCCACGCCACATAGCATTCTTGCCCTCTTGTCAGGTGTTCTACAAGGACACACTCATGCTAATGAACCTCAATTCCACTACGGCGACCAACGATACGTTGTACACAGTTTACGCAGACAGGAGAGACGTACCTGTCCTTGACCTGCGAGGCCGTGACGATTCGCATGGCGGGCATTGTCCACGAGGCGCACTCGGCGATGGACCAAGAGGCCGTGTCCCGACCAATGGGGGCACGTCGACAAAAATGCGGCGTGGAATGACGGATGCCCACACGGGCCTGTTTCTGGACGAGATCATTGGCTTGCTGGAGGGCATGACCGAAGTTATGTTTTTTTTTCGAATTGGATAAGGAGAGACGATTCTGGCGGCGAGACTTCTTTGCTCTGGTCGATCCTAGGCGACGCCGCCGACGTGTACGAAGCAGAATAGAAACAAAAAGCCTTTGTCGTTCCTGCAGGATTGACAAAGAGCTGGCTCCAACATCAACATCGGCGCTTACTCACATAGACTGCACGACTGAGCCAAGATACAAATTGGAATGGAAACGAAGAGCGCAGAAGTTATGATAAATACTGTACGTACCAAACAGTATAAAGCTCAGCGTCCCATAAGCTACGTCTGGAAAACTTGACCCCCCACACGAATTTGACGTTACAATATCATTTCGCATTTGAAGCCTCATCAATTCTCACACGACCCACTTTCCCGAGGAGCTTTTTGTCGACACCATATCCACGAGTCGAATAACCTATGGGCCATGGCAGACTTTGAAGCTCTTGCAACAGCGTCGGACCCGCCGCCACCTCTTCTGACTACTGCCCGACTACCCACGATTAGAGATTTCATCCTCCAGTTCTTGACTGTGGATCAAGCGGAGCAGCTTATGCAACAATTCAACTCGTCATGCCAACCAAACAGGCAGGTCATGTGGACCGGCATGCCTTCCGAAGAGGCGCAGAAATGGGCGGATCACAATGATATGCAGACCTTGTCGACAGCATTGGGGCCGTTTAGAAAACACAGTTCTGCACGGCGCCTCGATGATGGTGAGAAGCAAAGCCAGACCACATACATGAGAGGAGCCTCAGCCGTCTTTGCGCAGTATATTACGACTGGCAAAGTCGTGACACTCCTCTGTCGACCACCTCCGGACCGATTTAACCCAACAGGTGTAACGAACATGCAATTGGTGGAACTGCCAATCTTGACCGGCATCATCGGCGACCATGCCGTTCCGCGAATTGAAATCGTTCATCCCGGGGGTGGGGGTGCGGAGGATATTAAATACCAATTTTGGCCATCTGATGAGAGGGACATCCGGTGCGAGAGGTTTGCCCGGGACGTTGAAATGACACCTTGGCCGCAGCGAGTGAGAAATGACGCGGTATTGAAAATCGAAAACATGCTGCGCTTACTCCTGAGTGGGTCGGAAAAAAAGCCAATCTACCAGGCAATATTACCTCGAGATACGACCGCAAGCATGGTAGCGAGCTCAAGCGCTGGGGCGACGGCAACGAAGACAAACAGGAAAAAGAAAAAGAAAAAGAAAAAGAAAACGACCAAGGAGACAACCCAGGAGACAACCCAGGAGACGACCGAGGAGACCGCCAAGAAAACAACTACGAAAAAGACCAAAAAAAAGCAACCAACGCGAGCAGCAGCGAAGGCCCCTCAAGGTCGATAAGATGGCGCAATACAGAGGAAAACCCCCATTTCAAAGGGGATGGACGTGCACACACTGAGATTGGGTTCCCCGGGGTAGGTTACAATGAACAACCTCTGGCAGCAATTCCTCTCGCAGCAATAAAAGCATTGGGAGAGCTCGTCATAGCTTCTGGACTTTGGTTCTTAGTCCTTTTGTTGATGTTGGCTTTCTTAAGATGCTTTTTCAAAGAAGAAATGACGATTAATACATTGTAACTCGAATTTATTGTTAGCAAACATAACTTGGCCAGTTTTGAAACCCACGGCTAGTGATCTATAAACCTTTAGGTTATATTCTGCATTACGGGCGTGCAGCGGGATTATCTTAAGGTCTAGCATGCAGTCCAGTTTAATCGTAGAGACGATGTTTCTTCTGGCTTCGTACTGCACTTGATCTTCTTGTATGTGTCTCGTGCGTGACCCTGTCGGCCTGGATCAGGATCGGGTCAATGAAACTCAAACACTGATCATAATAGATGCTTTCTCCCGCGTGCCAGAGACACCTCGCGCGCCAGCTTCCGCACGGCCCGCGAGACGTCGTCGGCGCCCTTGCCCTCCGCCTCCACCTCGACCTCTCCAAACAGCTCGTAGTCCTGCTCGCAGTGCGTGTCGTTGGCCGGCAGCTGGCCGTCCTGGAAGTAGGCCCGGATGGCGCGCGCCGTGCAGCTCGACGGCGCCGCCACGCTCGCGTGGCCCCACGACTTCTGCACCAGTACCACGGACCCCGGGAACACCGCCGCGTTGCGCCGCGCGCTGCTCAGCGGCGTCACGTTGTCGCCCGTGTTGCCGATGAAGAGGATGGGGAAGCTCGTGTTGCGCGCGGGACCCGGCCACGGCGCCGCAAAGCGGTAGCGCGGCCGGATCTGTCGGCTCACGCAGCCACGCCGGAAGTGCGTGTAAGCGGCGCCGGCGTAGCGGCTGATGTTTTGTAACTCCGCCGCGTACTCAGCAAAGGATTCGGGCGTGTCAGCTAGGGGGTCGCCGTCGGCGCAAGTGATGGCCGAAAACGCGTCGACAAAGTTACCGTCGGGGCTGTCAGCATCCATGGGCGAGGAGGTGTCACGCGGCGAGCAGAACGGCAGCGGCTCGTCGTTGTCGGCCATTTCGTAAAAGGGCAGCCCGTCTCCCGCCTCGAGTGCGGCCATCGCGGCGGCCAGTGCCGGGAAGTGGTAGTAAGGCTTGTACAGCACCGTGCGCACGAGCAGCTGCAGCTCGGCGTAGGTGACGAGCTGCGGCAGGATGGGCAGCCTGCGGGCCGCGTCCGCGGCGTGCGCCGGGATGCGAACCGGCCGCTCCCGCAGCTGCGCCAGCAGGGCATCGAAGCGGTTGCGGATGGCGTCCGGTGACGCCGGGCGATAAAAGGCGCACCGGTCCGGCCCGGCCTTATGGCAGTAGTGGAAGAAGGCCTCCATGATGGAGTCGGTATCCTCGAAAAAGTTGCGCTGGTCGAGGCGGTACCAGCTGGTGTAGTCGACGTTGCCGTCGCTGACGAGGCGCTCCACGCGGTCCGGGAACATGGCCGCGAACGTGCCGCCCAGCACGGAGCCGTAGCTGATGCCCCAGTACTTGAGCCGCGCTTGGCCGGCCGCCTCTGAGATGGCCAGCATGTCGCGCACGTGCGACGCCGTGCTGACGTGCTCCAGCAGACCCGGCGCCGCCGCGCCGAGGTGGGCCTCGCACTGGCGCGAGAATGCGTCGGCGTTCGCGTAGGCCTCGTAGGCGAGACCCGGGTGCGCGTCGAGAACGTCGATGGCCGCCCGCTCCCAGTCGTGGCGCGTGTGCGACGAGCCCCAGCAGTCGATGCGCGGGACAGAGGCAGACACTGGATGGGTGCGATGGTCAGACAAGCGGTCGAAGGGTGGCGCTGCTATAGAGGGACTTACCACCGCGAGGATCAAAGCTGATCATGTCCTGCGTCGGTCAGAGAGGGAAGACAAGCATGGGGGCTCCACGGACAAGGCCATACGCACATGATTGTCGCCGACAATGGTCTGCATCTCTTTGCCGTGGCCGACCAGGAAGTTCACTCCAGAGCCGCCAGGCCCCTAACAACTGTTCAGTCGCGACACACACACACAAACACCCGCACGCAGGCACAAGGGTGAGATACACACCCCTGGATTCATAAAGACCGGCCCACGGTAGTCCTCCCGCGTCTTCGCCGGCAGCCGGATCACGGCCAGGAAGACGCGCTGCTCGTCTGAGGGCTCGACCCAGTCCATCGGCAGGTCCAGCCGCGCACACTCAAACTCGCCGTCGTAGCAGGCGTGCCACTGCAGGGTCCGGCTCGGCGCGATGTCGGCCCAGCCGTAATCTTTATGGGCGGGAGCGCGCATGCGGCGGGCTGAGCTCCCCAGAGCCCAGAGCCCGGCCGCCGCCAGGCCCAACGTCGAGGCCAGCCTCGCCCATCGCTTGAGAGAAAGTTTCGACAGCGGCTTTTTCTCCGTTCTTTCGCGCGCATTCGGAGCCAAGAGCGGCTGCAGGCCCTGCTTTTCCTGCACGTGGCCGGCTTCCATTGCAAATAGTTTTGGAAATTCTTTTTTTTTGTCGCCGCGGTTTGTTCTGTTTCTGGTCTAGAAAACTTGTCGCCTTTTACTGTCCTGCGTCTATGCCACTTGGTCCGCTATCGACCCCCCTTCTGTGCGAAAGACACGTTCGAGATAAGAGTAATCAGTTAGACTCACCCCGGACCCCGGACGCCCACAAGCCAGCCTATCTCTCCCACGGCCAACTCACCGCCAACCCCCGGCGTTCTCCGAGTATCTCCGCACGCAGTCGCACGACCGTTAATCACTACTGCTTTGAGATAAGCTGAGCGGATATGACCTTTCACCATGTTGTGATACGACATTACTATCTTATGTGGATATTGCTCTTCGATGTTAGTCTTCTTTGGAGGGTTTTATCGTGAAGCGTCGTCGGGAATCGAGACATCGAAGCCGACGGCGGAGCAGATAACGATCGTCATCGTGCCGGCTTCCGCAGACGACCCATCAGGGGCGCTCCGCGGCCCTCCACGTGCGCATCGCAAATGACATATAAGGGAACCCATCGCGCCGTGCCCTTGTCAGCTCCCTCCGCCCCCGGAAGAGCGCCACCCCCATTCCCCCTACGGAGCAACACCGGCTATAATGACGTTCACAGACAAGCTTAAGGACATGGTCCGGCCGGTGCCCGTGCAGGAGCGGGCCGGCGTGTTTGCCGCCACGGAGACGCCGATCGGTGCCGCCGCCGCCGCTGCTGCTGGAGTCGCCGTCCATGACGACGGCGGCGAGAAGGGGCTTCCGACGGCGACAGCCACCGCAGTGACCGAGACCGAGGCGGGCGTGTCCAACATCGAGGCCACGCAGTCGGTCTGGGGTAAGAAGGGCTTTTATCTAGTGTGCATGGGTCTGGCCATGATTATGACGCTGTTGTAAGTCTGCGATTCTTCTTTTGCTTTGTCCGTCAGAAGCTCTCCTGACAGCCGCAGCGAGCTCGACAACTCGACTGTCTCCATCTACAGCAACTACTCTACCTCGGACTTTGACAACCTGTCGGCCCTCGGAACCCTCAACACGGCGACCGTCATCATCTTTGCCGTGGCCAAGCCGCCCATTGCCAAGATCTCCAATGTTATTGGCCGCGGCCAGACCCTGGCCATGACCGTATGCTTCTACCTGCTGGCCTACATCCTGATGTCCTCGGCCAAGTCGCTGGGGCCGTATGCCGGCGGCATGGTGTTTTACAACATCGGCCAGTCCGGCATGAACGTCATGACGGTGCGGTCCTTCCCTCGTCCTCTGCTCTCCTCCGCTGCATTCTGCTGACTTACCAGCACATCATCGTCGCCGACATTACCAGTCCGCGCTGGCGGTCGTTTGGTCTGGCCGTCTGCTACTTTCCCTTTCTCATCACCCCCTGGGTGTCGGCCCTGATCGTCGACAGCGTCGTGGCCGACGGCGGCATCGGCTGGCGCTGGGGAATTGGCATGTTTGCATTTCGTACGTTCTCTTCCTCTTCCGCTTCTCTCTCTGTGCGTCGCCCCCATGATAAAAATCTGACCGCATTCTCTAGTTATGCCCTTTGGTGCCAGCTTCATCATCGGCACCCTGCTGTGGTACCAGCGCAAGGCGCGCAAGCTCGGCATCCTGCAGACGCAGACAACGACGTTGTACAGCTTCTGCTCGCAGGTGGATCTGGGCGGCATGCTGCTCTTCATCGCCGGCTTCGCCTGCTTCCTGCTGCCGCTGACCCTCGCGGCCCAGGAGACAAACGGCTGGCGCACGCCGTGGATCATCGTGCTCATCGTCGTCGGCGCCCTTCTGCTCGTCGCCCTGCCCTACTATGAGACGTACTACGCGCGCCACCCCATCCTCCCCATGTTCTACCTCAAGAACGCCACCATCATCCTGTCGTGCCTGCTGGTCCTGACCGACAGCGTCGGTTTCAGCGCCACGCACACGTACCTGTACGCCTGGGGCACCGTGGCACACAACTTCGATGCCACCGTCGCCACCTACTACGTCTATACCAACGGCGTCGTGCAGAGCCTCGTCGGTATCTTCGCCGGCCTCTACATGTACTGGGCGCGGCGCTACAAGTGGCTCATCATGGGCGGCGTCATCTTCCGGCTCGTCGGCTACGGCGTCATGATCCGCCTGCGCGGCGCCAACAACTCCCTGGCCGAGCTGTTCATCGTGCAAATCATCCAGGGCGCCGGCAGCGGCGTCATCCAGACGGCGCCACTCGTGGCCCCGCAACTGGTCATCCCCCACAGCCAAGTTGCGCAGATGATCGCTGTCGTGTGGACGTTCTCCTACCTGGGCAGCAGCCTGGGCTCGACCATCGCCGGCGCCATCTACACCAACACGATGCGCGAGAGCCTCGTGAGGAGGCTGGGCAGCGACGCCTCGGCCGCGCTGGTGAACTCCCTCTACAACTCCATCACGGGGACGCTGCCGGCGTGGGGGTCGGCTGATCGGATTGCCGTCGACCTTGCAGTAAGTTATGTTTTCATGTACCGCTCCCTGTTCCCCTCCCTCGCCGCTGACAATGACAGTACTCGGATGTCATCCGATACATCACATACGCGGCCCTCGGCATGTCCGTTCCGGCCATTATCTTCACGTGGTTCCTGCCCGATCTTGAGATTCCAATGTTAGTCTGCATCACAGCCTCCATCGCTATCTAATGATATGCTAACATTCTAGGGACACGAGCGTTCTAATGGGCGGAGTAGACGCGGAGCAGGCCGGGGACACTCCGTCAGAGGAACACAGCCCCGAGCGCAAGGAGTAGCGGACTGGTATTTTTGTTTGTACACGGATGTTCGCACTTCGTGTTCTTTTGCCTCGTCCCGTTCTGTTATGGATGAACTGGTCCACTTTGAGGTCAGAGCAGATACAGCATGCTGGCTGACATCAATCACATTGCCTTTTTTGCAATTACCGAAGTTACTGTAAATAAACGAGTTTGATTAGTATATAAATTTATTTTTATACGTTTTAAGATCCCGTAAAGTATCGTCTTAAAAACGGCCGACGAGGGTAGGTAACGTATAAAATAGAATCTATAAAACCGATAACACTAACACTAGAAGTTAAAGCGCATGAAGTACGATCTTAAGGCCTTTGTCTTAGAGGTAACGAAAACATAACCTACATACATAGGAACGAATAAACGAGGTGCGGTGACGCAGCAAGCAGTCAAACCATGAACAACACAAAACAACCTTCTTTTGTACGGGCTGCTATTCTGAGCTGGCAGCCACGGCGCACCAGCGGCCGACAAGGCTGTTTGTCTGTTTTAATATGAAGCTGCTATTGTACACCCTCTTTACTGGCGGTCAAAGCCATTTAAAAAGAAGGCGATCATAGATTATACTAGAGAAAACAACTGGCAGGAGACATCAAATCAACATGAACATATCAACGACACACTATTACCCCCGGAGAACTGCCAAGACAACACTTGCTCCATTAAAAGCTCCCACTACACTCAGTCGTTGAGGGCGTTGACCGGCAGGTTCGAGGGCGGGAAGCACCGGTCAATGGCATCGGCCTGTTGGTTAGCAAGTGTCTCGTATTGAATCTTTTGTTAATAAGGGGATGTAGACATACGTTGTTTCCCCACCAGTAGGGCATGCCGGTGTTGGTCAGGTTGATGGCAAACATGATGACCGTGGAGCAGATCTGCGTGCCGCTGTCGAGGCCAATGCCCAGCAGGTAGTTGTACTTTCGGAACCAGGCCGGGTGGTAGCGCAGCATGTAGCCCATGAAGAACATGGCCAGCAGGCCTGACGTCATGAGGTTGGTCGTCTGGTACACGGGGAAGAGCGTGGCGCCATACATGATGACGACCGGGTTGCAGCGGGTCTCGAGCTCCCACTCGGGCTTGAAGCAGTGCACAATGTACACTAACCCAACGAGGGCGGGGCCGATGAAGAAGGCGTAATAAATCCAGTTGTACTGGGATCCGTCGGCAAAGAGAACCTTGGGCCCGATGATACCCCAAATGACGGAGAGCGAGTAGTAGTTGCGGGTCTGCAGGGCATTCCAAGCGTTGGACGCGACGACGCCTGTCAAGACGTCCTTGCCAATCTTATCAATGACGAGGCGCATGATGCCGTAATTGATGAATGGTCCGAGGAGTGTTCCGTAGAGCTGAGCGACAAACATGTGCTTCTCGGGGATCTTCATGTAGAAGCCAAACTTGTAGTCTGAGGTCAGGTTGATGTTTTGGACGAGCAGTTGGCTTGAGTACACAATGCACGCGAGCACGGCGCTAGGGTTGCCGCTGAACATGGCACCCGACAAGATTTCGGCGAGGTACGACATGCCGACCTGCATGCCAGCGACGCCGTACAGAATACCGTTGGGGAACGTGCAGACTACGGAGATGACACAGATGACGATAAACCCCCACCACTGCCAGGGTTAGTGTTTGACCATAAAATGTGCGAGGGAGGAAAGCCTAGAAGACAGACACAGAGAAGGAACTTACCGGCAAACCGAGATCCGCGCCGTAAAGACAGCCGATGGACAGGCCCATACACAGCACGAGGATGACCATATACCACCAGTGAGGTACCCGCTCCGTCCGGCTCATCAGCTTGAGGTAGGGGTCGCCGTAATCAGATCGGCGGTTCTTCCACGCGCCGATCACCGCGTTGACCGAGTCTTTGCCGTAGAAAAGAATCGAGTACAGCAGCGCGCCCGTCGAGCAGGCAAAACCAAAGAAAAAGTTCATGGCGTACGAGGTGCTCCACCGCGGCTGCGAATACGCGTCCATGGCCGTTTGGTTGAGTGTGAACTGTGGCGTCAGCACGGCCGACACGTCGTACGAGTTGCCCGTGGTGTCAAACGTGTCGGAGCTCATGGGCGGGTACGTCTGGGCGCCCAGCACGTTGCAAAAGTACATGACCGGGAAGATGAGCCAGCAGGCAATCAAGGCGCCGCCGATCTGCGAGGCGTTGGACCACAGCGGGATATAAAGCGGAGAAAAGAACGAGATATAGTTCCAATCAAGCGAAAAATCAAGGATTCCGAAGCCGTAGTAGCCGGAGCCGGCCAGGAAGCCCTTCCACTTGCCGTGGGCCATGTAGCAGAGGAGGGGGAGGGATGAGAGCATGGCTACGCGGGTTAGTGGGAGACATAATAAAAACACAGGATGGGGAAGGGGACCCACGGAAGATAAAGCTCGGCAGCCACTGGTAGCAAAAGGTGGCCACGCCGACAATGGAAAAGAACTTGATGGACCTGCTCGTGACGGACGGGTTCTTGTGCATGGCGTTGAATAGCTGCACGTTGGGCAGGACGCCCGGATAGAAGATCTTGGGCGGCCGCACCAGGATGTCGCGGAACAAACCCACGAAGCCATAGCCGAGCATTTGCGATGTCAACAGGAAACAAATACCCCAGCCGGGGTTGATCTTGCGGTCGTAGTAGAGCTCGAGGGCCGACAGCGGGCCCAAGCCGTACGCCGTGTAGCACTGGAATGTGGTTAGTCGGTCGCTCTTTCCCGTTTCTCTGATTCTTTTTTTTCAATTGTGTGGGCCGGGCCGACTTACACTTCCCCAGTAGGCAACAACAATCAGGGCGTGCTCCTTGGCATTCCACGGGCCGGGATTCATGGTAAACGACCAGCCAAACACCGAGAATTTGCGGGTTGGCAGGTAGCGCGCCATGGCGTCGCCCATGCCCCACGACAGCAGCTGCACCGTGAAGCTGCCGAGGTCCTGGTAATACGGCTTGAAGTAGTACAGCGTCGAGATGGCGCAGCCCACGACCACCCAAAACGTCGTCAGCACCCAGAACCGGAACGTCAGGATGGGCTCGTCGAAATCGTTGTGCAGGTCGACCGTCTTAGCCACAAGCGGGATGGGGTAGTCGATGAGGCGCGGATCGATAACCACCTCGTCGTCGGCGGGGATGTACGGCTTGGCGGCGTCTTCAATGATGGAGTCGTGGAGAGAGGCGACCTCGATGGCGTCGTCGTTGGCCGTCTTTTCGTTGATTTTGTTGACCTTCTCCGGGTCGGCGACCTTCTTGGGGCCCGGCGCGGCGGAGATGCCGTCGGCGTCGGCCGCAGCCACATCCTCAGGCCGAACGCCGTCCAAAATGACAGACATGGCGGCAGTGCGGTAGAGAACAAAATGAAGAAAGAAAAAGGTGGCGATGCACCGTGATGTCTTGGTCAGTCACTCGACGAATGGAAGAGGGCCCATCCGCCTTTATGTACTTTTTTGATTTTTTACATATTTACTACGACAATATTCATACTCAGGCTTGACCAGCTTCGGCGATGTTCCGGTTGTCTGGTCTGGTGTCTTCCTTTGACACCGCCATTGTGGCCCTGGCGGAGAGGCTCGTGGCGCGGTTAGGGCAACGGTCTATCTCGACCACGCGAGTAACGAGGGGAGACCCACGCAGATCGACGGACGACGGGAGACCAGCCAATGGATGACCGTCCAAAAGATTACGGGCGTACAGACAACCCGTGTGGCCGGGCTCCCATGCGACTCTGCGATGCATGGTCATCCGAATGGGGAGACAAACGACCAGTGCCCAGAGAATCATTACAATGGGGCAGAGATAGGGAAAGCAAGTCTGGACACCCAATTGATCCTGATCTAGTCTTTGACAAAGACTAAACGACAAAAGCCGCTGCTACCCTTTGTTCTGATGACGCGTTCGTCTCCACAGACAGACGTCCGGAGGTGGGACAAGCAGAGGTGTCCATGTTGAGATGCCCTTCTCGCTCGACGATAGGGCCGACGTCGTATGTTTCCGGCCGAGAAGCAGGGAGATGAGATAAGATGCTGATTCTTATGAGACAGTCCCTGACGATGAGCGTGTTTCTGCAGAACGAACAAACGGCCTTACGAAGCCGGCAATATCCGCCACGGCTCTGCCAGATGTCGACTCGACCTTGACCTCGATGTCGCCCCATTCAGACCCATTCAGACCCATTCAGACCCATTCAGACCCATTCAGACCTATTCAAACGCCACGATGTTTTGTTTTGGGAAAGGGTTGCAGCCAAGATAGCATATGGCGCTTGCGATGGATCCCTCAGATAGCATCACCCCGCGAATTGCGCTCACTAGGCCATCACTAAAGCTGCACAAACTTTCTAGCAAGGGGCGTTTGAGCAGGGGTGGACCGCGATAGTGGAGCACAGATGGAGCACAGATGGAGCACAGATGGAGCAGGGCAGGAAGGCTGAGCTCCGAGCAGAGATGGAAAAGGGCGAGAGGCAAAACGAGGCGACGAGACGAAGAGACGACGACAGAAGGGAACGCAAAAGCTAAAGACGACCACCAGATGTATTTGCCGATGCTTTCCTATTTCCTAAACTGGACATGATAAGCTATTCCCGTTTGTCCAATGAGCACCCTCTCGTTGACGATGGCCTGCTCAAAACGACGCAGGACACGTCTTTGATAAAAAAGCCATGTTACACGTCCGTACACCGCATGCATGGCCTTGCAGCAGCGATAAAGCTTCTCGGACGTTACACGGGGACGAGGAAAGAGCTCGGGTATGCAGAGGACAGGCACTACAACACAACTAGTTCGGAGTTTTGCGCCGACCAGCACAGACCCGAAACAATGAAATTCCCGAGGACATGTCGCTTGTGCCGTCGCATTTTCGGCCACTTACACCACAACACCTGCCCGCTCTATCGCTAACTTTGAGCTGGATGGGTAAGGTGTGCCTATGATAGGAGGGTCGCCACGAGACTGGCCAGGGCTTCTTATCGGCCTCAAAGCCGGGGACTTTTGACCGGTGGCTTTCTTGTGCCGTTTCTTTCCTTTCAAGAATATGAAATTAGTTAAATGTTTCACACAGTAACCGCACAAAATCAGATGCCAAAGCTATTTGTCATTGTCATTCAGTTGTGGAAAGACGGGCAGATGTCCCTAACCAAACCAATGTAACAGCACTCATTTCGTCTCAAAGATAACAGCTTGTCACCAAATATGGACACCACCACACCTTCTTCTCACAGACAACGATACAGGAACGCACCGCCGTCCACGGGCAAAAATGCCCCCGTGATGGCGCTCGCCTGTTGCCCCGACAGAAACACCACCGCCTCGGCCACCTCGCGCGCGTCCACCATCCGGTTCATCGGTGCCTGAGCCGCCGCTGCCGCCATAAACTCCGGCGTGAGCCCCGAGCCCCGGTACATGGGCGTGTCCACAAATCCGGGCATCACCGCGTTGACGCGGATCTTGTGAGCCGCTAGCTCCCGTGCATCCACGCGCACCATGCCGGCGACGCCGTGCTTGGAGGCGCTGTATGCTGAGAGGGTCGCGATGGCTGTGTTGCCGGCCAAAGAGCACGTGTGCACAATTGAGCCGCGCACGTCGCGGTGGTTGTTGTAGACAGGTAGCGGCTCTTGCGTCAACATCTGGACGGACTCCGCCGCTTCGCACAAAAAGGCGCCACGCTCATTGACGCGGCAGATCTTGTCGTACATCTCGGTCGTCGTGTCCGCGGTGCGAACACTCGTAGTGCCAACGCCAGCGTTGTTGCAAGCAAAATCGATGCGTCCAAATGTGGCGACGCAGGCGGCCACCATGGCCTTGACGGCCGTCTCGTCGGCAATGTCGGCGCGGTGGAGGGTGATGTCGGCATCCGGCGCGACAGTCTGGACGATCTTCTTTGTCGCCGCAAGGCCGCCCTCGGATAAGTCCACAAGGAACAGCTTGCGACAGCCGCGCTCAGCAAAAACCGTCGAGATATGCTGACCGATGCCTGTCGTTGTTAGGACTCCCACGTAGAAAGGTAGAAGTAGAGGAGAATGGGCAATACGCACCACTCCCTGCACCCGTCACCAGTGCAACGCCCGCTTGTAAAAGGGCGTCCATGTTTGTTTGTTTGTTTTATGATAATTTGTGCTCATGTGACACTTGTGTCGTACACGGGCACTTTTTTCCTGGTCAACAGCATTTTGTATGCTTTATTGGTACAGGATGCATGTATTATGGCCAGAAACTGCCATTAACAATGGGCACGCATAATGCTTTCCGTATTCAACTTCGGCCTCGGGGTGCAGTTGCAGGCCAAAAATACGCCGCTTGTTGACTTCGGCCTCGCGCAGTTTATTGGAAATTGGAAGTGTGGCCGTCTGTCGGCCTCGGCATCGGCGAGTAAAGCCGCGGGAATGGATTACTAACCTGAAGACAATAGGCCGATCAGAAGTGCGTGCCAGGTCAGGTTTTGTGGAGGAGAAAAGTCACCTTTGCGGGGAAATCACAGCCAAGGGTGCGGGGGATGAAAAAGGAAAGGGGATATTAGACATGGGCGCTACTAGGCATCTGAGGTGGCACATTTGAAAAGATCAGACTTTATTTGGAACATGGCTCTGGGATATCAAAATTTGGAGTATCGTGACCGTGCCTGTCGGGTTCGGCCTCGGGCGGTGGCTACCTACCCGGACCGAAACAAAAGGTGCGTGGAAGCTGCAGAAAGCCCATTTTGCGGGGAAATAGCAATCAAGCCAAATTTGCGGGGGAATCCAGCGTAATAAGGGGTATGTGGGCTGCAGTAGTTTTCTGAGGAAGATAAATTTCGACGACGGGCAGGAGTGCAACTGTCTATTTACATAATAAAGGTGTTTGAATAAAATACGAAAATATTGTATACCAACCAAGATGGAACAAGTATAAATAAATCGATATCTTCGCCTTGGAAACGAACGTTGATATGATGTAGGCTAAAACAACCAAATTCGAAACAAAACATAAAACTAAGAAAAAGCACACCCTTACCCTTCACCACCACCACCACTACCGACATGGCTCCCGTCGTCGTCCTCGGCTTCTACAAGCGCAAGCCCGGCACTACCCCGGAGCAATTCCACCACCACTGGGTCAACGTCCACGGCCCCCTCATTCGGGACATGCCCGGCATCGAGCAGTACCTGGTCCGCTATGTACAGCACCACCTGGACCGTGAGTCGCCCATCGCCGGCGTCTCCGAATACGACGGGTTCAGTGAGGCGTGGTTTGTCGACGCTGACGCGAAGACCCGCCTATTTACCGCCGAGGCCTTTCAGCTGGCCCGCAAGGACGAAGAGCTGTTTCTCGACATGGAAGCGACACGGTTGATTGTGCAAGACGAGGAACAGGTTATCATCCCGGGCGGAGCGGCCGTGCAGGCAGCGCTGGCGAAGCAAGCAACCTTCATCGAGGGACAGAAGTAGGGAGACGTGTTGATGTAGTTGGCATTAGACCTTTGACGATTTGTTCAAGACTCCATGGATAATTTAGCACAGACGGAAGGCATTTGATTTATATTGACTATTATAAACGTAATGATGCTGATTCATTATCCCAGATAATTTTGCCATTGTTCACGTGGCATTTTCAATTGCGTCTCCTACAGTACACAGGCAGTAAAGTAAATTCGTAAGCTTAGTTACAAGCACGCATATCCTGAAAAATAAAAGTGCAGTTGAATTTTGGAACTGTTTTTATTGAATGCATCTGAATATTTGTCTACGTAAATGAAGTCACTACACAGCTCTCCATCTCCACCTCTCTCCCTAATTGGGGTTGTGCAGGTTCAGCCCGCCGTCCACGGGCAGGTTAAGCCCCGTGATAAAGGTCGCCTGCGGCGAGCTCAGCCAACAAATGGCATTGGCAATGTCTTCCGGCTGGCCGTTGCGCCGCCACGCTGTCTTGGCGGCAAAACGCGGGTGGTGCGTGTCGCCCATCGCCGGCGCCACCATGGGCGTCAGCGTGTTGCCGGGCGCCACCGAGTTGATGCGGATGCGGTCGGGGCCGTAGTCAAGCGCGTCGGCCTTGGTCATGCCGATGGCGGCGCCCTTGGAGGCCGAGTAGGCGGCCAGCCCGAGGAGAGGGACGGTGCCACAGAGGCTAGTGACATTGACAATGCTTCCGCGGCTCTCGTACCCGGGCAGTGGCTCTTGCTTCAACATCTGGCGCAGCTGGGCGCGCTGGCAGAAAAAGGTACCGCGCTGGTTGACATCATAAACAAGGTCAAAATCGCGACCAGTCAGCGTGTGGATGGCCTGCGCGGGCTGGGCGCGGCCTGCGACGTTGGCGGCAAAATCGATGCGACCAAAGAGGGCGACGCAGTGTGCGTAAAACGCGTCGACTTCATCCTCCTTGGTGATGTCGAGACGGGCAATCTCGATGCGAGAGGCTGGAGAGTCTTTAAGAATGATTGCACGTGTCTCTTCCAGGCCGGCGAGGTTGAGATCGCCCAACAGAAGCTGCTCGCAGCCGTCGCGAGCAAAGGTGCACGCGGTGGCACGGCCGATGCCTGTACTATCAGAATTCATCCACACCGAAATCGAGAAAATAAATTGCCAAAACGTACCCGATGCAGCGCCAGTCACCACAGCTGTACCACCTTTAAAATATGTTGCAGGTTTGTAAGTCGCCATGATGTGTATTGATTGGGAAATAACTGCGATGTGCCGTTGCGAGTGTTTTTTGTTCACACACGGCGAGGCTATCTACTGACACGCCCGCACCCTTCAAACACTGGAGATGACAAAGTAGCCTATGAGCGTGTCCTTAATCTATTGATTGCTATCATCGTACATTATTATTTTTGTTGATCTCGGTCTCAACTTGAGTCCGATGCGCCAAGCAATCAATCCCGCGGCTTCGGGTTGTCGATCATGCCCATAAATGGACCATCGTCGCAATGTACTTGCAGAAACTGGGATAATTGGAAAATCGTAAGCCTCGCCCCGTCTTCGGCTTCGGCTTCGACAACGCGTTTTTCAATTTTTGTTTGTAGTCAACTTGTGTTTCATTCTTGCATTGTAATTATTTTTACTTTCTTCTGATATGTTTGATTTTGTACATGTTTGTTATTTTTCTGAGAAAAGAAATTGTACTTCCTGATGTTTTAAGATTTCTGAAATAATTACGACTCGTTAATAATTATTTAGTGCACAACGAAATATTGACATAAATCCCAATATATATTTTATATTTCTTTACCATGTCTCAATACGAGTAAATTTTCATAGAGAATGACAAATATTCTCCGAGCATCTTCACTTTGTTCGATTCTTTTCCGTCGTTTCTCTTGACGCCTTTAATCAACGACAAACTCCAAAACGGGTCCGAAGTTCGTCCATGGTGGTATTTAAAGGCATGCATGTAAATATGGATCACTTTAGTGAAGGCCCTCGGGAAATATCCATGCCATTGAGTCAGTTTCCCCGGATGTATACATCCAGCGCCCCGCAATCTTCCACGCTGCAACGGAGACAATGCTTTCTGGTATTGTTGCAGACTTCCGCGGCTACCCCGGATTTTCCCCAGATTTTAGAATTCGTAGGAAACGTATTGAGTTCGCTTCTAGACTGTGAATCGCCGTGGCTATTGATGTTGTTGTTGACATCCATGGCGAATCACAATGTCATATTGCAAGACTGTAGATATATTTGTACACAATATAAAATATAAGTCTGCAAAGACATCTTTGCCTTGCACATCAGTCGATAAGGCTGATCAGTTCTTTCCAACCTGTGTTGTGCATCATCAACTATCATGGACTCCAGAAACACAAACGCATTCATTGTCTCTGATGGCAAGTCCATTCAGCCCCACACGTCGTGGGCAAATTATGCTGTAAGTTGTTGACATAGGATATAAACATGTCCGGACTCAAGCCATACTGACTTTCTAGGCCATCCTCCCCATCACCCTCGGCTCGTTCCTCTACGGCTACACTTCCAACGTCATCTCCGGCGCCCTCGCGCTGCCCTCGTTCATTGACAAGTTCTTGCTGGTCAACGGTCCGGCCGTCTCGGGCGGCATTTTGGGCGTCTTTCTCGGCGGCGGCGTGATCGGTGCGTTGGTGCAGGGTCCCGTGTCGACCCGCTACGGCCGCCGGATGGGCATGTGCCTGGGTGCCTTCTTTTTGGTGCTCGGCTCCGCCCTGACGGCCGGCGCCAAAAATCTCGCCATGTTTTTGGTCGGCCGTGGCCTCGCAGGCATCGGCTCGTCCGTTGCCTTTACGATTGCGCCCGTGTACATTAGTGAGCTCTCGGCAGCGCACGCGCGCGGGTTCATGGTGTCCTTCCACATTGTGGCGCTCAACAGCGGGTATCTGATCTCAGCATGCGCCTCACTGGGGTTCAGTTATGTCAACCACCCGATCCAGTGGCGGCTCAATTTTGTCATCAATGCGGCCGTCTCGCTTCTCCTGATGGTGTCGATCCTGCTGGTGCCCGAGTCGCCGCGATGGCTGGCCGTGCGGTCGCGCTACGACGAGGCCCTCAAAATCTTGGAGAAACTGCACAAGAGCGCCACTGACCCCGACGGCCGGCTGGCCAAGGCCGAGATGTACCAGATCCGTGAGCAGGTGCGCGCCGAGGCGGAGCTTCCAAGAGGCTACCTGCACATTTTACGGACACCCTCGCTGCGGAAGCGGGCGCTTTGTACGATGATCGTCTGGCTTGGCTGCCAGTCAACGGGCGTGCTGGTCATTGCCTTTTTGAATCCGACCCTCTTCGCCGGTTTAGGGTATGGATCCACCGACCAGTTTGGACTTTCCGTGGCCTGGTTCGTGGCCTGCATCCTGGGCGGCGCTCTCGGCGGCTTGCTCGTCGACCGTTATGGCCGCACCCTCTTCATGTTCATCGGCACGCTGTGCTGCCTGGCCTGCCTCATCTGCGAGACCGCCATCCAGGCCCGCTTCCTCAACACCAACAACAAGCCTGGCCTCAGTGCAGGCGTCGCATTTATCTTCTTCTTCGGCTTCTTGTACAACTTTTTCTACGACGTCGGCTCCTTTGTCTACACGGCAGAGATTTGGCCGTCGCACCTGCGCAGCGAGGGCGTCACCATTGCCATGGTCACATTCTACTGCTGTTCGATTGCATACGTGACGCCGTCGACCGTCGCGTTTGCCACCATTGGCTGGAAGTACTACTTGGTGTTCATCGTGCTCACGACGGCCATGGCGGCTGCCGTCTACTTTATTCTGCCGGAGTCGGCCGGCCTGACACTCGAAGAAATGTGCATGCAGTTTGGGGAGACGCCTGTCGTGCTGTTCCGCGACCTGGCGCAGGACAAAGTGGGCGCGGAGGCCGTCATGGTCGAAAACGTCAACGATACCAAGGAGGTGTCCACAGATTAAGGGAGTTGGCTTTTTCAAAAATAAGACGAGGAGAATAGAGACAGCTCTCTTTGCTCGGTGTCCTTTTCCGTTCAAACTCTATTTCTACTCAGAGAGTCGTATTCTTATATGTCTATAACATAGAATTGTTCAATGGATACCGCTTTTGGGCGACGGCATGTGCGGCCCGTAAAATTCGACCGCCAACATGGTGCTCATCAAGCAAGTCTCGGCGGCGGAGCTCTCGGAAGCCATAAGCCCATTCATGTTCTATTGCAGATTTCGTCAACCCGAAGGTGGACCGCATGGAAGCGGAGCTGGAAGGTTTTAATTTGCAAGACTTCAAGTCGTCTAAGACCCGTGGCTATTGTGCTGCTCCTAACAATGATGGGTCTCTGTCAGATTCCGTTCAGGAGGAGACGGTTGAATTGGATACACGCTTAGGATGAGCTAAAGGGCTGAGATGATTGCCATCGATCGGGGATGGCCCCGGCCGGTCCCGCCTCTACAAGCAAACAGGAACTGAACTCCCTTCTGACATAGACATAGCAAATCCATAATCTGAAATTGACCACCGATTTGCTGTTCGCGGAATAATTTGCTTCCAGGCTAAGTTGGTAGGCTGCCCGGCGTGTTCCCTGTGGTTTAGCTACCCTGAACATATTCTTTTGCTACTGGCCTACATCTGACGCGCCAATGAAAGCAAGCAAATCAACATGTTACCAACCATGGCCTGGTCGCCCGCCTATGAGCGTGCAGTGAACAAAATTATTTGTGTTTAAGAGTCCTCCTCATGCGAGGGTATGAAAAAGAAGTAAAAGTTGTGGCATGGCGCTAGATTGCGCGAAAGACAAGCGGGTAGGGACCCATAGGTTGCTGGAGTGGATCAAATCATCGGGCCTATTATTATTGTACATAAAGCAGCAGTCTCTCCCACCCACCCGTAGCCATACTGAGCTACGGGGGGCTCACATACACACACAACCAATACACACAGACACTTCATTCAAACATAGGTGGCGTGATGTGTCCTTAGCTGTCTAGACCTGCCACTAGTGCCTCTCTATTTCTTTCGTCTACCGAATGCATGCCATTTCTTCTACATTTGGCCCTGCGCCCAGGGACAGGGCTCCCGCCCACTTAGGTACGATACAGCCAACTATCGTGCATGTTGATCCTCTCACACAACTTCCCTACCAAAGCTACCAAGACGAGGATATCGTTTGGCCAATTTAAAATAGCTGCCTGCTGCCCTGCACTTTATCAACACCAGCTCGACCCGAGTGGCGTCAGCGTAATAGTTGTAAACGTGGCGCTCCCGCCCTGGGCCTGAAGTTGAATGCCCCTGGATTCCGCATAGCGGGGCCAGACTGTTGCTGTGAATACTGTGCCATCCGCAGCAAAAATCTCCAAAGAGGAGCGGTCGATGAACAGATCTAGGCCAAGTGTCTCGGATGCACCGTCAACGATAGCCCACCACGTCCCTGCTTGGCCATATCCGGCATTGGTCGTGTCGAGAATAAGTGTTTGGTTGCTGACAAAGTAGGTAAGCACGACGGATTCCGCTGCGGAGCTGAAGAGCGATACGGTAAAGGAAGACGCCGTGGTCGAGCTGATGTCCACTTCGAGTTGGAGTCGGGCCGCTTGCTCACTGCCCACGGTAGTGACCTTACTCGTAATCGTGCGAGGACCCTTGTTCTGAGCCCCGCTTGATGCCAGGCTCGCCAACTCGGCAATCGGCTTGCTGCCGAGGCCGCCGTTGTCGCGAATGAACAGTTCGCGCGTGATGGACTGCTGCCCGGCCCAGCCGTTGACCCGGCTCGGCCACTTGTACGTGTCCCAGTTGCCCATCCACGTGATGGCTAGGTTGCGGCCGGCCTCGTCCACATACCACTGCATCGCGTAGCTGTCCGGCCCGGCGTCGACGAGGCCGCTCGTCTCGCTGACAAAGGTCGTACCGTCGTAGGTGCCGATGTGGTACCACCCAAGGCTTCGGCCGCCATAGAACAGGACCCACTTGCCGTCGAGCGGGAAGAAGTTAGGGCACTCCCACATGGTGCCGGTGCTGCCGTCGCCCTCATAGAGAACACCGACGTAGGCCCAATCCACAAGATCAGTGGAACTGTACAGATGCACTTTCCCGCTGGTGCTGTCGCCAGAGCCAACCACCAACTTCCACACACTGTCGATTGTGTCCCAGAACACCTTGGGGTCGCGGAAGCCGCTCGCCGAGTTCGCAGGTGGCTCGGCAATAATGGGGTTATTGGCGTCGAGCGTGAATGCCGTGCCGTCTGTGCTCACGGCCGTCGAAACGACCTCCTGCACAGCGTTGGGGTGGACCGCCGTGTCCGTGTAATCGGTGAAAATCAGCCGCAGCTCGCCCGTGGCGTTGTCGCGTGCTGCGCTGCCGGTGTAGCGGCCGGACGTGTCTGCGTAGTTGCTAGGATACGGCGGGTAGAGGGCGATGGGGAGCTCGCGCCAATGAACGGCATCGGTGCTCTCCGCGTGGGCCCAGTGCATAGGACCCCACACCGCTTCCACCGGGTTGTACTGACTGAAGAGATGGTGGTTGCCGTTCCACTGGATGAGGCCGGCAGGGTCGTTGATCCAGCCCTGGTACGGCGTGTAGTGGAACTGCGGGCGCAAGGGATCCGCGGCGTAGAGCGAGCACGCCTCTTCGCTACCAGCCGCGGGCTGGTTGGATTGGCCGAGAACGTTGAACATGAGGCCGTTGTCACTGAGAGCAGCGCAGCCCGTGCGGACATCATCCAAGTTGATGTGGCCAAAGGCTGCGGTGCTGTCGTCCACGACAAGGAGGTGGACGACCTGGCCGGCCCACGCACTTGTGTCCCAGACGATGCGGATGAGGGCCTCGTCGTTCTGCGGCGTCTGCTGTAGGAGAACGCTGCCGTCGCTGTCGCGTACCAGGGCGACGTAGACATTGTCTGGGTCGTAGCCGCCGCCGATAAGGAAGCTCATCACATTGCTTGCTTGAAACGAGCTAGACTTGAGTTGACCAACCGCGCCGTCGCCGTTCTGAGCATAGCCCCACAAGAAGAAGTCGCCCGCTTGGCCAAACGGACCGCCCCAAAAAGTGGTGCTGTCACTCACGGAGGAGGAGCCAAAGGCATCGCCGCTGACAACCGTCCAGCCGTCCAGCGTGCCGGTCTCGAAGCCCGCATTCACCGGGCCAGCATAGGAATGGGCGCTGCAGCTGCTGCGAGCATGAAGAACAGGCACGGCCGCCACGCCCAGGATGCAGCCGAGAATGGCCTGTGAAATGGGAAGAGAAAGCTGCATCTTGAATTTCGTATTTTATGGTACCCTCAACTTGGACATGAGTGAGTTGGCGATAACTTCTTTTCTATACCTCGGGATCAAAAGACCATCCTTATATACTTGCAGTGAGACGGGCCTTCACTATTACAGTGTCCCGAGACCCCAAGGCTTCATGCCCGACATGTGAACACTTGCAAATTGATCGGGAGTTGTTTTCCCCCTTCTGCTCGTGGTTTACGCTGCTGAACTTGACCCTTTCTCCCCTTGTTTCCCTGCTTTTCCCCCCCTCAGTAAATAAAACAGCATTTGATGCTAATAACCCCAGAACCTCCCCACACCGTGATGATGTAGAGCATGCGGCGGTAAGACAAGAGCGGCGCGGCTAGCTATATCAGGATGTTGGAAGACGGCGCTTAGAAACGAGAATCGCGGGGTTTGACCTGCCATCCTTGCCTGGGTCCGGGGTCGTGAGCCAAGATACGGAGAAATAAAAGAAGCCGCCGGGACGCCTTCTCCTCGCTTTAACTCTCGTCAAAACAACCCGGCAGCAAACTTTGTCTTGTTAGATCAGACCGTGAGAATCAAAGAAGCTGGAGAAGGCGCGGGGTCCGAGTTGCCCATCCTTGCGTAGATCTGTAGCCGGTTTACTAGAAAGGGGTAGCAGGAGAAGTCGTTCGGATGCCCTCGGCGTCGCTGTAAATCTCGTCAGAAATATCAGACATTGGGATTCTAAGAAACTGAGATTCTGGGGTTCGAGTTCAGCCCTTGCTTAGATCCGGGGGCCGTTTAACTAAGAGCAGGAGAAGATGTCACTGGGTTGCATCGTCGTCGCTCCAACTCTCGCCACAACAAGTCGGCAGCGCGCCTTACTTCCATTGTTGTGCATCAGGACGTTGGGCATCGAAGAAGCTGGGGATTCTGGGGTTCGCGTTGCTATCCTTGCCAAGTTCTGGAGATGTTAGAATAGGGGTAGCAGACGAGGATATCGATCGCATGTCTCGACTTCGCTTTAAATCTCGCCACAACAAATCCGCACCACTCCTACTTCGTAGCTTCATTGTTCCGCCTTTGTTTGTCTTGTATCATTCTTTATCAGTTGCATCAGATGTTGAGAATCTACGAAGGTGGGTGTGGGTCCGAGTGGCAATGCTTGCGTAGTTCTGGAGCTATTCGCCCTAGAAGGGGAAGTAGAACAAGTCGTTCGGGTTCCGCCGTCTTTGCTGTAAAATCTCGCCACAACAATTGCGCCGGTCCACACTGGTGTGGTTTTTACATCCAAGTGTTGAGAATCTAGCAGATGTTGGTGGTTGGCGTATCAGAATTGGTGGCCAAAACGGAGTCCGCGACAAAGCCTGGGCAGGCCTTTTTTCTGCTTTAAAAAAAAAAGAAAAAAAGAAAAAAAAAACTTCACGATAGTCGAGCTGGTCTCAGTCACATGTATATTTACACCTCTGGCCGGCTTTTTGGGAACCCTGCCAATGCTCTGTTTATGTTCCGGCCGTGGCCGATTGGAGCAATAAAAACCGTGACACGTGTGATGACATCTTGGAGAAAAAAGCTTTAGGTTTCATCGTAATTGTCGTCAGATCTGGCACATCCTCCGGCCAATTGTCTTAGATGCATCATGCAAGGATCGTGCCGTTCTAGCGCTCGAAAAGTGCCACTAGCTCTCTGCGGAGCCGTGACTATCCCCACTGGGCTGACTTGTTTTAGCACATGGGCAATGGCGAGAATTTCAGCGAGGGCCCAGCGAGCATTTATCCTCCTTCCTTCTTCGTCTAGCTTGACGGCCAACCTCGATCGGCACTTGTCAAAGCGGATGAGCACGCGCAATGGGACGCGGCATTGAGAGAATCTTAGACGCGCTGTTGAGTTTCTCGCTCCCCACACGCGTCGTCCGGGGTCCCCATGGGTCCTTACGAACGGAGGACCACGAGTCTGGCGCCATCTATGCCGGCCAAAAGCCACATTGCTGTGGCGAGAATTCAACCCGGAGTTGCGCCGAGACAGGTCCCCCTTCCCCCACATGGACGTTGTAAGGTGTACGGGAAGGTGGAAAAATTAACTAGATGGAGACTTCCGAGTTTGACCACCGCGGCATCCCCGAAAAGGAAAGCTGGCCGTGGCTTGCACGGATTTTATATAAACCTCTTTGCTGCTCGTCGAGCTGTGTATGATAAGTACGAGATCATCCAGTCAGGTTTGCTTTTTTCTTCACTGATACCCCTATTCTCGATATATTTGATTTCATCTCGAAGCACTTTTCGTTCGGTTCTTGATTTTTCCCCCTCAGCGTTCTCCTCAGACCTTGATCAACATGGGTTGGCAACTCAAGAAGCCCGATGATATCGCGGGCAAGTCATGGCCCGCGATCCTCATCGGCTTGTTTGTCGCGTTCGGTGGTGTGCTCTACGGGTAGGACTCTCTCTTTGGGACCTAAACTACAACGAAACGCACTCGCTAATGGCATGCAGATATGATACCGGCACAATCAGTGGTATTCTTGCCATGCCGTACTGGGAAGACCTGTTCTCGACTGGCTACAAAGATACCACCGGCCATCTCAATGTGGATTCCTCGCAGTCCGCCGCCATTGTTTCCATCCTCTCTGCCGGTACCTTTTTCGGCGCCCTCAGTGCTGCTCCGATCGCCGATTTGATCGGCCGTCGTCTTGGGCTTATTGCTTCCTCATGGGTCTTTATTTTCGGCGTCGTCTTGCAGACGGTAGCAACAGCCATTCCTCTCTTCCTCGCTGGTCGCGTCTTTGCTGGCCTGGGCCTTGGCATGATTTCTTCCATCGGTAAGTGGAACCTCAGCCTACGTGTTCTGTTTGTTTCATGGGTTTTTCTTTTAAGCTGACTGACCTCCCCGAAGTTCCGCTGTATCAATCCGAGACGTCCCCGAAATGGATTCGTGGTGTGATTGTCGGCGCCTACCAACTTTCCATCACCATCGGTCTCTTGCTCGCCTCGATCGTCAACAACGCGACGAAAGACCGGAACGACACGGGCTGCTACCGAATCCCGATTGCCGTCCAATTTGCCTGGGCGCTTATCCTCATTTGCGGCATGATTATCCTGCCGGAAACCCCCCGCTATTTGATCAAGAAGGACAACCACACGGCCGCCGCAAAGTCCCTAGCCCGGCTGCGCCGCCTCCCGGAGGACCACGAGTCTGTCCTAGCCGAGCTTTCGGAGATCCAGGCCAACCACGAGTACGATCTGAGCCTAGGGAAGTCGTCTTACCTCGACTGCTTCAAGGGCAACTATCTCAAGCGTCTCATTACTGGATGCTGCCTTCAGGGCCTTCAGCAGCTCACTGGTATCAACTTTATCTTCTACTACGGCACGCAGTTCTTCAAGAACTCCGGCTTCACAAACTCTTTCACGATCAGCTTGATCACCAACTGCGTGAACACCGCCTCGACCTTCCCGGGTCTGTACGCGATCGAGAAATGGGGCCGCCGCCCGGTGCTACTCTGGGGTGCCGTGGGAATGTGCGTCTCCCAATTCATTGTGGCTATCCTCGGTACGACGACGACGACGCAAGACGCTGTCGGAAACATTGTTGTGCTTAACGACGCCGCGCAGAAGGCAGCCATCGCCTTTATCTGCCTCTACATCTTTTTCTTTGCCTCATCGTGGGGACCTATTGCTTGGTAAGTCCGCCCTCTTTATCTATGCTATTTGTTTACCATGTAACCAATGTCTAATACTTTTGGTTTATTCAGGGTTGTCACCGGCGAGATCTTCCCCCTGAAGATTCGCGCCAAGTCTCTCTCCATGACCACCGCGACCAACTGGCTTCTGAACTGGGCCATCGCGTACTCGACGCCGTTCCTTGTGAACTACGGCCCGGGCAATGCCAACCTCCAGTCCAAGATCTTCTTTGTCTGGGGTGGCTGCTGCTTCGTCTGCATTGCATTTGTTTACTTTCTGATTTACGAGACCAAGGGCCTCACCTTGGAGCAGGTTGACGAGCTGTACGAAGAAGTGAGCGTGGCCAGACACAGTATCGGCTGGAAGCCGACGGTTTCTTTCAGGGAATTGCGGGACACCAAGACGGGCGGCCCCCAAACCGAACAGATCGATGACGCTGCCGCTGCCCCTGAAACGGCATAAAGCCCCTGGCCTCTGTTCTTGTTGTTCTCCTAGTAGATGCGAAGTTATTTACAAGAACCGCTATGATCCCATGACTTTGTCAGGTCATACCTCAACTTGTTACTGCAAATTCAAGCATAAATAGCCATAGACCGAGCTAGCCACACCGAACCATCGGAGGAAACTCTGCATCTTTTGACCAATACAACTACTCTTCTGTGTCCAATTCTATTTACTGTGCAAAGATCCCAGTCTCTGGCTTCGTCTTACAGAGACGCAAACGAACGACAAGATAACTCACCCAAGGGTTGGTGAACGACATTGTACTGCACATGGCTTTCTTTATGTGCCTTTGCGTGATCTCTCTGTTTAAGTAGGGCAATTACTCTAACTACTATTTGCCACCCATTTAATAACGCAACCAGAGTCCTCCGGTGACAGATCTCTACAAGCTATTAATAGTTTCCCAAGACATAATTATTGCCTCATCTTAAGCCTACAGGCTTCAGTCCTCTGTAACTACATCGTCAGGTTTCTTTATTGTTTCTAGTAGTGGTGGTTTGTTCAGGATCCCTCGTGGATTGTAGTTAAAGTTATCATAGTCGACAGCGGCGGCAGCACCAAGTATAATACTCGGACCAAAGGGAGCGAAAGATTCAGATGGCCTCCGGTATGGTCGTGGACTCTACGTCACACCGTTGGCGCCCGCTTTCTGGTTAACTTAAACCCAGCACCACCGTAGACTCCGTGTCCCTTCGTCCGGTCCTGCTTGCGAAATAGATCCACCAGTTGGGTGCATAACGGTTACGGTTTATACATTGGCCACATATGCATAGTGATGGACCATCCTGGCTGGACGACATTTTCCCACTCCGACGGCGAGACAAATTCTCCGCTTGGTCCGGCGATGTCATAGCGTCCCACTTCCACATGTGGATAATGGACTTTCGACATGAACACATGATTGCTGGATAAGCTCATGTATGCCCTGTTCTTTAAACAAAATATGACTCGTTTGAGGTGAAAATGGACAAGAAATCAATGCCAGCCAGCTAGTCGGAAATTGAAGACGGCAAACCTTTTTTTTGTTTACTTGTCACGGGCCAGGTCAAAAGACATCCAAAATTATGAGATCACCCGTGACCAAGGGCAGACAAGGAAGCAAGAGCGCAGCAAGCTGTGCTGGTTGATGGAAGCAAGTATTTGGCCATTTATTTTTTTACTCGAGTTCGCTTCCACATTACATGCATATCCTTGTACTTCGCAACATGGGCCTGGAAGCTGTGGCTCTACTCGCTACTCGCTACGTCATGAACCAAGACCTGTACATCCTTGAGAATGTCGCGCCCTGGACGGTGCCTTGCTCGCGCCGGGCGCGTGTCCAGAGCCGGTGAGCCTCCTCCGGCGACGGGGGCCACGGCGCGGCGAACACGTCATCGCCGATCATACAAACCAGCTCGGGCGGCATATTTCGAGCGGCCCAGTCAATGCGGTCCCAGCCAGCGGCCGTCCACCACGCGCGCTGCTGTGGAGGCACGTTGCGCGTCGACACGACGCGGTAGTGCGGGTCGACGAGGTGCAGCATGAGGAAGCGCCGGCGGCCCGGCCGCGTGGGGTCCTGGAGGGCGAGCGGGCGTAGCCGGTGCTGTACGGCGTTGGGGTAGACCACCAGGCGGCCGTCGGGCGCGAGCACCGTGCCGAGCTCTTGTGTCGCCGGCACGATGCCCGAAAAGTCTGGAAAGGAGTCCTGCCCGGGTGCAGGTTCCGGCACGACGCCGTAGACGTCGGCCAGCGCCCAGCACGGATGGTATGGGCTGCCGCCCCGGTGGTCGAGGTCGTCGAGCGGTGGGTCAATGTCGGCTTCGACGCGGAAGTCGAGCGCGGCCGAGTCTGCCGTCACGTTCTCGCTCGCAAAGTAGACGACGGCCGTTGCGACAATGTGGTCGTTGAGCGTGCCCGTCAGCTGCCAGGATGTCCGAGGGGCAACATCGCCCGGCTGCAGCTCCAGGCTCCGGATCTCGACGACAACCTGGAAGCCCTGTGATTGAAACGTGTCCGCCAGCGACACCGTGTAGTATTCGTGGTCCGCCAGCTTCACCCGCAGCTCCTCTGGCGGCGGGACCACGGGCGCGCTGGCATCGCCGGCCTTCCACTGCTCGTAGGTGAACGATACGCCCGGCTCGGGATGGTCCCACGCCTTGATGTAGTCATGCTTCTGCGACGCGACGTACGACATCTTGTAGTCGACGTCCAGGTTACGCTCATACCACGGCGTCCGTACCGCCAAGGGGTTCTCGGGCTCGCACAGGTACGCCAACAACTGGGCGCGGGCTGCCCGGTATTCCGGTGTGCTTTTGTCCGGTGCCTCGTCCAGGGCTTTGAGGCCCGCTGCCCACGCCGGCGGCGGCGGCTACCAGGTCGTGCCAAACGTGCGGATGCGTGGCGGATCGCGGCCCTGGAAGTGCGACGGGTGGGGTCCCTTGCTTCGCAGCATGAGCACCTCGTTCCACGCCGGGATGGCGGCCGCGATACATACTTCAATGTCCTGGTACAGCGCATGGTGGCGAATAGGGTGCAGGTTGTTGATATACGACGTGATGCGGACAGACTCTGCGTTTCCGGGCACCGGCGCGAACTGCACCTCGCATGGCAGCCATTGGAAGCGCGGGGAGAAACGGTAGGAATGTTCGTCATACAGCCGCCGGCCCCGCCCATCCCACGCAGGCCGCCACCCGCCCCGGCGAGGCCGCTCGAGATGGCGAGGCCACCGATGCACGGTTAGCGGCTCGAGCACGCCCCGGGCCATGGCGTCCACCGCGTTAGTACACCCGACGCGGCCACCCTGCACCAGCACGGGTGTCTGTCCGTAGACGAGGGGCAGCCAGTCCGGGTCGACGAGTCCGGGGGGTTCCTGTAAGTTCAGTTGCGTGGCTGCCCTTGACGGACCGGCCAGACTGTTCCCACCACTGTTGCTTCTATTGGTATGGTCTTCGCTGTCATTATCGTTATCGTCGTCGCTCTCTTGGTTGATATTGTCCGAGTCGGTATCGTCTTCAGCTTCCCCGGCCTCGTTGGCAGTGACGAAAGGCTCTGCTGCCGATTCATCTTGCGCCAGCGCCTTGACATGGACGGTTAGGCGCCCGACCAGCTCCGGCGCCAGCAGACCGTCTGCCTTACACACGCGCGCCCCGGCGTTGAAGACTGTCACTACACCCCCTTCGGTAGTCGAGAACTGTTCGGCCTTGTCGCGCAGCTCGGCTCGGCACCATGCCAAGGCCCGGGGACTCAGCAGCGGCCACATGGCCACCGCCTCGAGCTCCCACCGCCCGAAAGTGGCCCCTTCGTCGAGCAACACGGCGTCGTACCAGCCCGGCTGATCTGTCACGTAGTTCATGAAGCGCAGCATGTGGACCTCGCGCTCCGTCACCCGGTCTTGGGCCCAGTCGTGGAACCCGTGGGCAAAGCGGTGCTCCACCGCGCGCTCGGCAACCACGGAGTATCCGCAACCAGGCACACGCAGCGGCCCGTGGCCGCTGTTGTCGAACATCGCATCGTTCTCTTCATCGCGGTACTTCAAATCCCGTGTACTTAGATCGTGGGCCCTGCTACTTTGCGCACACATGGTCGTCAAATATGATGCGCACCGGTCGTGTCGACGTCGTGGCATGAACGTGTTCGTCCGGTCGTTGGGGAGTCCACTGCAGGTAGAAAAGGGCGTGCCTTCAAACGGAACATGATAGCAGATGCAGATGGGCGGTGAATCACATTCCCACGAGCCGTCTTTTCTGGTCAATGTCAGGCTGCTGCCTGCTCGGGTGCATAAAACACATAAAGTTGGACTTTAAGCAGGTGATCTCGGATAAATGACTGGCTGCAGATTGGGAATTTTTATTTTCTTCATTTTTTTTACTATTGTATTCCGTTTTACATCTTGTGTTTTTTTGTCCAATTTACTAATACTTCTTTTTTATACTAAAATACTGGAATTGTAACGTACTGAAGTGCATTTCCAACTGTGTTTAGTGGGGAATGCCAAAGGTCTCTTGAGATAATAATATAAGCCTATCCGGGGTCCCTCTCGGTGAGGAGGGTTAAGGATTAGATTTTGCACTTCCTCCTACCTACGTTCGATCTACTTACTTCGTGATCCTCTCTTAATTGAACCCCGATCCCTAGGACCCCCGACATTTTTTAAACTTGTCTGTTTGTCCTTCTCCGTCACGGCCGTCGTGTCTTCACCCCCGACGTCAAAACGCCCACTGCTTCATCCACGCGTCGACCCACGCGGGTGACACGGGCCCCATGGTGCGCAGCGTCGGACTGCGCGCCTGAGAAATGGTCGTCTCCAGGACGGGCAGCTCCAGTCCCGCCTCACCAGCCTTAGTGACATTGCGGTAGAAGGGCAGCAATTTAAGGCCTGGATTTGTCTCGTAGTCACCCATGGCCTCACTGGCCTCGAGCACCGCCAGCCACTCCTTCCACGGGATGACGTCGGCGTCAGCGTCGAGTCCCAGACCGGCGGCCACCGTCGGGACAAGCGACGACCAGGAGACGGCCGAGGGGTTGACGACGTGGTAAACGGGCGTAGCAGCCTCATCCACAAGAGCTTGGTCGCTGCCGCTAGCCAGCTCGGTAATGATCTGGGAGGCGTAGTTGACCGGCAGCCAGTCGATGCGGTCTAGCGACGACAGGGCGGATGGCAGCTTGCCGAGGTACTTGGCGCTGGCGGTGATCTACAGTTATTAGTAAAACGAACTTTAATCAATAGATAGGGAGAGGGTGGGGACGCACCGACGGTAGCCACTCCTGCCGCTTCCAGCTGCCCAGCAGCGTGTCCACCGGGCCGGCAATCTGGCCCAGCCGGCAGATTCGGGCATCAACGCCGGAGTGCTTGGCGGCGCGGGCTAGGATCAGCTCGGCCACCAGCTTAGACTGCCCGTATCCACCCTCGGCGTCCGCTAGCCGGGATACGATCGCCTCGGGCACGGACTCGTTGCTGCGTTGGGCCTGTACGACGCCCACGGATGATATGAACACGAGGGATGGGCGGTGCTGGCCCGTAAGAGACACGTCAATGAGACGCCGGACACCGCGCAGGTGCGGTATAAAGGACGCCACCTGCAGGTGAAAGTTTACGGGCCACTGGTTGTGGATGATGGCCGTGGTCTCGCGGAGCAGCTCGTTGTAGGTGTCCATGGCGAGGCCTAGCAGCGGCGTCGACAGGTCGGCATGGAGGAACTCGACGCGGGGGCCGGCCAGGTCTTGTTGGAGACCGCGGTTGTGAGCGTCTGACTGCTGGCGCTCGCGGGCGTTGGCAGAGCGGTTGAGGCAGAATACACGGCGGACGGCCTTGTTGGCAAGGAGTGTGTCGAGGAGATAGGAGCCGAGGGAGCCCGTGCTGCCCGTCAAGATGACGCACGACAGATCGTCGGTGGCCGGCGACGATCGTGGTCGAATGGGTAGATCGGCCGTAAATTCCTCTAGTAGATCCTGCATGACGCCTTCTTCTGACTTGTCGGTCGTGATCTGCTGGACAGGCCGGACCAAGTAGTCAATCGCAGTAGCCAGCTTCGCAATCGTCGGGTTGGTGTAGACAAAGGCCAGTGACACGGCAGCGCCATTCTCGCCATGCTCTTCCAGAGACGCCCGGAGACTGGACACAACACGAATGACTGACAGCGAGTCCAGGCCGGTAACAAACAAGTCGTCTGCATCGCCGATCGTGATGTTGTTGACGTTGAGAATCTTTGAGAACAGTGCCCGCAGCGTCTGCCGAATAGTTGCTACGTCCGTGAGGTCGACACGCGGCAGGTCGCCACCCGACTGAGAGGCAGCGGCCCGTGCCGCGTACAGCGCGTCCACTTCGGGGGCGTACAGCCGCGTCGTGACCGCTCGCAGCACCGTGTCCTTGCCCGCCAGCGCAAACGGCTTGTTGTCGGCCGCCAGCACGACGTAGTCCCGGTGCAGCTGGCCGTGCGCGGGCGCGTCTTGGTTGGCCCGGTCAAGGTACGGCCATAGGCTGTCCCAGAAAGCGGCGCGGGCCGTTACGTCGTCGACCGGGATCGGCCGCAGCAGCTGCACGACGGCCGCCACCTGGAACTGCCCCTCGCCCACGACCAGCGCCGCCTGCACGTCCGGGTGGCTGGCCAGGGCCGCCTCCATGTCGATAGGGTTGACCTTCTCGCCGTTGGACAGTACCAGCACGTCGTCGGCGCGGCCGCGGTAGAGCCAGCGGCCCGGCTTCGTGGGGTGCGGCGAGTACAGGTCCTTGGTCGCGACCACCTGCTGGTCGGGAAACGTCTGAAGGAACGCCTGGAACAGGTCGAGCGCCGGATCGCGCGCCTGGCACTGCTCAAACAGCTCGTCGGTGCGTGGTTCAAATGTGTATCCGCCGCCCGGGTGGAAGTGGTGGTAGTGCCAGTCGGCGGCAGGGCCGGGGTCGGCCTGCACGACGGGGAACAGAGATCCCTCGGTGACGCCCATGATGTTCATGACGGGGCAGACGGCGTGGATGCGGTCGCCGCAGGCCTTGTTGAGGGGCGCGCCACCGACGACGGTAAAGGAGGTGGTGGCGATGCGCGTGAGCGACGCCGGATCTTTGGCGATCTGCTCGAGCATTGATGGGGCGAGGAGCGAGCCGTCGACGGCGGCGTGGTCGAACATGGCGTTCACGAGGTCGAGACTGACGGGTACGAGCGCAGGGCCGAGGACGATGCTGAGCCGGTAGTAGAACGGGAGGGCAAAGCAGAATGCCATGCCGGCGGACTCTGCGGATCAGCTGGGAGCACTTCAACGACATCGGATGTCAGGGGGACCTACGTGAAAATTTGGATAGGTCGAGTAGGCCGTCTTGGGTTCGGAAAAAAACTGCGCGTGCGTGCCGCGGCCTTCTACCGGCGGTAGTAGGTGCTGTGCATCAATGGTGGCCAGGCTGCCGTGCGGGATGCGGACGGGCTTAGGCAAGCCCGTCGACCCGGAGGTGTGCAGGATTACAAATGGCTCCTGGCGCGCCTCCGCAAACGTCTTTGCGTACGGATAGGGGGTCGCAGGATCATCGCCGTATCCCAAACCCAACAGGTCAATCTGCTCGGGAAGGGTCACGACCGTCATCGGCCGCATATCCAGAATGTGCTGGACGTGGCCGAGCTTCTGGGCCGGGAGGATCCAGCGTGTGCATTCGCACTTATCAAGGACGGCGAGGTGACCGTCGGTGCTGTTGCGCGGGGACAAGAACATCATCTAGGAAGGGGGAAGGGCGATTAGACGAGGAGTAGACCTTTACATGAAAAGTCAAAATGTGCTGGAACACACTCACAGTGTAGCCAACCTTGACGGCCGCAACGGTGAGCATGGAATAGCGGAGGTCGTCTGCAGGTGTAGGTCAGCCTCGAAGCTATGAGAAGGATGACCGGTAGATGAAAACGTACTTGGACCAATGTAACCAATGCTGGGAAAGCTGCTCGCATCTGCCTTGCCAAAGCCATCCTCGATTAACCACGCCACGCGGTTCACGGCTTCGGCATACCGCCGGTTCGACACGCGGTGGAAGCCGTCGGCCGGCTGGTCCGTCTTGGTAAACGAGTAGACAATGTGATCCGGGTCCGTGAGTGCCGCCTTGTCGATGACGCTGGGCAGCAGGCGTCTGCCGTAGTCTTCGGTCTGAGAAGAGGCCATTATTCTTGGCAGAGGTGGTGTTAAAGAGAGCGTAGAAGAGCGAGAGGGGGACGAGACACAAACGCAAAGGACAATGTGCATTCTAAACCTGGCTGGGCAGCATAGGAAACCAGAGAGGGAGCAGAGCTCAGCCAATAAACAAATCTGTGCATGTCGAGAACAGCATTCAGCACCGTATAAGCGACCGATACCAGAAAAGGCTACGACAAAAGAATAGAGGGTCGGAGGAACGAGAGCCAGAAAAACCGACAGATTTCGTTCTTGTAGCGCCCCGGTGATATCCCGGTGCATCCCTGCGGGTTGGCGCGCGATCCCGCCGGTAATTGATAGGGCAATATTAATGCCGCTCGATCACTGCTGCTGCCCGATGCTGACCCGCTAGGAGCCGTGCCCCGGTTCCGTTTCCAGCGACTGACGGAGTATACTCAAACGCAATCGAACTGCAATCTCTGCTGTCAATGGAGCACAATCTGCCAAGATGCCTCCGGTATTTCCTTTGGCTGGCTGCAGACGAACGTATCCATTTACGTGATGCGCCAAGATTGCGTTTTCGAATGAAGGCATCAACGAGATTTTGCAATTTACATTTACGAAGAGGAGGGTCAGCTTTCTTTCTCGTATGACACAGAGAGTTTCAAAATAAAATATCGTGAAAATCATAAGTAAAATGAGTAAAAGAAGCATTCACTTTCGCCTCCGCTGATCAGCATGGATACGGCTAGCCATGTCCTATGGGCCGGTAACGATGACGTCGCGGCCGCGGTGCTGCAGAAGCGAGAGCAGCATAAGAAGAAGTTGCAGCAGCATCGGGACGACCAGAGGAATCGCTCTATTATTCCATAGGTACACGTTTTCGTCCAGCCGACTTTGTCGTATACCTGTTCTTCGGGAACATGATTTTTATCAACGCTTTTAGCTTTCCTACAATCCTCAGTCTCTAACCTGTTCTACACTCATTTGTGCTGAACCAATACATTCTGTCCCGGTCTAGGCTCATGGCTTTCTGCTTCTGATGCCCGGGTGCAATTCAACGTGTACATGTCTTGGGGTCGTGTGGCCATATTCTGAGTAAATGGTACAGAATGTGTCTCCGGATGAATTAAATATAAAAATAGAGAAAGATAAAAGGAACAAAAGAAGGGAACAAATTAATATATGGCCTCCCACCCGGCGCTTGAAAAACCGAATCTACCCCTCTCAGCGCCCCGTCAGCCGGATCTCCACCGTCCGCAGGACCAGGTAGACAAGCACGCACAGCACAAAGCCCACCTCGGTGCCAATGTCGCCCGTGGTCTTGGCAATCGGGCCCGTGTACCACGTCTCGGCCATGCACGGCACAATCAGGCCAAACGGCAGGAAGACCGATGCGACGGCAGCTGCGCCGACGGGCAGCCGGCGCGCGTCGTTCCACATGCTGGGGTCGTACGCAGCCGGGTCGCGCCCGCGGAACAAGACAAACTCGGTGCCAGCAATGGCGACAAAGATGGCGCCCCAGTAGGAGATGAGGCCCAGGAAGTTCTCGAGCGAGTCCTGGAGCGACTTGCTGATGGGGATGGCGGCGCCGATGACGATGGCTGTGGTGATGACAGCGAAGACGTAGCGGGGCACTCTGGAAAAGACGGGCAGCAGCATCTGGAACTGGATGGTGATGGCGTACATGGTGCCGGCGATGTTGCCGAGCAGGGAAAAGGCGATGATGACGGCCAGGAACTTGCCGAACCCGTGGACGGGCGCGAGCATCTCCAGGAGGACGCCGCCGGTGGAGGCGTCGGCAAAGGCGGTGGTCCAGGCGGGCAGACTGGGGATGGCGCCGCCGATGGCGGCGCCAAGAACCATGAGCGGGACGGTGGGCACCACGAGGCCGAGGTAGGTGTACCAGAAGACGCGCCAGGACGGGACGTCGGGGTGCACGTAGACGGCAAAATCGGAGACCATGGCGGACCAGGTTAGCGTAAAGGACATAACGACGCAGGCAAAAGTCAGGACGCCGGCGGCGGTGGCCGGGGCGGCAGACGCCTGCTCCCGCAGCAGGTGGCCGCCGGTGCCGGTGGCGACGACGATGGCGACCAGGGCCGGGATCCAGGCCCAGCGCTCGTAGACGTGCACGACGCGGTAGCCGAGAAAGGCAATAGCCAGCGACAGCACGGAGATGATGACGATGCCCACGTCCCAGCTCAGGCTGCCGCCGCTGACGGCCGTCAGCGTCTCGCCGGCAATAATGGTGGAGATGATGCACCAGCCGACGGTATTGGCCAAGTTGAACAGGGCGACGATGACGACGGCGTACAGGCCGAACGCGAAGCGGGCCTGGACCATCTGGCGCATACCGGTCTTGGGGCCGAGCGTGCCGAGGGCCGCGGTGGGCAAGGCCGTGAGGAGGGTGAAGAATAGGATGGTGAGGGACGCGGCCTGGAGGCTGAGGCCCTCGTAGTAGGTGCCAACGATGCCGTTTGTGATTCTGAGAGGTCAGTGCTCATGTTTTGTCTGGACACAGGGGACACAAGAGGAGGCACTCACGCAAGAGGCGTCAGGCTGGCGGTCCACCAAAAAGTGAAAATGTTGTAGCCCGTCCGGTCGGTGCGCTCGTTGAGCGGCACGGGCTGCACACCGCGAGTCTCGACGCCGTAGGCGGCCAGCTTCTTCCACCACGAGACGGGCCCAACCTCAACTTCCGCGCTCTCGCCGGGCGTGACGGACGTACCACCCTTCTCGACATCGCCGGGCGTGACGGACGTACCACCCTTCTCGACATCGCCGGGCAGGTCGGCCGGTTGCTTCTCGACGGTATAGTTACTGCCGTTGTGGCTGGATTGGGCCATTGTGAGTTTTGTGTGGATGGGTGTTGATAAATGAAAGAGAACAATATCAAACACACCACCAGAGAGTGGGTTGCTCTACAAAAGGAAAGGAGGACCGTGACGAGTTTCCAAAATAAAACGACAAATAAAGACAAGCAACGAGAGCAATGCAATCTTATACAAGGACGCGAGCGACCTACGATCTGATTTGTGACCGACGCTCGTGTTGAGATCTAGACTAATTAGTCTAGGGCGAATCCTCGCGCAAGTGGAACTGCACTAAGGAGGCCGATAACAAAGGAGCCGGCCAAACGATGGACAAGATAATAGAGACGCATTTTGATCCCTGCGGTTCCTAGTCCAGGCAATTAGGAATGTTGAAATCGTCTTCTCTTCTCTTGATTACCTCGGTATCTTGCAGATCTCACTATTGTTGTCGATACTTGGCCTGGCCAGCATTTTCCTAGTCGGCGTCTCCTCACTGATATGCGTCCCAGCCTACTAGGTTATCCGGTTCCGGGCCGGTCGAGATTCCGCCGGGTGCGCAATTCGTGCAAAAGTCGCCTTTACTTGTCACTAATCTACGACTGTCATGCCCCTGCCGCGTCTGCGGCGGTTTCTCGCATCCTCGTACCCTTTTCGCGTTTTTCTTTGGATGCTACATTTGTATCTCGTTTTGCATGTCTGTTTGGGAAATGCATTTTGTGGTGTTCTTTATTATTGTTCTAGAAAAATACCGACAACGCTAGGCAGGGTGTCAACGATCCGTAACACGGCCGCACACGGCCACATACGGCCACACACGGCCTACGCATATGCGTCCTCCGTATACCTCAGTATGTCTGCATTCACCTACACGGTGAACTCGTTGCCCAGCACCTTGCTCAGGACGGCCCGGTACCGGACGGAGCCATTGGCGAGCGTGGCGAGTGCGGTCTCCAGGCCGTGCTTGGTCATGGGAAACTCCTGGATCCACGGCTGGAGGTTGTGGCGGGCCGCAAACCGGAGGGCCTCTTGCTCATGTTCACGGGTGGCGCCCAGGCTGGAGCTGTGCAAGGTTAGTACTAAAATGAGAAGGAAGTGGAGGAGACGAAGGCGAGACGTACATGAGTCGGTGGCCGGGGAGAATAAACGGCATGTACCTAGAGGGAGAAATGTTAGAACCGACTGGGGGTGGTGGGAGCAGGAATCACGCACGGAATGGACAGGGGCTTCATCTGGATGACGACGGGCACAATCCGCGCACGGCGCGCTAGCAGCGGCAGAAACAGGCCCATGTCGGTGATGTCGCCGCCGCAGAGCAGCAGCACGTTGACATCGCCCGCGGCCGGCGGCTCTGTCCCCTCTTTATTCAGCACGTGGAAGGCGTCCGCGCCCAGCGTGACCGCGTCCTCCCGCTTGCGGCTGCTCCCCGAAAAGACGGTGACCGCGCAGCCCATGGCGCGCGCGTACAGTACGGCCAAGTGGCCCAGCCCGCCGAGGCCGACGACGCCGACGCGGTCGCGCGCCTGGGCGTCGGCGGCCAGGAGGGCCTCGTAGACGGTGATGCCGGCGCACACGAGCGGCGCGGCGTGCTCAGACGCCAGGCCGTCGGGGATGGGGTTGACGTAGTCCTGGTGGCGGACGGCGTAGTCGCAGAAGGTGCCGTGGTCCTCGGCGCCGTACTTTTGGCCGATGGACCGGTGGCAATAGTGGCGGTAGCCGGCAACGCACTCAAGGCAGGAACCGCAAGACTGGGGGCCCAGGAGGGGGAGTCAGCCGACGGCGGAGAGAGGAGAGAGGAATGGAGGACATTGGAGACGGGGAGGTGTACGTGTGTTTGAAAGCTGCAGCCGACGCGCTGGCCGACCTGGACCGCCGTGACCGCGCTGCCAGTGCGCACCACGAAGCCTACGCCCTCGTGGCCGAGACCGCACGACGCCGTCCGGTCGTGGGCGTCGGTGCCGCAGACACCCGAGTGCGTGATGCGGACGAGCACCTCAAGGGCGCCCAGTGCAATGGGGGCAGACCGGCGCTCGATGGCGCCGCTGGCGCTGCCCGCCAAGTAGGTGCGTATCTGGCCGTCCATGGTGCCGCGCGTGGTGCCGTCTGTGGTGCCGTCCATGGTGCTGTGCGTGCCGTGTGCTTGTGGTACTGCATAAAGTGTGACTGGCGTGAACCGGCGCGTGGTTGGCGATAACTGAGTTAATGCCAGTGGCCCGTGGATTTATAGGGTAGACGCGGCATATATCCGTCCAGCGGCACAACCCAGCGATCCCGCCGGCCGGCAATTTGAGCATTATCTGTTATCCGATTGTGTGCGTGCATCTGCGATCTGCAAAGAAGAGCCAAGAAAACGAGCAGGAGCCGTTCCCATACCCTCCCAAGGTCCGAGCACCGGAGCCGGTAGGGAAAACAGACGGATATTCAAAGCACTTTGTTTCTGCAGCAGAGAATGGAAATTTACGAAACACCACGACGAATCAGCGGCAGGAAATGGATTTTATTTTATTTTTAGTGTTCTGTCTCTCGGTCTAACACGGGCGGCGGTACCGGTTCCGTCCACGACTGGATTTTGATCCCGCGCCAGTACTTGCCGTCCACAAACGGCTGCGTGCCCGGAGTCCGGTCAGCTGCGGGCAGCTCGCTCAGCCAGAACCAGCGTGCTTGCTCCTTATAGCCCCGCGTCTGCCAGTCGTTGATGTCGGCGTCGGGGTGCGTGTTCAGGAGCGGTAGCAGCCGCACCAGCTCCAGGTCGTGCGCGATGCACACGAGCACGTCGGGGCTCTGCTCGAAGCGCAGCATCTTGGCAATGCTGGCCTCGCCGGCGGTGCGGTCGAGGGAGACGGTGTTTTCCGTCGATGAGAGGTGGAAGAGGGGGCTGTCAACGTCCGTAAAGTGGCTGCAGGCGCAGTCGTGGTTTGCCGGCAGGCGGTGGGTCGGGTTCGGCCGGTAGACGCCCGGCGAGTGGCAGATGTCGCCGCCGAGAAAGACAAATGTCGTGGGCGTCGTGCGGGCCAGCGCGCACATGTGGCCGACGGCATGGCCGGGGCTGTCCAGCAGGTAAAAGGAACCGTCGCCAAAGTAATCGACGGCCGGGAAGCCGCCGAGCTCGAGGCCGGTGTCAAAGGCGACCTCGCGCACGTCCCGGCCCTCAAAGTAGATGTCGGCCAGGATGGCGTCGGGTCGCGTGGGAAATCCGGGCATAAACAGCTCCTTGAACCGCGGCCCGACGATAATGTCGACCGAGGGCGGGAACTTTTCCGGCGCGCCGTGGTGGTCAAAGTGCCAGTGGCTCCAGATCATGGCGTCGACCGAGGCGAGCGGGATACCCGCCTCGAGCAGGATTTCGTCCATGTCGCGCTCCGTGCGCATTGCCACCAGGATCTCTTCCATCTTTTGGCGCACGCCCATGGCGTACAGCTGGTGGTCGCGCCGCCCGCCGCAGTCAAAGAGGACGCGCTGACCGGACGGCGCATGGTCGACGAGAAAGGCCATGGTCGGGAGGTTGAGCGTCTCCTGGCCGGGCAGCACGGGCGCGATAAACGCTGAGGCGTCGACGACCTGGTTGGACATGGCGTCGATGGCACGGACGCGCACCGTGTTGTTGGAGGCGGGAAAGTGGAGGCTGTCCATGGTGGTGGTCGATCGTTCAGGATGGTTGTGTGTGGAGGGTTTTAATTGTATCCAACTCTCTCGTTGCTAGATTTTATGTTTCTATGTTTTTCTCCTGTGGGACGTGACAGACCACAAGATCGATCATCGGTTCTCTAGGAATATGCAGCATTAAGATGGAGTTCCTGTCGTGTACTCTGTATCTCCAAGGAAATCGGATGTGCCTTGTCGTTGCTGCCAATATTTGGGTGTCTCACGAACACGGCTAATAACGTGTTAGTGCTAACGTCGTACTTGCCGCCGGGATCGTTATCTGGATCTAGTACTGGTTATATCACACCAGTCTAGCATATGGGGGCGTTATCCGGCGACTGAAAGGACATAAGATAAGGCCGTCGCCCACTTGTTCGAGATCCCGCCGGTTGCCTTTTCGTTACTGTTTTTGTCTTGTGGTTGTTTCATTGAAACCAATACCAAGCAAAAGAATTCAACGACATGGCAGACAACCCGGACGCCGCAACATCGCGAGCTTTCCCGCCCACGAAGAGGACTAGACGAGCATTGATAGCATGCGCGAGGTGGGTGTCGATATACATTGCGGTTTATTTTCTTGTCATATTCCAAAAGAGATACTGACACTCCCGTTTTATTAGGTGCCGTCGGAATCGCAGCAAGTGCAAACACAACAACAGCCGGCCTCCATGTGCCGCCTGTCTCGAGGCCGGGCCGGCCGTGGCCGAGTCATGGTTGGTGAAGTGACGCTGGCGCTCTTTTTGTTTTGTCTCAATCTCTGGCGTTTGCTGACGTGCCACGGAACAGCGTCTTTCTGGATCGGCAAGGAAAGCAAATCAAAGTACGTAGAACCTGGACAGATCCTCTCCGACAGCAGACATCAAGCTCACACCATGGCAGCCACGGGCAGAACAGCCATGTCCACCGCCAACGACAGACGTCGCTCGCTCTCCGTCCTCGCCGAGAACACTCCCGCAGCTCCTGTCCCATACCACACTCTCCGACATCGTGTCGCCGGAAGAGATCCTGGATGGCTGCCGAACGTATGTCCAGTGCTGCTTCCAGGTCGACTTTGTGCCCAAGGTGCGCTTCCTATCCCAGGTGGAGCGCCATCCAAATGAAGTCGATCAGTTTCTGCTAGCCGCCGTCCTGGCCATGTCGGCGCGCTTTTGCGTCCGGCTGGTCTGCCGCTTCGACGATGACCCCTCCAAGGCCACCGACGTCTTCCTCCGCCTCGCTGAGGGAATGGCCCCGACCGAGATGTACCACCCGACACTCGCGTCGGCCCAGGGCTTCATGCTGCTGGGCGCCGCCGAGTGGGCCAAGGGCGACTGCAACAAGGCGTTGGTAGGTGCATCCTTTGCTCAACGTTGGTTATTTGATACACGCTGACTTCTAGATCCATCTTGGCGTGGCGGCCACTGTGTCTGGCATGCTCCGGCTCCACCGCGAAGACACGTATACCCTGCTGGCGGATGCACAGCCGAGCGACGTGGTCCGGTCCGAAGAGGCACGCCGCACGTTGTGGATGATGGGCTGTACGTCTGCCCTCTGTTCTTCACCTGCCGTTCGCCATGTAATCTTCTTGCTAATCCGGCGCGTGACAGTGCTTCGCAACCTCTTTGCGGGCAACTACTCGCCGGTGCCGTTTGCGCTCAACGAACTCACTGCTCTCTTACCGGCCGAGGAGCAAGATGCCGCCTTTGGCATTGTCCCGTCGGTCCGGGCGGCCCTTCCCTACTCCCAGGCCGCTGTCGACAACCCTGCTCTTGGTGCCGCCGACTTCCGCGCGCGATCTCTCTTTGGGACGGTCATCCAAGCGTACCAGCTCTGGGGGCGGGTGGCCCGCGGGGCGTGTCTCGAAATGGAGCGGCCGGGCGGTGTCGCGAAGAAGCGGCCCACTGCGAACGCTGCAGCACGGCTCGCTCCGCCTTGGACGCCGACCCTCTGGAACAGCGACAGCAGCTACGCCCAGCAGGTCGCCGTGCTCACCGACTGGGAGCGGGGCCTGTCCCGCGCCCACGCTTGGTCCGAGTGGAACCTCCGCATCTACCTCACCCAGGACCTCGACGTGGCCTTTGCGTCCATATTCGTGGCCGTCCGGCTGTGCAACATTGTCCTGCGGTGCAGCTACCTGACCGAGATCCGGGCCAGCATGTTGGGCGGCGGCAGCGACAATTCCGGCCCTAACGTCGGCTCAGATGCCGACAGCGACCAGGCCCGGGCCTTTTGGACGACCATGTCCACCGAGCTGTTCTCCAACGTCCTGGCCCTGCATGAGGGCATAACACTGCTGCTGGCCAGCCGACCGTCGTCCCGGGGCTTCCCGCCGCTGCTACCGTTTGCTCTCTACTCGTGCGGCTCGCTGGCCACCCAGCTCGGCCGCTGCCCGGTGCTGTGCCCGGCACTGGTCCACCGCGCGCCGGCCATCCTCGAGCGTGCCAAGGCGGACCTTCTCGCCATCTGCACGACGTGGCCCATTGCCGCGCACTGGCACAGCACGCTGGAAACGGCGTCGGCACTGCTACCCTCATCGCCAGCGGCCACGCCGTCCCAGCGAGAGACAGAAACGCAGACGCCAGACGCTGCGCTGACTCGGCCGTCTTCGGATGCTTTACGGACGCCGACGGCGTGGAGCCCGAGCACGCCCGCCGTCGTAAATGCTGTCCCCGGTTCCTGTCCAACCGTGGTCGACCCACCGTCTATGACGAATGCCGCGTCTGCCACGACCAATGCCGTTGCTACTGCATCACCGGCGTCGCTGCACTCGCTCTGCCTGCCTTTTGAGTCCGCGCGGTATCCCGGCACGATCATGCTGGGCCACGAGCCCACCTTTGCGCCCGAGGACGGGGCGTCGGCATCCTGGGTCTTTTGAGTTTTCTCTGCATGTTCCCAATAAGCACGGCAGGCTATATAGAGAAATTGGAAGTGAAAATCAAGCAGGGACGGCACAGGCGCACGTCCAAAGAAGGCCATTCCTAATAAGGTTTTTCGGGTGGTATATTCGGCTGTTATTTAGACAAAATATGATTCGTTTGAGGTGGAAATGGACAAAAACTTAATGCCAGACGGCAAGTCGGAAAGTGAAGACCGCAAACTTACCAGCCAAGTCCGGCACATATCGTAAGGGGAAATTGAGTTTGCGGCCAACGGTATCCTTGAACTTGATAAGAGGCATTTCCGTCTTGCTTGTCTCCCCTGCGATGTATCCTTTGGTCTCTTTTACCATGTTTTTTCAGTCGGAGCTTTGTCAGCCTTTGCCGTCTTTTTCCAGTAAAACCTGCCCACTACTCTACTCCACCTCCTCCAGTTCCACCTCGCCAAGATCGGCCGCCTTGCTCGGCGCCGGCGCCTCGTCCCGCCAGCCCTTGAAAGCCCGTGTAGGGATGCGCATGGCGAACCGCTCGTCGATCTCCGCAAACGTCAGGTCCTTTAGTTCCGGCACCTCGAGCCAGACGACCACCAGGGAAATGAGGCACGTCCCACAAAAGATCCAGCCCGTCTTGCCCTGCAGGTTGCCCGCGTCGGCGTTGTACATGTACGGCACGACGACGTTCCAGACGGTACTGTAGGCGTAATTAAAAAAGAAACCGAGGGCGGCCGTCTGGGCGCGCAGGCGGACGGCCGAGACTTCGCCGGCGACGGCCATGGCGGGGCCGATGACGGGACCCATGCAGAGCCAGACCAGCTGCAAAGAGATACCGGTGCACCACAGTGGGGTCGGAGCGGTCGGGTTGGGCACGCTGCTGGCGATGCCCATGATCATGAAGAGGACGGCCGCCAACAAGATGCCGCCCAGCATCAGCTTCCGCCTCCCAATGTGCGGCAGGGCGGCAAACGTGAACGCACTGCCGACAATGGCGAGGCCAATGCCGAGCTCGATCATCGTGGCGACGCGCGTGGGCGACAGGCCGGCGCTGACCATAAAGTAGGGGGCGTTGGTCATGAACGTGGCGCCGATCATTTGGGACAGGCCGTTGCAGTAGAGGACGATACGGGTGCGGCGGGCGTGGACGCCGCGGAAGCAGGCCAAAAAGGTGGCTCCGGCGTCGTCACCGCCGCCCAGTCGCTCTTCCTGCTCTTCGTGTGCCAAAGTGCTGGCGATGGTGGCCAGGACGGGCGCTGTTGGCGTCTTCTTGCCGTACAGGAAACCGAGCGACTTGGTTGCAGCCGCCAGCTTACCTTTGCGGGCGAGGTGGTAGGGCGTCTCCGGCACGAGGAGAATGGCACCTAGGATCATGAGGCCGGGCCACACCCACTCGCTGGCAAAGAGTACCTTGTAAGAGGAAGCGTCGGGGATCGTCACGCGGTCAAACGCCACGGAGGCCGCGATGAGGTAGCCGAGGTTCTAAAAGGTTAGTGACGAAGAAAACGAATCGAGTAGAGAATATGACTCACCATGGTAAACGTGTAGATGGACAAGGCGATGCCCCGAAACTTCAAGGGCGCAATCTCGGCAATGTAGATTTGCCCCGTCGTCAGAGCCATGCCCAGCCCCAGCGCGTTAACCATCTTGCCGCCCAGAAAGACGCCGCGCGTGGAGGCCGTGTAGACCACGGCGACACCTGCGGCCGAGAGGCAGCCTGCGGTAACAAAGGCGGCGCGTCGTCCAAAACGGTCTGCCAGGGGACCTGCCGCCCACGCACCGATGCCGGTCGTTAGCTGCGGCATGGCGTTCCACAAAGACTGCCAGTAGGCCGGGATGACGTTGGCGCCATCCACTTGAATGCCGAACTGCTCGACAAAGGGCGCCATGGAGAGGCATAATGAGAGCGACAGGTTGTCGAAGCCGTACATGAGGGAGCCGACGTTGGCATACAAGCAGCACACGACGATCATGGGGTGGCGCCAGAGGACCTGGAGAATGCCAGGGGTGACGTCGTTGTCGTCATGTTCGACGGCAGCATTTTGATGATCGGCTGCGGCCGTTGCTCCTGTGTCGTCTTTTGAGAAACCCATGATGTTGTTGGTGGTGGAAAACAGACCTTGTTGGACGAGTTGGTGATCTTCCAAAGCTCAAAAGATCAATATTTCCCGGAATATCATGATTACTTATATGATCATCATGAGAGTTTCCAATTTCCATGCGGAGAGCCCCGTGGGGATGCACCGCAATATTCCGGGGTTCGGGTTGGACAGTGACATCTACACATGCATTACTTCCCTAGAAACATTTCCCTGATTCTCCAGCGAGAAACTGATCGTCGCTAGTTTGTTGACGACTGCCATGTGGTACGGACTCGGAAAATCCGACCTGGCTGCCGGGGGTCGATCTTGCTGAGAAGTTGAGAAAGTAGAAGATGTCTTGGTCGTTCGCACAGCTTTCGACCGAGCCGAGCCTCGATATGCAATCATCCGGCGGCCAGTTGCTGCATCGAGGTATGAGATCCGCTCGTGTCGGTGTTCTTTAGTTCTGGATCGACGATCTGTTCTCGATGGAACGCCAGCAGTTGTGGGCTTCGCATCTCGCTCGCCCGAGACCACATGGACAAGCGGCCCCAGAAACAGTTCCCGACGTTGGCGATGCAACTGCCGGGGTCTTTGGGGACTTTGGTGGACTTTGGTGGGGTTTTGGGTGGAAACAATTGGAGAAACTTCCCCAATTTGGAGACCATCACCCATAGTGTTGGGAGACCCGAGTGGAGTCAAAATGGATGGGCGCATCCATGGTGGAGCACGATCGGAAATCCCGAGTTGACTGCATTGTTGTTGACGCGATGCCTTGGAGAACAGAGAAAGAGATCGGTGGAACAATGCAGCGGCGCGACGTGACACAAAGACGGTTAGCGACAGCAGCAATACATCTCGTGCCTCGGTCTGGATTGTTCCACGGTTCCATGGCATGCACCTTAGTACTACGGTGACACGATGTGCACGACTGTGATATAACGACGACGGCTGTGTTGTAGTTAGTCCAGGTCCGGTAGTCATTCATTGCATTGCTCACCACCACCACGATGCCCTCCAAAGACACCTTCCCCAAAGCCGCAAACTGGATTTGGCTCGACGACTTCGACGACGCCGCGGCTGCCGGCCAGTTTGTCCTGTTCCGCAAGACGTTCCATCTCGACACGATTCCAGACCATCCAGTTGCTGTCCGCGTCTCAGCCGACACCCGCTACCGCCTCTTTGTCAACGGCCACAGCGTCAGCTTCGGGCCCTGCAAGAGCTACCTCGAACACTGGCACTATGAGACCATCCAAGACGTCCGGCCACTCCTCCACGTCGGGCAGAACGTGCTGGCGGCCCGTGTGCTGCGCTTCTCGAGCACGCACCCGGGATGCATGTCCATGATCCGGTCGGCGCTGCCGGGTTTGATCTTGGCGTGTACCTTTGAGGGAAGCGACATCGAGGACATCTTGACAGACACGTCGTGGAAGGTCCAGAAGGACGAGTCGGTGCAGCTGGTTGACGAGAACGAATGGGACTTTCGTCTGGGGCCGCAGTTCCTTGGCTTGAATGAAAACGTCGACGGACGGGTGGCTCCGTTGGAGTGGAACACGCCTTCGTTTAACGACTCGGACTGGTCCACGGCTGTGGTCAAGACGGCTCGTCGAAAGATGTCACCTTTGCTGCATCCCCATCGACTGGCGCCTCGCGAGATTCCAGCCATGACGGAGGACTTTGCTCGATTCGACGGTGTCACGAAACAGACTGGGTCGGTGCCGAGCAGCGACTGGGCTCGATTGCTAACGGCTGGTGTACCCGTGGTTCTGCCTGCCAATTCCACCAATGTTGTAGACATCCAGGCCAATGTAAGTCGTTCTGGGGGCTCGTTTCGTCGGTTGTGCTTCGGATCCTATGGTAGCCCATTTTTTGAGTTAGCAGTGTGTTTTGTGCATATGCGAACAATGTCGTTGTTCAGTTCAGCCCCATCTTGCCCACTCCGATTCCATCCCCTCTGCCTTTGTTTCTCTCACATGTTATTTCCTTCCTCTTTTCTAACATTAGTAGGCCCACACGACTGCATTCGTCGACGTCGCCTGCACATTTGATGGACCCGACAGCCAAAGCCCCGCGATCCAGCTGCAGTACTCCGAATCGTACGAGACGCCCATGGTTGCAGGACAACGGCGACACAAGAACAACCGATCTGATCACGCCAACGGTGAACTGTATGGCCCCAGCGACACGTACGTCCCGCATGGCCGAGGTGGCAATCACTACTCCCCGTTCTGGTGGCGGACGTTCCGGTACATCCGCCTCACGATTTCGACGCGCGGTCATCCTCTGACCCTGACCGCACTCACGTACCGTGCCACCCACTACCCCCTCCAAGTGACGACGACCATCACGACGCCGCCAATGTCTTCGACCCTCTTGACCGACCTGTGGACCGTCTCCCTGCGCACCCTCCGCAACTGCATGCACGAGACGTATGAAGACGGGCCCTACTACGAGCAGAGCCAGTTCGCCATGGACGCCCGCAGCCAGATGTTGTTCACGTACCTGGTGGCGCGCGACGACCGCCTGGCCCGCAAAGGTCTCCGCGAGCTGCACGCCTCGCGGTGCTTGGACGACGACGGCCTCGTGTCAACACACTTTCCCAGTGCCGGCCGGGCCATTCGTATCCCGACCTTCTCTTTGTTCTGGGTGATGATGGTGCATGACCACATGGTGTATTGGGGCGATGAGTTGCTGGTGCGGCAGTACCTGGGTGCCGTTGATGGCATCCTGCAGTACTTTGAGGAACGGTGCGAGGATGGGCTGGTCGGGCAGTTTGACGACGGCGACTCTGGGGAGACGTGGGCTTTCGTAGACTGGGTGGACGGCTGGATGACACCCGGGCACGGCTTCACAGGTATGGCAGTGCCGCCGGCGTACTACTCGCACGGAGCTGCCACCATCCACAGCTTGTTGTATGCGTACACCCTGCTGAAAGCAGCCGAGCTGTGTGCCTTTGTCCGTCGACATGATACTGCAAAGGAGTATCGTGAGCGTCATCGAGTTGTTGTCGCGGCCGTGCGTCGTCGCTGTTATGACCCTGCCACGGGCATCTTTTTGGATGGCCCCGGTGCCCTCGACCAAAGAAGCCAGCACGTCCAGGTCTTTGCCGTCCTCGCAGGGTGCATCTCCAACGACACGGTCACTGCGAGCGACCTCATCACAAAGTCGTTGCTGGAACCCAAAGAGTACGGTCTGGCCCAAGCCACCGTCGCCGTGGGCTTCTATGTGTTCCGCGCTGTCAGCCAGGCCGGCGTGTACGACGAATGCTGGCCCACTCTCATCCAGCCTTGGCAGCAGATGATGGACCAGAACCTGACGACGTGGGCGGAGAGCGAACTGCCTGATGCCCGCAGCGACTGCCACGGCTGGGGCGCGACGCCGCTGTACGAGATTGTGACGGAGATTCTGGGCGTCGAGTGCCGGAGCGCTGCATATCTTGAGCGCGTGCTGGGCGAGAAGGAGGGGTCGCCATCGCAGATTCGTGTGGCCCCTCGGCGGGCGCTGGTAGAGGAGATCTCGTCGACGGTCGCAGTGGGAGGTGGTGTCAGTACTGGGAAGGAGGTGGAGACGATCTCAGTTGGATGGAAGGTCGGTGAGGAGGTGGTATTGTCGGCATCCAAGGGAGGACAGGTCGTGCAGGTCAAGGTCGACGAGTCGGCTGCGTGGGAGGCGAGGACTCTATGAGGGTACAGAACAAAGGAAAGGAGAAAATGAGTATCCTGCTCGACCAATTACAAAATGCAGACATCCTATTGTTGTTCACTTTTGCGTGTTGTGTGGCCGGAACAGGCCTCGAGAGCTGCGTGTTTTTTCTTTGTTGATTTTACGGACCAACCGGCTCTCGACTACGACAAAGAGGAAAATAATGGCAGCAGTGTGGGCTACGTCGAAAACATGTCCTCTCTCTGCGGCACCATTTACTCGACGAATCACAACAATCCCTCCATAGCGACGATATGCCGGCAGTGGGAAGGCACGCGTGAGCAGACTTAGCGGCGGAAGGTACGATGCAGCTGCTCCGAGCAAACGGAAAAGAAACACCTCAAAGCGCCAAGCCGAGGAAGGTGCGAGGCCACCTTCCGCCACCAGAAGCAGTCCCGTCCACGCGTGCCTTCCGCATTGAAGGCATTGGCCAGGTTCACTCGTCAACGAAAGCTCCTCTACCCGGTGGGAGCCTGCCTGCTGATTTGCACCCCGTGCCTCGTCGACCCCCCAACTATTTAAACCCACGCAGGCCCCTCTCGCCCTCTTTTCACCTTTCTCTCTTCTTCCTTCTTCAACTTCTTCTTCTTCTTCTCTCCGCCGTCTCCAACTTCTGCTGTCATATATTGTCAGCACCCATCTTTTTCTGATATGTTGGTTTATTTATCTACACTTTGATGTCTTAAAGGCGCCTCGTGCCCCCAAGACATGTTGGTGGTGTCTCCCTTCCGGTGGGTGGTTCTTCGCCCCCCACCCCATCGTGCCCTACCACTTTCAAGCCCATGGGCGGTGGTGGCCTTCTTCTGTCACCGGTGGTGGTAGCCGTCCTCTCTCGTCAACACGGTATGTCTGCCTCTCTAAACGTACTCGCGCTTCTTGTTCTGTTCTCTAACACATCTTTCTTGTTCACCTCTAGTAGGGCGCAGCTCCGTGAATTGGACATGGCCGTGGGTCGCCGTCGAGTGTGATGATTTTATCTCCAGAAAGAAAGTTACGACACCGTCTAATTACTTCGCCTCCGTGGCGGAACCATCGAGGTTCTGCCACTGGATGGCCTTCCCCTCCGGTGGGAGCTTCGACTGTTGCTCTTGACCCATTGTGGTTGCCTCCGCCCCTTTCTTCGCGCACCACTTGCGCCTCATGGCGTTTGATGCGCCGGGCTCCCATGCGGGTGCTCAACCTTCGCCTCGGCCGCAGTGTGTGCCCAATTTGTGGCGATCCGGACCGGGACAAACAGACAAACACTGCAAGGCTATGTGCCTCTTGTGGCTGTAGCTGCAAGAGGCACTGGATGCCAAAGAGGCCGCTTTCCGGAACAGTACCCAAGGCTGCCTTTAGAAACATGTCCCGAGGCTGCCTTCTCCTTCAGAAACATGCTCTTCGTCTTTTTCCTTCTCCGCCGTGGACGGCGGCGGACGCAACAATCGAGTCAATCAAGAGACTTCGCGAGACACTCGGGATGTGCTCTGCCTCCTCCTCCGCCGCGTCAGAATCGACTGGCGTGGCCTTGGCGAACAGGACGAAATTGCTTGTGACAACAAACACGACGATCAGCAGGATTCCAAACACAAGATGCTGCCCAAGAGAAAGGCTTATTGCTGTATGTCCACCTGCCCATTTCCCTACACACGCTACTTAATTTCTTTCTAACACATCCCGTCTTCATCTCAGTTGGGCTCTTGTCCCACCACAGCTCTTTCTAATAGATATGGCTGTGGAAAGAATTAAAAGATACAAATCAACCGAACCTCCCAACCTGACCGGAAGTCGCCGATCAGGGTGATGATTGATCTCCAGGCAGTCGAGTTCAACAACATCTTCACTTCGCCTCCGTGGTGGGGACCATCGGGTCTCTGTCACGCGATGGCCACGACCGTCGTCCTCGTTTCTCATGAGGGCAGCTCGGTGGTGCGGATCGATGTTTTATCCGTTGTGATATGGCGTCCGCCATCTTCACGCGGACACAGGCATCAGCGTTGCCATGTGTTTGGCGACTACGGCTCGACAACGACTCTCCGTTTGACGTTCTTTTCCATGTTCTTGATATTCTCCCTTTGCTCGTCTTGTATGACCAGTGTTTCTTTTTTGTTTCTTTTTTTTTCTCGAGGAGATCGTTTCTCTAGGGTGGGTGGGATGCAGAAACAGATGGAGGTGGTGTTGGAAGAGACGGTACTTCAGCCATGTGCACTCTTGCTTGCTTTTTGCACAACCGCCCATCTAGAGAAACAACTACAGTCTAGGCGATGTGATGTCTAGGTATGTTTTATCTTCAATGGCGCGACACGTTCACTTCCCCTCTACAACAGTTGATCCCTACTAACACATGGACCATTTCGCGGACTTCGACACCAGCACAACCCTCATTTACGCAGTTCCTTGACCCCTCCAGCTGGGATCCAAACCACGGCATGGGCGAATGCATCAGTTTACCCCTCAAGCTTTCCTTCGGGTCAAACATACACGGCAGTGACCATTGTCGCCCTATACAAGACGAGATGGACTCTTAGATGCACTGCTACAGTGATGACGACCGCCGTCGCCCATCTTCCAGGACGGGATAGACTCATGGATGCCCTTCCGCAGTAGCGGTGCCGATTGATGGCTGCGGCGTCCCGTTGCTGGCAGTCAATGGTTCAGTTGCTGTGACTGGTGGACGTGATGCCCTTCTCAGTCACAACAGCTGGCCCATCGGCTGTCGGCTTCGAGGACTACGATTGTCCTCGGTGGGTGAAGCCTCAACCAACACAGTAGTGTCGTTGCCATGACTGTCACGGTACAAAGAAGAGGAAGGTATCGAGTGCCAACAAGCGCAAAATGTTCAATCCGCCAGCGATGGTCGAGATGACGGATATGTCGCATGTCGACAATGCTCGTGGACTTTCTGAGGGTCCCGAGCTCCCTGATCCCGACAGCCCCATTCCGAGTATTGAGCTCGTTTCTCCCGGAAACCAAATCGAGCCTGTCACTCCCCCGCCTCAGGCCTCAGAGGCCCGCGGGCCATTACGTCGGCTGGCATGGCCTGGGCAAGTTACTACTTCGGAGCAGGCTGCCTGCCGCGCTGCCTGCTCCCAGACCATCCTCTGGTGGCAACAAAATACAACAAGCACGTCATGACCTTGAGATGTGACATGGATGTCGGGCCTCTGGGCGTGGTGCCCTAGATGGTTCGCGTTCAATTTTAGTTAGGTATGACCATGCACCCCTGGCCAGCGATTCTCTCTATGAACATGTCGAAAACGTTCGTCATGTTCTGCTCGACGGCATCGTCGAAAAGGCCAACAAGGCCATCGCAATCCATTAGCACACAGTCATGAACAGCGGCAGTCATGAGCATGTTCTGTGCGCCACAGAGATGGGGACTCCAATTGCGGACAATTCTCCTGCCCTTGTTTGTTTCAACCTTCACTTCACTCGGTACGCAACGGAAGTCCACAGATCACAAACGATGGTGGCCATCTTTCCTCAGTCTATCACAGTGATTTATATACCGATCGCTGACAACTCGCCCACTATTAATGCGATTTAACCTTTCTACCATCATTGAGGAGGGGGGTCAGCTTCACCTTGTCAATGAGTACTTAATTGAACTTCATTCTATTTAGACTTATCGTCCCCGACAGTCAGGAGGCTCATGGCGGTGGCGGTGGCTTTGGCCCCGCAGTCGTCTCCCCCTGTCGGTGGGTGCAGCTTTTCGTAATGGTGAATATATTCTACCGAAAGGATTTGCTTTGGGGGGGTTGGTTTTGGTATCGGGCAGGTAGATTGTATTCAGGAGGGAGGATGGTATTTTTCTTGTTTCGAACACATCCACACTCTGTCATCACAACCGCCACAGTGCCAGCAATGAGAAGACACGATGTATTTATTCACTACCAACAGAGGGAGGGTGCGAACATTATCTCCCAACCATGTCGACGCGTGCCTTCCTGAATAAGAACAATGACTGAGTCTGCGCGTCACCAGATGCTCTCCCCACCGTGACCAACAGACTGTATCCTGCAACGCCAAATGCCATTGATGTTTAAATCTGTGTGGGATTTTTCGGAACATTTTTATCGTGTTCTTAATCTTTTATGTCCTTTTTATCCTCGACCACATAACCTTTCTCGTTCATCCATCCTTCGACATCGACGTTCATCGCTGACGGGGTCATTTTATCTTAAGCCATGCCGTATATTACAAGTGTACACGAGTCTTTACCTTGTACGTACAGAGGATGCGAGCTAGCCAATTTATCCTCGATTGACACTTCACTAACCATTGACGCGCAGACGTCGACCCGGAACCAACACCGGAGCAGCGCGCCGCTGCCGAGGCCCTCATCGCCCAGGAGCGCAGCACCGTCCCCGACGACCCGCACCATGCCCTCCTGCGCCCCGCCTATGAGTCGAACCTGACGCCGGCCATGCAGGCTGAGGTGGCCCGCGTCGCTGCAAACCACTCCGACGATGCCAAGGCCGACAAGAAGAAGCAGACACAGCTCTCCGCCATTGACCTCTCCCGATACGAGGTGGATGACGTCGACGACGAGGAGGCCGAGGGCGGCGATGCAGTCGCTCTCCGTGCACGACTAGCCCGTGCCTACACCAGCCAGACCTATCTGCGTGGCCGCCGTGCCCACTTGGCGCTGCTCGACAGCTACGGCAAAAACGCGTGGCTCGTCGGCAACTGGCAAACCGAGGCGGACCTGCGCGCACTCGAGGCCGACCTGGCGGATACGCGGCGGGAGGTCGATCTCGTGACGCTGCGGCGGCAGCGGGCACAGAACGAGGCAGCGGGCGAGCTGCGGAGCCTGGACGAGACGTGGCGGACGGGCGTGGGCCGGGTGCTAGAGACGGAGGCCGTCTCGCGAGATGCGGTGACGCGAGGCTATCAGGGCTGAGAGGTGGCGATGACCACACCAATCCTACCCTAGTTGTTTTCTGTGAGAGGTGGCTGGCGTTGGTGTATACGTCAGACCTGGGAAGGAAAAATTGTTTGTCTTCTTCTATTTCCCTATTGAAAAGGGCCAAATTAAATTTTATTTTGAGAGCATAATTCTGAACAATGGCAATGTGTGCTTTGACTAATGTATTCACTTTACTGACGTGTCAATGGCTCCTTTGATGCCCCCATCGAGTGACTTCTCTCCTCGAGATCTAATCCATCTTAGTTGTTCACTGCTGGCCGTGAATCACTCGGTTCAGTACCACATCACCAATGCATTACCTGCCACCTCATTTCTCTCTTCACTTCGTTATTCACTTGTCTTCTTTCAAGTCTACTGGGCGTGATTTTTTTCGTATTTAAATCCTTCTCGCCCTTCGTCTGCCAACACAAAAAAAAATATTTCCTCACCTCCCGAACCATCCCTTTGCACCAACAAAATGGACGCCCTACTTAACAGCAAAGCATATCCCTCCTCTTTCTGAAGAGAGAGGCCAAGGCATCATCACCAAGTGCCTTGAAACTCTCCACGATAGTCTCGCCTATCGATAAAAATGATACAACACTCACCGACGCGTCCATCGTTGAACGGCGACAGCATTATGCCCCTAGCCAACACCGAAACTTCGGCGCCTCGCCTTACAAGCTCCGACATGTGCCACGCTTTGCCCTACCAGAATCCCTCACAGACGTGCGGAAGGCATTCTCTCACTTCGTGAACTTGTTCGAGTTATGGAAGGATATGGAGTTTGCCCGTGAGAATACATTTACTTCATCAAAACGACCTTTTCAAATTCTTCGCATCGCGAGCAACACGCTGAACGACCACACCATGGCTTCGCTTCCTCGCTTACGGTGGCAAGACCAAAAGGCTTCGTTCAGGAGACACAATCGGTCCTCAGAGCGCATTTTTGGCCTACCGAGCCGAGAATATGCCCCGTCGACGACACCGGACAGAGGGCAGAAGAAATCCCATCAACCCGACCTGACTTATTCATCATCACCGTGAGCTTCTCGTCGACCTTCGTCGCCTTCTTGACAACCCCATGGCATCGATGGCGGGTGTTACTCCATTGTCATGGATTGATCTTTCGACCACCCTGGGATGGTACCAAGAGTCTATGACAGACAACGAAGACATTGGCATCAGCCGCGACGGCGGCCTTCCCAACGGTCTTTCAAGGCATTCTGCAATCGATACACTTTTCACTGCATGGCGTACCTCAAGCAGGACGACCTAGATCACCAACCCAAACTTCGTCCTTTGGACATATCCAGCGATGAAGAGACAGCAACAGAACACCAAAAACCTACTTCGCCCAATCAGTTCTGCCTCACGTCCAAGTCAGGTGTCAGAAAATGGAAAATGACGCCGAAAATGGCGCCGCGGATGCAAACGGACAGGACATAAACATCAGGCCCACCTTCTTTTCGATATGTTGATATATTGATCTATCAAATATATCCGGCCTTTGCTCCTTCCCTCGCCCTATTTAAGGGACCTTCTCTTCCCCCCCTTCTTCCCTTTGGAATTTTTTTTTCCTTCTTCCAACTTTTTTTTGCCAGCTCTCTTCACCCATTTCTCAGACCTTGCGCCATCCTCTTTCTTCTTCATTGCCTTTTGGACAGCACCGCGTCGTTTTCATCTTACCAATACTCTCCCCTCTCCCCATCATCGCCGGCCGCTGCTTCCCAACTGCTTCACCATTGGATCAGCTTTGATTTGGCCGGCTTCTTCAACGACCACGTCATGGCTGCGCTTCCTCGCGTCCCGTCCAACGCTCCCGACTTTCGCGGTGCTGGATATTACAACGGTCCTCCCACTGCGGCGATGGAGTTCGCGATGGCGCGTGTTCGCCAAATCTCTGGCCCTCTCGCCAACATCATGGCCGCAATTCAACAGATGCACGGCGAGATCCACTTCCCTGCTGGCTCACCTCGCGCGGTTGTAGACCGTTGGATCATCCTCAAGAACCGCCTCTTTCAATATGCCGTATGGGTTGGAAAGATCCTGCGATTCCTTGCTTTTGTTCACAACCGGCAGCTGCAAGGCCTCATTGGTAACGATGCGGGTACCATTCCGGACGACTACGTCCCCCGCTACTTCCAAGGTCTCGGACACCAGTCGACTCAGGCCACGCTCACCACGGACACCGCTGACACCACCGACACTTCCACCACTGCCGACACTGCCGACACCACCGACACTGCCACCACTGTCGACACTGTCAATACCGCCAATACCACGGGGTCTTTCATTTCCTTTGGCCGCTTGCCTGTGGAAGTTCAGTTGATGGTTTAGGAGGCCATTGCTGACCCCCCTCCCTGTGCTCACCTCTTCGCCTCGATGATGTCCAGCGGCACCTCTGTTCACGGCGGCGACATCGCCGTCCGCGCTGAGCGCCATCCTGCCGCCAGCCTTCTCGATGACACCGGCCTCTGGACCGCCTGCCGCATGTCCCGGGACGTGATGAAGCGAGCGTACCGTCGCCAGGCTTTTGATGCATTTGCCATGGCCACAAGAACCCGCGTCGTCATCCCGGGCATCCTGGCCGAAGCGAATCTGCTCAGCACCATCCAGGGTATCACGGGGGCCAGCCTTCGCTGTCCCACACGCCATCCCAAGGAGAGATTGTGTGTCCAGATGGCGCAGATCAACAAAGAGATTGCTCTGATTCCGCTTCTCCTCTTCCAACTCGACGCCCTCGTGGCTGACACTGAAGCGACCGAGGAGGTCCTGAATGGAATGACCCAGATTCATGCCCTGGCCAAGATGATTGAGGGGTGAATTACTGGTCACTTACCGCACGCAGGATATTGTGGGTGTTGCCCCCAGTCAACGCAAAGCTTTCCAGACATTGTGTGTGGCATCTACATGTTGCAAGGTCTTGTAGTGGGAAGACTGATACGATGTTGGTCAGCACGCGGAGGTGGAGATTGGTACATCAACAGTTTTGTTTCTAATTTTTCTATTTTTTTCTATTGTTCATGTCTAGTTTGGGAGGAGGGTTTACATGGCAACTTTGTACGGGAGGGGGATTGATCTGACGGTAGCGGTATTGCCGATGTGGACATGGAACGTATCCTAACTAGACCATTTATCAAGTATGCTTTCTTTCAACCTAGTTTACTTCTGGCTTTATTCGTGATCGGTATCTCATGCGTCGTGTGCGGCGGACCTCCTACTCGGCGCCATTGCCCAAAACCAGCTGAACATTATTCACTTCCATGTCTTGATCACCATGACGCATATCCTTTCTTTATGCGCGACGCCCGTAAGTGTGGGCTTGGCGAATTTCATCATCGAGTTGGCTGATGTCCAGCTTCGCATCCTACAATTGGACGTCCTGATGGCCCGCATGGAGCCCATCCAAGACATTATCAATGGCATGCATCAGATTCAAGCCATGGCCAGCAGGTTTTGATCAATGGAAGATAACCATTTGACGTGGTCACTCTAAAGGTATTATGGACGGCTTCTCGGATAGTTGGGCTCTTTTTGACTGGGGATGAGAATGACATCGGAATTTTTGTTGGACGATGGACTAGGTTTTTGTTATTGTTTTATGCTCAGTTTAGTGAGACGATTTCACAAATGGATTCTTTGCATCTTCAAGATAGTTATTCACAGAATATGCAGTTAAGGTTGCTTGACATGGGAATAATGTGAACATTGTCGAATCTGATCTAGTTTGAGAGTAATGAAAAAGGATACATAGGAAATTATATTGCCACGGACTGGGAGCACATTCCAAAAATCAAAGATTTATATAAAAATAAAAATAAAAATTTGCATCATCTGAGACGATCATCGCAACATCTACATAATGCGCGCCATGACCTGCAATGACTACTGAATTGACGGGCATCGCGACATCCAAAACTTCGCTCTGTGCCTAGCGCCAGCAACGGCTTCACCATTGAGAAGACATCAAGGCGATGAAGCAAAGGTCAGTAGAGACATGAGGGCGGTCTTCCAGGCAAACACCATTTTCCGTTTACTCAGTCACGACGCACTTGACCAGACATGTTGAATCTACACGATGAAAGAGGCACCTTTTCAGCGAGAGCATTGAGCAAACGCAGAAGCCCCGAGAAGGTGCCGATGATCAGAACAATGGGAAAGATCGAAGGCTGTCGAGGACACTCTTCCCGTTTGCACAGTCGCCGTGACCATTGGAACACTAATATGCACGCAGTGAAGGGACAACTTAGACAGTGACGATAGAAAAATACATCAAACGCAATAAGACCGAGAAAGGTACCGAGTCCAGACAATAGGAAAGAGCGAGGCAGCCGAGTGCCAAACATCGTCCGTTTGCTCAATCACCATGGTCACGGGCAAAATATCATCTACAAAGGAAGAAGCGATCTCTTCGTTGACATCATATGAAAAGAGCAAACGCAAATGCCCGGGGATGTGCCGGCGCGACAACAATAGGAAAGAGCAAGCAAGTCGAGTCTTCACGCTGAGCCAGTAGCCTCAGACAGCACCTGTACATGAACAATGGTCAATGGCCACAACAAGCCTTTGCCACATCATACGCAGCTGTCTATTTGATCCAGTGACTGGTCATATGACTCTTTTTGGACGTGCACACCCAGGATCCGGTGCTTAGTGTTGGAGCTCTGGTCTTGCTGCAGGTACAACACCAACGACCGTTAGCCCCTGAACTTTGTTTACTGATTTCTGATTGGTCGAACTTTGATTTCGTTTTTGACACACATGTATCTTCACCATGACTTTTGTTTTCGTCTGTCTATTCACTTTCTCTTTCATTTTCTCTCTTCAACAGTTACCTTCACTTCTTCTTCTTTATGGATCCTGCTGGCGGGAATTGTTTTGTCTCTCCTCTTTTCTCACTTTGACCTCACGTCCAATCACTTCCAGGTCACTTTCCTCTCACTTTTTACTTGCTTTTACTTCTCCTCTCCTCTCCCACTCCGTTGCCAATATGGATATTCGACACCTCTTTGACGAAATCCCCGACGACGGGGCGACCGCGGTTGGCTCAAACACTGGGAGCTCTGATACGGCGGCCGAGCACGCGGACGTCGAGTCCACGGATGTGGATCCATATGACAACTTCGAGGCGATGGAGGAGGACTTTGACAGATTCCACGTGATGCCCATTGTGCCGCGCATGATTTCGCGTCTGGAGAACCTGGCACATCGAGTATACAATTACGCTGAGTTTGCGCTCAGCGCCCCCGACGTTCCCCCCGTCGTGGAGGGCGAGGGGGAGTACCCCAGTATGAACTTGAAGGTGCGGGAGCTAGACGCTTCCAACATGCTGTACATTGCGGAGACGGCCCGCACGCTCACCTATCAGTACCGGGTGATGGACTATGCGCAGAAGCCTGCGGTGACGTACGGCATAAGAGAGGCCGAGGGCGCCACGACGTTTCCCAAGTTTGGCAATTTTCCGGCGGAGATCCGGCTCAAGATCTGGCGCGCGGCCGCCCAGCCGCCCTACTGCGCGCACTTTTACACCTCACTTTACACGGGCGAGGTGTGGGGGAATACGGAGGGCGCGGATGCCGTCGGGCGTGTGAGGTGCCACAACCCGTCCTTTGGCGTCATGCCCGACCACGGCCTGTGGAGCGCCTGCCATGACTCTCGTGAGATCATGAAGATGGCCTACAGCCGGTGGGCCGACTGCATGGCCCATGTTGCGGTGCAGTCGCCAGACCGCATCGGCGTTCTCCCCGCCAACATTCCGGCCGCGGCCGACGGCAACGACATCCGCTGCGTGCACAACCCGGACCGCACCAAAACGTGGCTCAAGACTGTGCCCGTCGACGACATGGTGTTACGCGAGATCTACAACACGGCGCACTACGGGTTCGTCCAGAGGCAGCGCCGGCGTCCAGCGTGGGAGATGCAGGTGATCCATCCCTTTTTTACGGGCACAACCTTCGTCACCTACATACTGCAGCCCATCCACAAGGACGAGGTGCAGTGCCGCCGCATGGCGACCTTCAACCGCATGTGCCGCGCGATTCAGCACCACATGCGGCAACCAAGCCTCCGGTACCGGAACGTGTTCTCCAACCCGACGGCAGATGAGCTGAGCTTACTCTACCAGTTCAAGGACGATTTTCTGCGGCTGTAGGTTGGGATTTTGTTGACATTATGCAGGGTAGTGTGCGCGGATGGCAAGATATGGAAGATACCCCGGTGTGGCACGGTGAGATTTGCTATTTAATTGTAATTTTTAATTTTAATACTTCTTGGAGAGCTGGAGAGATGGAGATAATGCCTTCTAGATAGAGAACGAAAGAAACAATTTGCCTTTTTAATTCTTGCATCGTATGTGATTTGCTATCTCTCTTTCTATGTTCTCCTCATCTCTCTCGTCTTGCTGTCTTTTCTTTTCTTCCCTTTCTGCTGGTATTCTGACCACGTGATTACCACGTGAGTGATCACGTGACCCGGAAACAACCAAACGAATAGAGGGAATATGGGGAACATCGCGAACATTCACTCCAGCGTCACAAAACGCATTCACTCTATGGCCACAGAAGCACTCACTACGGTCAGAAAGAGGAGGACATCGTGTATAAGTAAAGCCTCTGTCGCCCACCAGCTAGGCAGATAGAATGGAAGACCAAGCATCACCGAAAAGACCAAGACACACCTACCGTGGGACTCACCTGCGGACGTGTTCGGCCTACAGGTGATTGCACCAAGTGAGAAAAGCTAGCTAACCAATACTCCCGACACTTTCTTCTTCAATTTTAATTTCGTACTCTAAATTCATTTCGTTTATTTCTTGCTTTTTAAACCATGTCTTTTATTTTTTACATATTATTATTTTATTCCATGGTTTTTTCTAGCGGCCAAATTTACACGCAGTCATTCCTGTCGGAACAGTAGAACGAAAAAAAGACAGCAGAATAAGGTTCATGGGCAAAATAATCATAATGATGGGTTGGTGCCAGACTGTTGGGACCTGTGCTAGGACGATTAGCAAACGGTTGCTGAGAGCCGGTTGGCCATGTGACCTCGTACCTCACGTCACATATTGAGTTCAACTCTTTTAGGTGCGCCCTTATTTATGCCGCGGTGGTTTTTTTGGACATGCTCTTTTCGTTCACAGTAGCCTTTTCTCTGTTCCGTCTTCCTTTCTTCCATTTTATCTTCACCTCTCTTCTTACCTATCCCTTTGCCAGCCCGGTTCTTGCCCCATCCTCTTCCATTTGCTGATCTCTGTTGACTCCACCACAAACAGAAGCTTCGGTATTGCTTCTTTATCTCTTTCTTCTGGCGTAACTACCTCCTTTCTACATTTCTATCCCTACATTTGGCCCTTTACTCTCCATTAACTACTGCAACCGCCATCATGGGGAGACCTCTTGTTCGCGAGTCGGACATGATCAGCGAGGCCGAGGCCGAGGCCAAGGCCAAGGAGCACACGCTCACCCAGCCCGCCAACGTGACCCATTCCACCAACCCACCAGCCCGCACACCCACCAAAGGCCGCTCCGTTCTCAACCAGTTGCGCACCGCAAACAAGTTCCTGGAGCGCCTCAGTTACTTTCTACAACGTCCTCCGAGGCACCTTCTCGAGCCGGACAACATTGAAGAATACTGTCGTGTTATGAAGGGCCGCAACGACTTGACCAGAGATCTGTACTGGATTCAAACTAAGCTGGATGGCCTCCCTCGACAATTCAGGAACGTCCAGAAGGTGGGTGAGAAGATTCAGCAAAAGGCGGAGGCGGCACGCATGGCCCGCATCCTGGAGAACGGCAAAGACGTCACAGTCCCCACGGAAACAGGAACAGAAACAGCTGCGCCAGCTACGCCCACGACCTTGCACCACTTTTCGCTTCTGCCAGTCGAGCTGAAGCTCCAGATCTTTGAGCTGCTGCCGCAGCCTCCGCCGTGTGAGCGGTTCTACCAGTCCGCCTTTGACCTCCGCGGCTGCCCCATCGAGATTGACGGGTCGCTCCCCGATGCTCGCGTGATCCCCTTTGAAAAGCTCCCGGCCCGCGAGCTGATGCCCGACTACGGGCTCTGGACGGCCTGCCGCCTGTCACGCCAAGTTATGGCGCGGGCGTACACGCGCTGGGCCGACGCCATGGCCGGTGATCCGCACTGCAACCACAAGCTAGACGGCGACGAAGACGACGATGGCGGCGACACCAAGCTGCACAGAAAGTTCTACCACAGTATGGCCGACTTCAACGGCGACGTCCGTCGTGCGCAAAAATACGTTCTGGGGATCGATGGGCCCGACAAGCAGGCCCCCACGTACCGCGACACCAAGTCCGTCGATATGCTTCACCAAGAATGGATTCTCTTGAACAAGGCCCGTGAGGCGTACAAGGAGATTTGAGGCTAGCGTCGCCCAGGACCGATCAGTACATATAGCAGAAGACAGTTGGATGGTAGTTTCATCATGATTTCAATGGCAAGCGTATGGTGGACAGTGGTATTTACTCGCTTGGACGGAGTTGGAACGAAAAATAAATACGACGGACATACTCGTACGGATTAATTAGGGAAGAGGTGTTTAATGTGGAAAAGGTGTTGGGAAGAGTTGTATTCGTAGGAGATGCACCGATTAGATAGTTGAAAAAAAATCTTGATAATGATTTAACGGTCTGTGCCTTGATCTCGTTTGTACCACCTGAACATTTTCCGCTCGCCTTTTTGAGGGTCGCCCACATTTTTTTCGCAGTGTTTTTTTTACCCCTCTGTTTATCTTCTTTCTGTCTCTCTTCCATTCTGATCTTCACCTTTCAACACCTCTTTCTGACATTTCTTTTGTTCGTCAGCCCATCCCATTCTCTTTGATCCTCCCTTATTGCTACGTCTCGTTTTCCTACGCCAATATTCAGCACTTCTCTTGTCGCGCATTTTACCTCTCCTTGTTTCGGTTTTTTTACCAACGGCTCCCGCAATGAGCGAAGACCTCGACTGCCTCGGAGACGTCGAGGCCAGACATCATGGCACGCTTGAGGACGACTTGCCTGGGGACGTCGAGGCCAGACATCATGGCACGCCCGAGCACGACTCGCCTGGGGACGACTTGTTCTGCACGCACGGCGAAGGCCCTTCCTCGTCGCCCAACAGCACCGCTGTGCTCGACAAGATTCGCGCCGCAGACAAAGATCTTGTCCTTTTCATTCATTCCCTGCAAAGCCCCGTTCGCGAACTGCCCGTGGTCTTTGCCACCGACTACGAGGCTCGGATGGTGCAAAACCACCGTCGCCGGCTGGCAGAGTGGATGTGCATGTACCGGAACACATACGCCTCGCTGACCTCGGAGTTCAAGGTCGCGCAGCACATTGTCGAAGAAGAAAAGGCAAAGCAAGCCGCGAAGGAGGAGAACGACGAGAAACAGGAGGCTGTCGAAGCACTGGCCGGTGTCGGTACCGTCGCCAGCCAGCTTTCCCATTTCTCGCGGTTACCGCCGGAAATACAAATCATCATATTTTCCTACGTCGCGCAGCCGCCACCCTGCTACCATTTCTACAAGGCCGTCGTCTGGCACCACAAGATGCTCGACACAGCGACGAAGACGAATGCGTCGGCAGGCACCATGCTTTTTGCGAACCACCCAGCCATTGAGCTCATGCCCGACGGTGCACTGTGGACGCTGTGCCGGGCGTCCCGGTATGCCATGCATCGGGCCTACGACCGCTGGGGCCAAGACATGGCCGCCGGGCCGTACTGCTCGCACAAAGAGGTCTCTGACTGGGACCTGGACTCGAAATCGGTTTGGGAGGGCGGTGGTCGTGGTCATGCTTTCCCAAGCACCTATCGATGCAGCAACAACATACAGTACAACGACGGCTTTGTCCGCTGGCGCAACGCAGACGGCTACTTGTATACGGAGACAGAGGTGACAGCGGACGACGACGACGAGAGCGAAGATATGGCGAGCGAGGAAGAAGCGGCTGCCGTCCACACGGCCACCGTCAACGTCAATCCCTTGTACTGGATTCGAGAAGTCTACGGCTCGCAGAACTACACGTGGTTGCAGATGAAACTTGGTATCCCCGGGCAGCACGGCCATGTCCGCACCACGATGACGGAAGCGGACGACGCCGAGGATGCCGATGCGGAAGACAACGGCGAAGAAGATGGTGAGGACGATGACAAGGACCAGAATTGGAATCAGAACCAGGACACCGACATTGACAACGTCGTCCACGTTGGGAACAATGTCGATGCCGTCGATACGGAGGACCACAACAAGTCCACCACCAACTCGGACTCGGAATTTGTCTCCAACGCTGCCGCTACCACCCCTCGGTGCCGCACGCGGCGCCGCGCTCAACGTATCGTTTGGGCCCGCCGCCGCTTCGACCGCAAGTATACTTTCAACCGGACCGGGACCTCGAGCCGAAACCGCAACCGCAACGGAATCGTCGACTACAACTATGACTCCGACCCCGACACGGACAATGATCGCGATTACTTGCAATTCGTGAACCCCAACTCGGACTCGGACGCGAACGTGGCCTCGGAGCATATTGGATCCGACGGCAAGCCGCGTCGCTCGTGTACCACCACATGGCCCGATTCATTGAAGAGTGCCGCGACGCGCAGCAATGGATCCTGGGCATCGACGGGCCGGACCGGCGGGGCATGATGTACCGCAGCATCAACCACACCTATCTGACGGACCAGGAGCGATACCAGCTGTTCAACTTGCGCGAGCTTTTCAAGAAAATTTGATGGAAGGGCCTGCTCGGTGACAGATGACATGGGACATGGTGGGAGGAAAGGCATAGCTCGGACGGGCACATTGGAAGAGATTCACTGGGGAAAATACATTGGGATGATGCATTGGGATGATGCATTGGGATGATACATTGGGATGGATACATTGGAAGGGACACATAAGGGTGAGCACGTGGGGATGGAAGCATAGGGACAGGCATATGAGGGTGGATGGTTTTGAAGGGGAAGTTAATGTACGGAAGTCCTAAAGATGGCAGACAAAAAGAAAGGAACAATTTTGACATTTTATTACAACTTTCCACAGTTTTGGTGATCTCACACGTGTCTCTTTCCATTCACAGCATCTTCTTCATCTGGAGCTTATGGCTCCTTCTATGATGAACGCCATGGTGCATGCTAATCTCACAGCACAGCTCGGGGCGATCGTCGCTGGAAATCTCTGGTAATGTGGTAATGGGTCTGATGAAAATAGTCGTCACCGAGTTTTGGTGGCCCGAATTACCGATTCTTGGTTGACTACAGCAGGCGAGGCTGAGATAATGCTGCACCAAATTTTGCTACCAGGCGTGAATGTACACTGTAGATCTTCCCAACCAACACCAACAACCACGGGCATCAGCCATGAAGATGATAGTGTGCACCTTAATGGGCAAGACAAAAAATTAAAGAGAAAGTACGAGCCGCAGGAGTTCAAGTCATACAGCTCTGCGCTTTTCTTTCCAGTACAACATTTTTTTTATTTTTTTTTGTTCTAGCTTTTTACGCAGTTTGGGATGTGTTTTAGTCTTTTTAGACCTTTTTTTCTGTTCTTTTTTTACTTTTAAACACGACTACACCCCCACCCCGGCCACTACACCTCGCGACCCGACCTACAATGGGTAACCTTATGGCAGGAAAATTGTTCACATCGCCAGCCAAACTCCTCTTTGACCTAGCCCTCGTCATGTACCGTTCCATCTACGACATTCCGGACGTGGACCGCCACGACATGGAGTGGCCAAGCCACGTCATCACGGCGGCCGCCATCCGCCTGTCCCTCGCCATCGACATCTACTACATGGCCCGTCGCACCGATGAGGTGATCAACTTGTACGGCGAGCTGTGGAACGAAAACCAGGCTATGCTGCCGCCGACGGCCAAGCCGACGATGGGAACAGCCTCCGAAACATTCTCCTCGTCGCCGCCGCCTGCCCCCGCCACCTTCCACGACTTTGACCGCCTCCCAACAGAGCTCCAGATGATGATCTGGGAGGCGGCCGTCGACCCCCCAGACTGCCGACACCTGTTTAGTCCTCTCGGCGCCGACGATACTGAGTCCGTTGACGACCAGTCTTTCCTGTTCTACCGCCACGGTAGCCGCCATCGCAGCCCCGCCGCCCGTCTCTTGCCCGACCACGGGTTGTGGCAGGCCTGTTTCTTGTCCCGCAAGGTGATACGCACCGCCTACGACCGCCAGCGCCGCATTGTCTACGACGAGCCGTTTGTCTGCTGCACACTGGACCTGCCCCCGACCGTCCCACGCCTACCATTCGAAAAAGACTTTTCGTACATCGTCACCGGCCCCCGCGCGCACGAGTGGTTTCTGCAGCGTCTTGTGCATCTGCACAACGAGACACGGACACTTTACAAACAGCTGCAGACCAAGGGTGATCCGGAGGGCAAACGCCGGGCGGTCACCCGCGAGTTCGCGGCGGCGGCGGGCTGTACGGACGCGTACGAGGACCCTCGGCTGGCATTGGTGCTGGCCGTGGCCCAGAACAAACTGGACGAGCTCTTTCAGCAGTGGTGAGGATGTGGCTGATGGATGAATGATACAATATTGCGTTTTCGTTGCTTGGTTTGGAAATTGTTGCGCTTTTTGTTTTTGTTTTCGTGTCCTGTCTTTTCCAGTTGGTGCGTGTTTGGAGGAATGCCCTCGTGTAAGCCGGTACGTTCTTTCCCAATTCGGCAATTTTGTGTAGAATGTTTTGATTTTATTGGCCAGCGCTTGTCTTGATACTTTTTAGACACCCCACCGAGCTCTGTATCTATATAGGGGTGAAACAACCCTATTTATTATTGTACAAATTAATTTACAGTACAAAAGAAAAAGAACAAGAAGAAGAACAAGAAGAAAAAAGAGAGAAAAAGAAATGGAAAAAGAATGAAAGAATAAGAAGAAAGAAATAAGGAAGAAAACGGGTAACATAAAGAAGAAAGAACAGAACAGAAACATAAACTTGACAGCGACATCTTTACAACCGCTTTAGAACGAGGTATCATCGACAAATCCCGCACGATGTCCCGCGATGTTCCACGATGCCACTCGATGCCAAAAGGTGTTGTATGGCTTACTATGACCATGCCAGACCCTCTGGTTCTACAGCGCTTAATCCGTAGTCCCCTCCCCATTCGTATCGTCTCTCTTTCGTGCGTCGTCTACCTTTCTTTTGTTTTATTATCGTCAGTTCTCAATCTTTCTCAATCTTTCTCAATCTTTCTCAATCTTTTTTGATTCTTCACTATTTCGTTGCTATCGCACAGCTGCCGGCCATACGCAAGAGGCTTTACTACCACGGCTGCGGCTGCGACGTTGTCGGCATCCTGCCCTCCAACGGCACTTCACCTGCCCTGTTCTGCGCGTCTGCCCGCGCACCATGGGCAATTAGAGCACCCACCGCATTAACCAGGCCATAGCCCATCGCCCAATGCAAGGCTGTGTTACCATCTGCATCGGCCTCGTTGACGACGTCCTCGTCAAAGCCCCGGAGCAGATCCCCCACCAAAGCGTGCATATCCACAGCGGCGTCGGCGGCATGCATCGTCGCAGCCGTGTGTGGCCTGTAAGCGGTCAAGGACGGCGCTGGACTGATCCACCACAAGGACGCAAACACAGAAAATAGGATGCTGTGGCCATCTTTGGTTGGTAGTCGTATGGACGGATCGGCGCCGCGGTCGAGAAGTGCCCGCAGCAGAGGCAGTCGATCAAAACGGGCGGCCAGGTGCAGGGGCGTAAAGGCTCGACCAAGGATGTCCGTGTGGGTAGCGTCGATGGTCGCGGCACAGACGGTCTCGTCACTCGTCAGCAGATAGACCGTCGCCACAGCACGCTCCATGGCCGCCTTGTGGATGGCGATGGCCTCGTCGTCCGTCATGTGCGGCTGCTCCGCGACAACGCCCCACGATGACATAAATGGCCGTCCAGTCATGGCGGCGTGCAGCGGTGGCAGCGTGTCGGGACATGAAGATGCCGTGAGATGATCGTTCGTCGTGTCGATGCCGGCGTCTCTGGCGCACTGGAGAAGCGCTTCGATGCCGGCCGTGTTGCGGTACAGCGCGGCGACACCCAGCGGTGTGAGGCCGACGTGGTCTTCCTCGTCGTACCCCCGTAGGTCGTCCTCCTCGTACGCCCTGTCGGCACTGGCGTTGCACAGCCCTGTACCGTCAAGGCGCGACACGTTGGCACGATGCGTCTGGTGGATGTCGACGCCGCCTTGGATCAGGGCGACCAACACGGCCGGATCGCTGCCTCCCTCCTCCCGCTTCAAGGCTACAGCCAGCGCGTTCCCACCGCGGCTCGCCGACCGCATAGAGCTTTCTTGCATGCTCTCAAACGGCGAGACGTCGTCGACGGCGCCCGCCTCCGTCCGCATCTGCTGTGCACGGGGGTCGGCGCCGTGGGTCAGCAGCAGCTGAATCAGCTCGACACGGTTGTGCGAGTCTTTGCGCCATTTCGCCTCGCCTCTGGCATTTCTCCTTGCCACTTCTTCGGCGGTGGGACCGTCCCCTGCTTCAGCCCATTCGTCAGGCAAGGACTCCGTAGCCCATCTGTACGAACCCTCGGCGACGGCTAGAAGCGGTGTCCGCCCAAGGTTGTCGTACTCGTTGATGTCCGCATCGGGCATGCGTGCCAACAGCAGCCGTACTGTGTCCACACGGCCGGCCCGGCAGGCCTCGGTCAGGAGCGTACCCCAGGGGCCCTGCTTGTCGTTGTGCAGGGGCGCCGTTGTGTCTTCGCGGTGGTCGAGTAGCACTGCGAGAACACCGTTGCTGCCGAGCCGAGCGGCGGTTGTAATGGGCGGGGGAATGCCGTCTCCTTGGATGCCAGTTCTCCAGGAGAGTACGGAAGGATTCTCGTGCAGAAGGGTTTGTACAGCACGCACGTCGTCGCGCTCGACGGCGTCTTCCAACGCACGCAGTATGGGCCATGTGAGGCCCTGGTCCACGGTAGAAGAAGCGTTGTCGTCACTCATGTCTGCGTGGCTCTTGAATGAAAGAAAACGCGTGAACGAAAGAAAGCGGGGGAATGAAGTCGCTGCGAAACAAATTAGACAAGATCGGAGATTAATACAGATAACAGGACTTGGATGCGAGTGCTAATGTGCTTGTTTCGTCTTTGCCGCCAGCCTTAACGGTGCTAGGTGTTGATTGGCACGCACCAATTGAATGTCACATTGGGGGCCTGGCCTCAATGAGCCGCAAACATGCACTGGCCTCACCTCACCTCACCCAGCAGATTGGCGACAGTCTCTTTGCTGCTGTGCCGCATCCTTGGCTGGCCTCAATTTTACTCGCACGTGAGCATCGACGCATCCTTTTGCATACTGTCTGTCATTCAATAAAACTCCAACTTCTGACATTCCTATGTACAAACCGCAACAAATTCAATATTGAGTTCTCATATCACGCCTTCTCCCCCACAAGACTCAACCCCGCGCGGTAGCCAAAGGTCATGGCAGGGCCAATACTCGACCCGCCGCCGGGGTAGGTGCCCTTGAAGACGGGACTCTGGTCCAGGCCGACGGCGTAGAGGCCGTGGACGGCCTTGCCACCCTTCTTCAAGACGCGGGCATCTTCGTCGGTCGTCAATCCGTAGAGCACACTGACGTTGCCTGGGTGGATGGGCAGCGCATAAAATGGTGCCCTCTCGCACACGCCGAGGTTCGGGTTGGGCTTGACTTCTGGATCGCCGTAGAACTGGTCGTAGGCGTTGGCGCCGCGATGGAATTGGGCGTCCTTGCCGGCGGCGGCGAAGCCGTTCATCTGCTTCACGGTCTCTTCGAGTGCATCGGCGGGAACACCAATTTTGGCAGCCAGCTCAGCAATGGTAGGCGCCTGAATCAAGTAGCCCTGCCTCAAGAGACGCCAGATTGGGTACGGTGCCGGCAGGGCCATGCCCATGCCGTACTTGCGCAACAGCGTGCGGTCCCCAATGTAGTATGCCTTCTCGATGCCCCTGGCGTGCATCGTCGACACAAACTCCTGGTACGGCTGGGCCTCGTTGGCAAAGCGGCGCCCGTCAGGGCCCACAATGATCGACCCGGGCTTGGCGCGGTCGATGGCAAAGTGCGGGTAGCGGCGGATGGGCTTCGACGGATCTTTGGGGTGGAGCAGGGAAATCGGGGCGAAAATGCCGTTCATGGGGTTGGGCGGCGGCAGGGTGCCACCCGCGGCCACACCGATGCGGTTGCCGTCGCCCGTGTTGCCGCGTGGCACGGCCGTCCACTCGTGCGGCATGACCTTGCGCGCTTCGGGAGAGCGGCCCAAACCGCCGCTGGCCAGAACGACGCCGCGCGTGGCACGAATGTTGAGCGTCTGCCCGTTGCGGTCGAGTTTGATGCCCTCGACTCTGCCGTCTGTGGTGATGGCCTCCAACGCCACCGTGTGGTTCCACAGCTCGACGCCCACGCCGCGCACCGACGCCACCAGCCGTCCCGCCAGCGCGTTGCCGTTGGCCATGTGCGTGCCTTTGCCGTACACGAGCAGGTCGACAAGGTAACGAAGGACCCGCCGCGTGGCAAACACAAAGTTGCCTACTCCGCGGAAAACGCCTGTCATCTTGCCCATGTCGCCCGGGTCTAGCTGCATCGTTCCAAAGGCCGACAACCCCTGCAGAGGGTAGCGCATGTCGCGGATGCCCGCGCGGCCCAGCGTGCGGCCGTTGAACTCCTCGGTCAAGATCGTCCGCCCGGCCGACGCCCCCGGCTTGTCGACGTGGTAGTCCGGGAGCGGGACGGGCTTGAAGTGGACCTGCGAGTGGCTCTCGACCCAGTCGACCATCTGGGAGCCGGAACGCAGGAAGGCGGCGACCTTTTTGTCACCCTCCTCGTACAATGGTCCCATCACTGCTCTGAGGTAGGTGTCCGCCTGCTGCGTCGAGTCACTGACGCCAATCGCTGGCTGGTGCTTGTTGTGCGGGATCCACGCGCCGCCGCCCGAGTACGCCGTCGTGCCGCCAAAGTACCGCGTCTTCTCGACCACGAGCACGCGCAGTCCGCGCGTGGCGCAGACGAGGGCCGCCGTCAGGCCGGCGCAGCCCGAGCCGACGACGACAACATCGTAGGTGGCATCAAAGGTGGTGGGAGCTGTTGATTGGAAGCGCGCTTGCCGACGTGGAACCACAACAGATCGTCGGCCCAAGGCACGGGGTGCGGCCCGGCCTGCTGTGATGGCCGTCCGTTGCATCATGATGTGTGTTGCTTCGTTCAAGCAGCAAGGGCCCAAGAAATTGGTGGATTCTCACAGCTCTGATTTCATGCCCGTATAATTCTGGATTTTTATGGATTGGATCATTCGTGTGGTAAATTCACGAGATGAGTAAATTCACCTTCTCTAGCTTACCCTGGCTCGCTTCTCCAATTTCCGAAGGTTCTCGCAAGTGGCACGCGATGCTATTCGCACTTCGCCTAACGTCTTCCTAGAGCCGACGTCGTAAACCAACAGGTTGTATTTTACAATCAACGATTTACAATTACGAGTGGTCTCTTAGCTCTTTCTTTTTCTTTCCCGTTTAATCTCCAACGTTCATCGTCCCTGTGACGTTTTCCAAGTTGCATTCTTCCATTTCCCCAACATCGACGGCTCGCCCCGCACAATCTTCGGACAGATTCTCATGATAAGATGGGCGATCTCCGGGCGGCTTCGTTTCCCGCGGTAACCGGCAACTACAGCAGATCTGGGTCTTGTTTCTTAATTTCAAGTCCGCATGAACATTGTTACAAATCAAATCAATGAGTTCAACAGTTGCTTTTCATCGATGTTGTGGAGAGACATCCAAGAAGATCCACGGTGGATCAGCATGCAGATGCAGCCTTGGAACAACGAAAGTCATCCACACGTGGCATATGCGTCGTAGAAACAAGGGACTTTCATTGACGATTGGCATATCATAAGTCAGGTACCTTACTCGACAACGTATGCAGATGTTGTTTTATGGATCAAAGGTGCTTTGCATGTGCACTCTAGAATGGGTATGGAATGCCATTATCGATTTGAGCACAAAATACGCCATAGTCCACCAGATTTTCCATCTTCTTTCATAGTTTTGCATTCCGGGAACAATGCTAGACGTCAAATACGCGTTGCTGTTGCCGTATTGTTTCGCTTCGACATATTTTGAGTCTTCCTGACGAGATGCACGCCCCAGCTCTCCGTCGCCAACATGGTTCCTGCGTGCCTGTTCACGCGTAACTAATGGACGTGCAAACAAAAATACCAATGAGAGCATGCATGTTTGACTGTCTAGACTACGTATTTTTTTGCGTGTCCAGATCCCACATCTCCCCAGCTCCTCGGCGCAGCCTTCCCCAGTTTCAAGCCACACATGTGGAGCTTGTCAATATGGGGACGAGGATGCTTCAGCAGTTCAGCAGTCATTAGTACAATATAAAGTCAGGCGAAGTATGAAAGGCGATAAGAATAATGAAAATAGCAAATAGGTATCCAAAGGATCGTTTTATATAATGGCTTGCGGAGAAATGGGACCCTGAGGGGCCCCGGGCCCGGCCTGGCGCGGCCGGACGAACTTCGGGCGGGGCCTGGGCGGCTGCCACCTCTTGAAAATGTTGAAAAAACCAAGCCAAGCACCGCTTTAAGTTGTTCCCCGCGGCATTGGAAAACACCCGCGTGGCACCAGCGAAACAACTTCAAATTTTGGTGAAGAGATGGAAGAGACCCCGGAAAAGGGCCATGTTGTGCTATGGACCTCTCACGTAGCAATACCGAGAGATTGCTAAGTCTGGTCTGGTCGACGGGCATGACGGAGCGTCTCCGGATGTTGTAAGCCGTGGACTGGCAGCTCGTGCCCTGACCAGAGACCAGACCATTTATCAAGACAGCCTGTTCCTGCGCTTGTTCCTCGGGGGTTTCCTTGTGACTGACGTATCTTGTATCGTATGTCGTGTGTCGTCGTGTTGCTGTCTTCCGTCTTGCCTGTCGCTTTTCATTTCTTTTTAATCCTCCTTTCCACCATTCATCTACCAGCTCCCCCGGCACCATGTTGGCATCTGCCGTCTTCGTCTTGGGCGTCTGCCTGCTTGTCTACCGTCTACTCCAGGTCGGCAAGCGCGACCCTCGCATGCCCCCCGGGCCGCCGACCGTCCCGCTCCTCGGCAACGCCCATCAGATCCCGGCCACGGGGCTGTACAAGCAGATGCGCGAGTGGGCACAGCAGTACGGTTCTGTTTTTTCCTTAAAGGTCGGCCCGTCCAGTATTGTCGTCCTCTGTGACCGCAAGGCCATACACAAGCTGCTGGTCGAAAAAGGCAGCATCTACTCGGACAGGCCACCGAGCTATGTGGGCCACCTGCTGACGCAGGGCGACCATTTGGCTTTGGAGCAAATGGACGCGACGTGGCGCGAGAAGCGCAAAGTGATCTCGCACAACTTCTCGCCCAAGCAGCTGGACGAGAACCACTTCCGGGTGCAAGAGTCCGAGGCCACCGTCCTGATGACCAACCTCTTGCAAAACCCCGACAACTTTTACCAGGACGTGCGGCGGTACACGGCGTCGGTGGTGACGTCGATCACGTACGGCTTCCGTGCGGCTTCGTTCGACTCATTCTGGGGGCATGTACGTCAGGGACCATGAACAAATCCAATTGGATGGCATGCGTGAATAAATGCTAACTGGTGCAGGGAGTCTACGATGTGATGGAAAAGGTAGGCACCTGTGCGGAGGATTTGCGACATGCATCCACTACAGTCACTAACACCCCAACGTAGTGGACCGCCTCGATGGAGCCCGGCGCCGCACCGCCCGTCGACGTCTTCACGTTCTTGCAGTACGTCCCGGCCTCGCTCGCGTTCTGGAAACGCCGCGCCATCGACGCGGGCAAGACCATGGACGCCACCTGGGCCAAGAGCCGCCGCCTGGTGGAAGAGCGGCGCGCCCGGGGTGAGAAACGCGCCTGCATCACGGACAACCTGCTGGACGAGTACGAGAAAAAGGGCTGGCCGCCGTCCATCTCACAGCATTCCTTCACCAATTTGCTGGGCGAGATTGTGGAGGGCGGCGCCGACACGACTGCAGCTCAACTCTTGACCTTGATTCTCGCATTTGCCCTGCACCCCGAGGTCCAAACGAAAGCGCGCGCCGAGATCGACGCGGCCTGCGGCACCGACCGGTCGCCGCGCTGGGACGACTTTGCGGCGATTCCGTATGTCAACTGCATTGTCAAGGAGGGCATGCGGTGGCGGCCAGTGTAAGTCCACTCCCGCGTGTCAGGCACATGAAATGCCCCTGCGTAGCAGGCAGACAAATGTCTCCTTGTTTCTTCTCTTCGCTAACGTTGACAGCGCCGTCACGGCTCTTCCTCACAAAGTTCGACAAGGTAGATCCCCTTCCCTCTCCCCTCTCCTTGTTTATTGTCTACTCACACAGGGCCAGCCGACGAGTACGAGGGCATGCTCATCCCCAAGGACGCCACCGTTTTTATTCCGACATGGGCCCTGCACCACTCCGACACCATCTACCCGGATGCCGAGTCCTTCAACCCGGACCGTTTTGAGAAACACGTCCGCCTCGCCAACGACTACGCCGGAAGCCCCGACTACGCCAACCGCGACCACTACAACTACGGTGCCGGCCGTCGCATCTGCCCCGGCATTCATCTCGCGGAACGCAACATGTGGCGCATCGCCTCCAAGCTGCTGTGGGCCTACGAATTCTCGGAACCCGTCGATCCGGTCACCAACAAAGTCGTGCCCCTCGACCCTAATGCCTACAACCCGGGTATCCTGCAGGCGCCGCTGCCCTTCAAGGTCACCATCAAAGTCCGCAGCAAGGCCCACGAGGCCACCATTCTGCGCGAGCACGCCGAGGCCCAGGGCTTCCTGAAGCAGTACGATTAGCCAGGATGAGATGATGTGATGTAAGGGACAGGATGGGGAGCAAAGAGAATTGAGGGTTGTTGTCTAGAACTTGTGAAAGACGATGAACACATGCAAAGGAAGAATGTTGAGGACGCATGTTTATGCTTTTGATGGAATAGACCGCGCAAATTTGAGTCATTGTATCACTGCCAAACAAAATGTATCGGAACTTGCCGTACGTCAAATTGCGGTGTATCAATACCACAAAACGGCCTCTGCTGTAGTGAAACCCGTGAACTGAACCATGCTGCGCAAAAGCCGTCACAAAGCGCACACACCCCAAAATCAATTCACTGTTTTTATTTTTTTTTCTTTTCTTTCTTTCCTTTGAATATTTTTACAACCGTTTCATGTACTTTATTTTTGTTATTTTTAACATGTTTCCGACCACCTTCTGTGTTTGCTGGCTATCAATGACGGCGACCGTGTAAACAAACTTCGTAGGCTAAATACGGACAGGCCATAGACAAGTGTGTGCTCGGCGTACTATGAGGCATACTATGGCCACTATGGCTATTTACCGTATCCTCTGTTCCCATTTTATCCGCTTCTGTTATTCGCCGCAAGCGAGCTGTGCATGGCCCGCTGTCATCGAACAAGCCCAGTCCACGGAACTGCCAGACAGACATCCCAACTACAGCGAGGTCCCCGATATGGCCGCGCCGGCTCCGCAGAAGCCAAGCCTGCATACAATAACCGAGCGTGGGTAGCGAAAGAGCACTGTTCACTGGGTAAAAAGAAACAATGCATATCGTTGCTTGACATTATCTCTCTGCCTTGTACTCCCCACTCAACCAGGTTTGCCAAGACAGACGGCAAGGCCACGATGGCGAGAGTCGACAGTTTGTGTACGACCTCTTCTTGGATTTCTACTTGGCTTTCTTTCCTCTTCTTTGCAGTAACACGTTCTAGAGGTTACATTCCATCCTGTATTGTTCTGCAATTATCATTACAGATTTCGTCAACAGTAAAATTAATGAATAAACGTGGAAAATACCGTAAATAAAGAAGAAAAGAAGAAAAGAAAAAGGAACAAACTATCTTCAAATATTAATAATCAAAAGTACTAAATACGACAAGGCTACACGTCTGCATCAGTTTTCTCTCTCGAATATTTTCTACTGCTCTTCTTATCTATGCATATCAATCTATTAACGGATCAAAGGGAGGCTTTCCTGTACCTTTTCTTACCCGGACCACATGGCCATGGCATGGAGTCAGCCACCCACGTCGCTTGTACCTCAATATCCGTCCAGCCCAATCAACCTCTCATATTTCCTTCCCCCCCCTCGCCAAGCTACGTAATTTTCTTCCATTTAAGCCGTGAGGCGTGCTCTGACAACCTTACCCACCTCACCCACCTCTACCATTGAAGAGACTCCGGTTATGAACAGTGTCCTGCCAAGGCGGCAATTGTTGGCCGCTTTGGGTGTGTGGCCAGCCATATGGCCAAGCCGGTGGTGAACCTCCATGGCGACCAGTTTTCGTCGTGATGCACCCTATCATCGCGTGTTCATCCCGTGTCTGGCTCTCGTCTTCTCCCGTTTCCCCGTGTTCCCCGTATCTTGTCATTGCTGCCCCTTTCCCCCCTGCTCCCCCCATGCCCTTCCCTTTCCTCCTCTCCGCAACCCCAGAACACGCGGGGATGTCCACTCCTGCCAGCACCGGAACCCAGACTGGTGGAATGGGAGGAAGGCAGAGTCATAACGTAAAATCGACCCATTCTGTTGGACGTAGGCCGTGTCTTGTGTTGTATCTTTAGGCCTTGCGTCGACTGTCCCCACTGGTTTATTTTTCTCCCCGAAGGCCCGACAGCGGTTGCCTGCCTGCGCACGTCCAGACCCGTTCTCCTCTCCCAGAAAAAGAAGCTTAAAAGCATCAACCGTTCCCGTGGACCAGGGGAGTCTGGACTCTTTTCTTGTGTTTTGTCTTTAGTTTTTCTGTCCTCGCTGCGCTCGTTTTCGTCAGCACCCCTTTCTTAAACAATTAACTCTTCTCCCCCCTCTCCTTCGACATGAAAGCCTGGGCCTTGGCGGCCCTCGCGGCGACGGCGGCCGGCGCGGCCATTGACGACTGCCTGGCGGCCGCGTCGGTGCCGGTCGACGCCAAGGGCAGCAGCGATTGGAACTCGGACGTCGCCCCGTTCAATACGCGGCTGCAGTACACACCCGCGGCCATTGTGGTGCCCAAGACGGTGGCCGACATCCAGGCGGCGGTCAAGTGCGCGGCGGCCAACAAGATCAAGGTCAACCCCAAGGGCGGCGGGCACAGCTACGCGTCGTTTGGGCTGGGCGGCGAGAACGGGCATTTGGTCATTGAGCTGGACCGGCTCAACAAGGTGACCCTGGACAAGTCGACCAACGTGGCCTCGATCCAGAGCGGCGCCCGCCTCGGCCACGTGTTTACGGAGCTCTACAAACAGGGCCAGCGCGCCATCAGTCACGGCACGTGCCCCGGCGTCGGCCTCGCGGGCCACTCACTGCACGGCGGGTTCGGGTTCAGCTCGCACACGCACGGGCTCGCCCTCGACTGGATGGTGGGCGCGACGGTGGTGCTGGCGAACGCGACGGTGGTCAACTGCTCGGCGACGGAGAACCAGGACCTGTTCTGGGCGTTGCGGGGCGCGGGCTCGTCGTTTGGCGTCGTGCACACGTTTTACTTCAACACGTTTGCGGCGCCGGCGCAGACCACCTCCTTCCAGGCCAACCTGCCGTGGAACAGCGCGAGCTCGTGCGCGTCCGGGTGGTCCGCCCTGCAAGACTGGATCACGGCGGGCAACATGCCCCCTGAACTGAACTTCCGCATCTTTGGCGGCGGGTACCAGACGCAGATCCAGGGCCTCTACCACGGCTCGCAGTCGGGGCTCTCGGGGGCCATCCAGTCGCTGATGTCCAAGCTCGGCACCTCCTTGACGCAAGTCCAGCAGACCGACTGGAACGGCGGCTTCGCGGCGTACGACAACGGCGACAAGGTCGACGCCTCGTACCCGTACAACCAGCAGGAGAACTTCTTCTCGAAATCCATGGCCACCACGGCGCTGCCGTCGGCCGCGCTCCAAGCCGTGTGCGGCTACTGGATGAACCAGGCCAAGTCCAACAGCCGCCAGTGGTACATTATCGTCGACATGTTTGGCGGCAAGAACGCCTACATCCCGTCGATTGCCGCCAACGCGTCGTCGTTTGCCCACCGCGACAAGCTTTTCCTGTACGAGCTGTACGACCGCGTCAGCTACGGGACGTACCCGTCCAACGGCTTTTCCTTCTTGAACGGCTGGGCGGACGCGTTCACCAAGAACCTGGCCGACAACCAGTGGGGCATGTACATCAACTACGCGGACCCGACGATGAACCGCACGTACGCGCAGCAGGTGTACTACCGCAGCAGCCTGCCGCGGCTGCAGCAGATCAAGGCGGCCGTCGACCCGACGCAGGTGTTTGACTACCCGCAGGCGATCGAGCCGGCGAAGTGAACGATGCGAGGCTGCGTAGCAGGTAGATGGAAGGGAGAGACGGAAGTTCGTTAGCAGTGTCTGGTTGTTGAGCATTTTCGGTGATTCTTCACGATGGTCGTTTTGTACATACATTCAAGTTCGATTTCAAATCAAGTCAAGTTATTTCAGATCGTTTGATGCCATTTGGTGGTTTTTTATGTCCGCGAATTATCGCGAGATCCATCGCGATCGAACGTGGCGCGTATCGTCGGATTTACCCCAGACATAGCCATTTAGGCACAAAGACAACGAAGCCTCGACGGCTTGCCGTTGAGTCACCCGGCACGGAGAAAATACCGCTGCAATTGACGGGCAGCGGCACGCCGGTGCCGGGCGGAGATGCCACTTTGGGCGGGGCTGGCGGAGTTGTGGAGATGCTCTTAGCGGACCTGACACTGCTGGCGGCGGCGTTAGGCGGTGATTGGCGGTGATGGCGGTGTTTGGGGAGTTTGGGGAGTTTGGGGTCCGTGGTCGGGATGGCAGCTTTCTTCCCCGCAGTCGTCATTGCGACGGAAACGATCCTCGACGACACCAACGGAAGATAAAGCGACGGCTTCGCTGTTACGACGACTGGAACCAGACTCGACAGATCGAGACGACAACACTCCAGACAATACTCACCAACTACAGCGCATCTCCACTGTAGTTCACTGTCGACCCGTACGAGCATCTCCTCGACGTCGACATCTGCGACACACCACATCAACACTTTACCTCCACGACAACTCCTCCCACCACAACCACACCCCCACCCTCGCAATGGCCCCCATCAAGGTCGGCATCATCGGCTTCGGCCTCGCCACCAACTGCTTCCACCTGCCGTTCATCCTGCCCAACAAGGACCTCGAGGTCTACGCGTTCCTGCAGCGCGCGCCCCCCTCCGAGGCCGCGTCGCAGCGCTACGGCCACTGCACCGACAAGTTCCCGCGGGCCAAGCACTACCAGACGGCGGAGACGTTCTTTGCCGACCCAGAGATTGAGCTGGTCGTGATCGCCGCGCTCAACCATGTTGCCTTTGTCACGCAGGCCCTGGAGGCGGGCAAGCACGTCGTGGTCGAGAAGCCGTTTACCGCGACGAGCGCGGAGGCGGACACGCTGATTGCCCTCGCGAAAGAAAAGGGCAAAATCCTCGCCGTCTTCCAGAACCGCCGGCTGGACAGCGACTTCCGCACGGTGCAGCATCTGGTGGCCTCCAACGCGCTCGGCGACGTCACGGAGGCCGAGATCCACTTTGACCCGCCGGGCGCGCCGTGGGTGCGCAGCTGGACCGACACGGCGTACACACCGGGCCGGGGCATGGTGTTCGACCTGGGCACGCACACCATCGACCAGGCGCTGGTCCTGTTCGGCAAGCCGGCGGCTGTCACGGCCTTCTTCCGGTCGCTGCGAGGGGTGGAGAGCGAGGTGCACGACACCTTCACGCTGGTGCTCGAGTACGATGGAAAGCAAAAGGACCTCATTGTCACCGTCAAGACCTCCCTCGTCTCCGTCCTCAAGGACCAGCTCCGCTTCGCCGTCAAGGGCACCAACGGCACCTTTCTCAAGTTTGGCACCTGCCCCCAGGAGGACCGCGCCATTGCCAACCCCGGCCTGCCGGCCGACGACCCGGACTACGGCACGGAGGATCCGCGGATTTGGGGCACGTTGACCACCAAGGAGGCCTTTGACCCGGCCGTCCAGCACAAGGACGCCGACACCGGCTACTTTGTGGGGGCCTACCCATCGCTGCCCGGCTACTACCGCGGCTACTACGAGAACTTGGTCGCGGCCATCCGCGGGACCGCGCCCCTCGCCGTCGACCCGCAGACGTCGCGCGACGGCATCCGGCTGATTGAGCTGGCGCGGCAGTCGCACGAAGCCAGGGCGACGGTGAAGTGGTCGGAGGCGTAGCTGGAGGGTGCAGAGGGAGGGGGGCGTAGCAGGTAGATAAATAGAGCGTATGTAGTAATGATGAATGTTCTGTCGCGTGCTTGTTTACCGTTTGTTCTTTCAACAGGGCTGCCCATGTGATCTCCCCTTTATTGTGCATCTGCCCTACGGTGATGGTCATGACCGTGGCGGGCGTCTATTTGAAGTACTGGCACTACCAACCTCATGAACCCTGCTCGTGATGTGATGTGCAGGACCAGTAACGTTACAAGATGGGACAACCATGGGGCAGCATGGCACGGCGTGTGACGGCATGCAACGGTATGTGGCGGCAGGGTCAACATCAGATGAACGGATACAAGCGGGGGAGGACGAGGAAAGGAAAAAGGAGATACAGGGAAGGGGACGAAGAATAAGGAAGGGGTAAAAGAAAGGCCCGAGCAGGGACAGGCCCTGGCCATCAACATGTCCGGTCCATGCAACCCCACGCTGGTCATGGGGGTGGACAGTGAGGATGGATGGGAATAACGAGAGCGCCGACGCATGGGAAGACCGCTGCGATGCCATTTAGAGCAGGCCGACAAGAAAAAGGCACCACGATGGCGGAGCGAGTAAGGCCGTGGCCGGTGCAGGCTGGGCGCATATTCAGGGGGAAGCGTGGTGATCGGCACGATGGAGAAGACAAAAAGACGGCGATGGAAGGAAGAGGAGAAAGAAGAGAACGTCAAACATGACCAGATCCGTCTGATAAAGGTCTGATTACTGAGTAGTCTGGTGGACTTACATGGAGCCATCTGGGACCAGGCCTTGAAGGATCGCGGGGCGAACCCCCTTCTACGGAGATGATCGGCCGGCCGATGCGACTGATGCGACTGATGCGACCGATGCGCGCTAGATCAAGCATAACGTTTGGTGGTAGTGGAGGTGGGTGCGGTGTGCAGAGGAGGGAGGAGAGTTGTATTACCTCCGTGCAGTCTGTAGCCGCCGCCGAAAGGTGACATCAAGACGCGCGACTCTGCAGTGTTTCGTTGCGTGTGTTCTGCAGTGGTTGTGTCGATAAAGTTTACGGAAGATAAAGAGTTCTGTGTTGGAGACGGTAAAGATGGTGAAGATAAAGGGAGATAAAGGGAGATAAAGGGCGGTAAAGGGACGATGCAGATGCAGGTGGATGGGATGCGATAATGATGATCCCCTCTGGGATGCCTCTTTTGGCAGCCGCTGAGCAGTGTGGCGTGTCTTGCAACACATCCAAAAGGCACATGGGCATGTGCCACCGTGAGCTGCCACTGTGAGCCACATCGTGGATGTCCCGGTTGGGCTTCAACTTGCGCCTCACGTTCCTGCGTGCTGGTTGACACTAACAGGCAATTACGTACCACCGACGCACCCCAGCTCGCACAGGTATCACAGGCACGTTCCTTTTTGTCCTCGACATCCTCCGCGCCCTCCACGATCCTCTGCCAAGACCTGCGCTGTCGGGCCATCCCTCGGGGCCCCCTCGACGCCTGCAGGAGACAATCAAAGGAGGGCAGAGGAGGAGGGCAGAGGAGGAGGGCGGCAGCGTGGAAGGGTGTCGTCCCAATTAGGCAACTCGATCTGGACAAGAAAGTAACGGACCGCGATCGTCGAGGCCCCTACTCAAAGTCACTGACATAGCGCCGCCCTGGCATTAGCCCCGACATTAGTGCACGGATATCTGTAACCCCTTTGGACCCCAGGCGCCCCCAGGTCCCGTTCTCAGTGACGTCCGCCCCCAGGGACCAGTGACCGGGTCGGCTTTTGGAAGGAAGTTGGCGTTGGTGTTGGTGTCGATGTTCGTGAGGTGTGCCTTTGTGTTTGGATTAGCAGACGAGTTATTATCAGGGGAGGCTGCGCCGCCAATCAGGGCCTGTGGTCAGGGGTTCCTCGTCAAGTGCCAGGGATTGCCATGTGCGGTCGGCCTTTTTCCTCCTTTTCCTCCTTTCTCAGCACAAGTACTTGCAAGATACCAGCATTCTGGACCTTTTGCGGCTCTTTTCTGTCATCCCTGTCATCCCCTTCGCTGTCGTTACTTCTACGACGCCGTTCTTTGGTCCGACGGAGGACTCATCTCTCATCTCCATTTTCTTGTTAGTCCACAGCTGTTGTTCGAATTAGGAAATCTCAGCTGGGTCTGGTTGGCTCCGATTTTTGGTGACGGCACGCCAAAGAGCGCTCTCGCTGTCGTGATTGGAACAAAGGCTTGGACGTTTAAATGTGGCTAATTAAAATCAGAGATGGGGAATAACAGAAAGAACAAGTAAAGAACAAGCAAAGAAGACGGGCGAATAAATTCAAACCATACTCCGTAAACACATCTCCCACTAGACTCGGGACATTTTTCCTTCCGCGTTCGAGTCCATCTCGTCGATCCTTGTGTCTTGTGTGTCCACTTCCACTCCTCCACTTCATCAACACACGCCAGTCACGCTTGAACGTGTAAATGAGACCTTGCCGGCCGCGCCGCTACAGGTCGCAGCCATGTGTTGAAAGTGCCATGTGAACTTCCGTAGCTGTATCTGCTGCACCCTCGACTGCCATGTCTCACAAACTGCCTCGGTGGTGAGCGGTGTTCGTCGCTGCCTCGTGCTATGGCTTTGTGTTTCTTGTCGTGCATCTTCTCGTGGTTGACTTTGCATCTACCACGAGACGTCTCTCTTATCTCGACCAGCCCGCGTTAGGTCGCATTCTGTCCAATTCTATTGCATCTCTGTCCCTTTGGCCCCATCTCTGCCCGTCCTGTCCATCCCGTCCATCCTGTCCATTGTCCCGTCCGTCCAAACGGCCCCTGCGCCGGAGAAATGTAAACGGCGCTACGACCGTCCTTTGCACTGACGATCCCTACGACGAGGCCAGGAGGAGAGGCCAGGCAGACCCAGAAAAAGAAAGAAGCACATGAACCTGGTTCCGACCTAGTCGAGGTCGTTCTCCTTTCTGCACCAAGCTTCGCCGTCTGTGCCCACGCTCCCCGGTCATCACTCTCCTTCCTCCCCCCCCACTCCACAGTCCTTTGATTCATGACGCCAAAAGTGGCAACGTTACGAAGTGAAGGAGACGGACACCACCAGCTGGACACCACCTTCTGAACACCATCCAGACAACCCGATTTGACGACGTTCTGGCCGGGCGTCTAATGTCGAATCTTACTGGAAACGGCTCTAGCCGGGTTGGCTCAAGCTAGGGTTCAAGGGGCTCTGGACTCTCCTCGATGGAGTAGACCTCGATGTGACGACAGAACAACACCAACACCAGAGGCAAGGAGACGACAACAAGACAAAGAACAGAGACGCGGTCTCATCCAGACGTCACGCGTCGCCACAAAATTATATATAGCCTCACGGGGTCGTGGCCAGATGAGCATGTTGGAGACTCACTCGCCAGACACGACAGGCACGACACTCGACAACAACCCACATCACCGACACACAGGTAGGTCTTGAAAGTTGACTCGACACTTTCATCCATTCTTTTTCACTCCAACATCTGTTCTCATCACACTCATTACATTCTACTTCATACCCTCATTAATCTTCTATTCTCCCCTTCTCCCACCACCGCCATGTACATCAAGACTGCTGTCATGTCGCTGCTGGCGGCCGCCCAGATGGTGCGTGCCGCGCCGGTCGAGGCCTCTGCTGTCGAGGTGTCGTCCAGCCTCGCCGAGCGCGCCTCGGGCTACCAAAATGCCGTCTACTTTGTCAACTGGGGCGTCTACGGCCGCAACTACACGCCGCAGGAGCTGCCCGCCGACCAGCTCAGCTACGTCCTGTACGCCTTTGCCAACCTCCAGTCCACCGGCGAGGTCTTCTCGTCCGACCAGTACGCCGACCTCCAGGAGCACTACCCCACCGACTCGTGGAACGACGTCGGCAACAATGTGTATGGCTGCGTCAAGCAGCTCTACCTGCTCAAGAAGGCCAACCGCAACCTCCGCGTCCTCCTCAGCATCGGCGGCTGGACCTACTCGCAGAACGGCAACTTTGCCGCCGCCGCCGGCTCCGCCAGCACGCGCGCCACCTTTGCCCAGACCGCGGTCACCCTCGTCAAAGACTGGGGCTTTGACGGCATCGACATTGACTGGGAGTACCCGGCCTCGGCCACCGACGCCGCCAACTTTGTCTTGCTGCTCCAGGCCGTCCGCGACGAGCTCGACAGCTACGCCGCCCAATACGCCCCCGGGTACCACTTTTTGCTGACCGTCGCGTCCCCCGCGGGCCCCACCAACTACAACGTCCAAAACCTCAAGGGCATGGCCGGCGTCATTGACTTTTTCAACTTTATGGGCTACGACTACGCCGGCTCCTTCTCCGCCGACGCGGGCCACCAGGCTAACCTGTACCCCAACCCCCAGAACCCCAACGCCACGCCCTTTTCGACCGACGCGGCCATTACCGACTACATTGGCGCCGGTGTGCCCTCGAGCCAGATCGTGCTGGGCATGCCCATTTACGGCCGCGCCTTTGAGAGCACCGCGGGGCCGGGCACGGCCTACAACGGCGTCGGCGCCGGCACCTGGGAGGCCGGCATCTACGACTACAAGGACCTGCCCCGCGCCGGTGCCACCGAGCTGACCGACGCAACGGCCGGCGCCACGTACAGCTACGATTCGTCCAGTCAAGAAATGGTCTCGTACGACACGCCCGCCATGGTGCAGACCAAGGTGCAGTACGTCAAGAGCAAAGGCCTGGGCGGTGGCATGTTCTGGGAGGCGTCGGCCGACAAGACGGGCGGCGACAGCCTGATCGGCACGTCATTCAACGCGCTGGGCGGCATTGACTCGACCCAGAACCTGCTGAGCTACCCCAACAGCCAGTACGCCAACCTGGTGGCGGGGATGCCCAACTGAGCGTCGGCGGTCGAGGTTCATGATGGTGTTTTTCTTTCCTTTCCTTTCCTTTCCTTTCCTCTGTATCATATTGTTGCTGATCTTTGTGATCGCCGTGTCCATATGCCAGCTGTGCATACTTTCCTTTTCTTACTGTCGTTCATATCACTTCATGATGTTTTCTTGTTGTTTTTGTTGTCTGTCTGTTTACTTCACTTCTTTCTGTACATATTTTCACACATACCGTGTATATACATTCCCCCAAAACAAATAAAAAATACCCAAAAACAAGTGTGCGACCGAACAAGTGAAGGACAATCATTCAGCCGAGTACGTCTCGTCCCCAGTATGAAATACCGCAAATCCAGCCGAAATAGCCCAACTCGTCCCAACCACAACAGCCGTCGTAGAGAGAACATCGGCAAATTGCTTTCAAGGGTTGGTCTAAAATAAGAGTCTGGAGTCTGCAAAGCTTGAACAAAAAAAATGATAAAATGATGGAGCGTGAATAGAGTGGTGGTCTGGAACGACGTCCCGGTGTCCACTTTTGAAGTTGTGTCCCGTCACGATGACGGCCGGCGGCTGAATTGGCACAGATTACCCATTCATTGTACGTGAGTGGCTAGTATCATCGCAGAGAACGTGGGGAAACAGATTAGACGAGCGGGAGGGAAGAAAAGAAGATTAGAGAAGAAGAAGAAAAAAGAAAATAGAAAAAAAGATAGTAAAGAATCGATAGACAGGTACGAAGAAAGCCCAGACCATTGTATTTCAAATTGTAGCCAACAGTCTGGCTAGGCATTCGAAGAAGCAGAGTCCAGACCCGTCTGGGGGAAGAGGAGAAAGACGGAAAGGAAGAAAGAAGCCAGTAGATAAAGTACCGGGTGTCGTCAAAGTCATTTCTATACAGTGAAATTCTCGTGAGTCTTTGGGCTGTTTGTTGTCTTTCCCCGTCTTCCACCTCAGTCAACATCACCGCCCACCCCACCACCATGAGAGCCCATCTGCTCGCCGTCGCCGGCCTGCTGGCCACGGCCAATGCCACGCCCGCGCTCGGCGACCTGGCCCGCCGCTACGACCATCTGGAGCCCAACAGTACGTCCACGGTCGGGGTCAACGGTACGGGCAGTTTGACGAACCTCAACGCCACGACGACCGGCTACCCGTCGACCAACACACAGACGCTGACTACGACGGTGACGGCCGTCTCCCGCCCGCCGGGTACCCTGCTGTCGATCATCTCCATGATCACCACCCGCAGCGAGACCACGTACATCCCAGGGCCGGTCACCGTCTACCCTGCGACCCTGACGGAAACGATCATTTCCACCGGCACGATTGAACACCGCCGCACCAGCTCCAACGGCAAGAGCACGACGCTGCACGCAAAGTCGACGGCGACGTGGCAGATTACGGTGACGGTGACCGACCCGAACCCGCCGCCGCCGGACACGTCCGACTTTACGTTTCCGTACCCCTTCTTTACGCCGGACCCGACAGATACGGGGACGGACGGGGGTAGCGACGGGGCGACGGCGACAGACACAACGACCACAACGGACACGGGCGCCGGGGTGACACCGCCGCCGTCGGCCCCGGCCGTGCCCACGCCGACGACGACGTCGACCAAGGCATAGTGGCGGGGAAGTGGAGCGATGAGAGAGGGGACGTAAATAGACAAAGTAGAATGAAATTGATTACGATTGTTTTGACAATAGACCAAAAAAGATACAGATATAACGCTGAGGATATCACAAACAAAGGAAACAAGACAGGAGTGCGAGAGTGTGAAAAGGAAAGGAAGAGGGAAAGAAGAGGCACTAGAGACACAAGAGACACAAGAGATAGAGACACACCGCCACGGCTACTCCACCTTCTCTTTGGCGAGCAGGACGACCTCCTTCTCGCTCAGCGTCTTCTTCTCCGCCGCCGTCCGCAGCACCGTCGCGGCCGCCAGGTCCCTCTTGGCGCCCTGGCCCACCAGGCGCCACTGGGCGCTGCTCGGGATGCCGAACCACACGGCGTTGAGCACCGACAGGGCGCGCAGCGGGTGGCCACTGCTAAAGATCTGGCCCAAGAGTCTGGGAAAGCTCGGGACCGCCCCCAGGGGCGCCAGCAGCTCATCCACGTAGGGGATCTGGTGGTGGGTGGCGGCGTGGCGGTCGGAGTGGACAAAGTGGCGGCGCTGGTAGGCGCGGAGGGCGTCGATGCCTTTCCGCATCTCGTCGACCGTGGGCGGGGCGAGTCGGCCCGCCAGGATGGCCGTGGTGTAGCGGGCCTGGGCCTCGGCGGCGGGCGGCAGGGGCCCGTGCAGCTCCATGTAGCCGTGGAAAAACAGGTTGCGCTGGTGCAGCGGGTGCACGAAGCGAAAGAGGTCGATGTTGGACGGAGAGTCGGCGGGGTGCACGGTGTTGGCCGGCAGGTACGGCAGGTCAAACAGGTTGTAGCCCGTGGCAAAGATGACGACGTCGACGTCGAGGTTGTACTCGGGGGCGTCCTTCTTTTTTGGGTCCGTCGGCTGCACGACCAGCCCGCCCTTGGTCATCCGCACCACGTCGCCGCGCTCGATCTGGATCAGCCCCGTCATCACTTTCTCCAAGAAATCGCCCCGAATGGTCGGGTTTTGTTCGAGGATCTTATGGTCGGGCGCCATCTCGGGCGGCGCGGCGCCCTGCACAAACTCCAGCAGCTTCGTCTGCAGCCACTGGCTGAAGCCCGTCGGCACCCACACCTGCGTCGCGCGGTTGTCAAACGCCTCAGTGGGTTTCCCCAGGATGTAGCGCGGCAGCACCCAGCCGCCGCGGCGCGTCACCAGGTGGAGGGACGCAGCGTGCGGCGCAATCTCGCAGGCAATGTCGACGGCCGAGCTGCCGAAGCCGACGAGGGCGACGCGTTTTCCCTCGTAGGCACCTGGGGACCGGTACCAATGGCTGTGAATGGCCTCGCCGGCGAACAGCTCGCTGCCAGAAATGGAGGGCGTGCGCGGCGCGCTCAGGTGGCCGCCGGCGACGATGACGGCGGAAAAGGCCTCGGTCACCTCGGTACCGTCCACCCCCTTGGAGGTCACCACCCACGAGCCGTCCTCCTGCGGCGCACAGTTGAGCACCCGCGTGCGCAGCCGCACATGGCTCTCGAGGGCAAAATGCGCGGCGTACTCGCGCAGGTACTGCACCAACAGGCGGTGGCCAAAGTAGTCTGGGTAGCGGGCCGGGTCAAAGGGGAAATCGGAAAAGGCCGACGTGTCGCGGCACGAGTTGAGCATTGTCCCCAAGTAGATGGAGGACGACGACGCGAGGTCCTCGGCGTCGGCCACGGGCTGGTATACCCATGCGCCGCCGAGGCCGTCGCGGGCCTCGAAGCAGACGGCCTCGAAGCCCTCGGCAAGGGTCTCCTTGAGGGAGACGAGGCCGCAGATGCCTGTGGTGGTGGTTAGTAGTGTTGATGAGGGAAAGGTGGTCGCGGTGATGGTGACGACATAAGGCTGCAGTCAGGCTGCGGCAGGGCTGTAGGGCAGAAGGGCAGTAGGGCTGTAGCAAGGGCTTACCTGCGCCGATGATGGCGACGCGTTGGGACATTGTGGAGTGCGATGTGTGTTGATGGAGTTGATGGAATTGTTTAAAAGGTTACTGAAAAGAGAAGATGGAGGAAGAAAAGGGTCAAAGGGTCAACAGGGAGGGGAAAAGAACGATAAAGTACGTCGTAACCAGATGGAGGATGACAAGCTTTTGAATTATCTCCAAAAAAGAAAACGGAGAAAGCCTCGGCAACGGAATATTCCATATTATCCTCTCTCTTCCCCTCTTCCTCTCCTTCTCACTGATTAAAGGAGGCTGACATGTTACGGCCGTGCTGCGACGTGCATCCTTTCACAGCTTAGCTCTCGAGAGAATGGGAGGAGTTGGTGTGGGAAATGCCGTCAGAAACAGAAAAACACCCCTGTCCGGCGTCAGCCGTAGCATCGCGCCAACAGCCCTACTGTACGAAGTACTTGTACTACCGTTTTCTTGGGTCCTTTCGATCTGGAATAGCATGACCATCTGACGCTTCCATTGGTTTATCCACCAGTTATTCCCAGCGTCAAAATACAAGTGCAAATACAAATGCAAATACAAATGCAAATACTATGTAGAAATAATATGACATGACAGTGTCAAGATCGTCAGCACTGTTTAAGCTGATTTGACAACCCTCCACCCTCCACCCTCCACCCACCAACATCTCTTTCTCCCTCCCACCAGCTCACGCCACGCCAAACGCCTCCGACGGCGTCATCGTAAAGGTCGTCCCGTTCGTCGTCGCGCCGCTTGTCGTCCCATTCAGGACCGCCGCTCCGCCGCCCGCCACGGTGTTGCTGTACGGCTGCGTCGCAAACGACGTGTAGTTCCACCACGCGTCCGCCGTCGCCAGGTCGTCAAACTTGTAGCTGACCGCCAGGTTGGCCTCGGTGGACGTCGTCGCGTTGCCCGGAATCAGTTTGGCCGCCACCTGCCGCCGCTTGGTCGTGTTGCGCAGGTCGGTAATGTGGCACAGCGTGTAGGACGCGCCCACGCCGGCGCCGGCGCAGTAGGCGACGAACGCGGGGATGGGCATCCGGCCGCCCGAGTAGGGTCCCGTGATGTTGAAGTCTCAACCCCCGTGTTAGCAGATCATAATGAACACAAGTGTACGTGGGAGTGCTGCCAACAGAGAGCTCCTTTTGACTCACTGTACGAGCACAACGCATCGTCGTCCGAGTATTGGGCGACCCAGTTGGTGACGGTCCAGGCGTAGGTGCTGTCGGCCAGCGCGTCCAAGAAGACGTAGTGGCTGGGCGCGGCCGAGACGGTCGACGGGCCGGGCACCGCAAAGAAGGCGGCCAGGCCGAGGGTAAGGAAGCGCGACAGCGTCATGGCGGCGTTGGAGTTGGTGATGATGATGCAGATGAGGATGGACGAAATCGAAGTAATCGAAGAAAGGAAAGAACACAAGCTTAAGGGAGTGTGTTCTACAACAGGACACAACAGGACACAACACAACAGTAGCCGTGTCGCCGTCTTTAAGTTCTGGGAATCCGGTCTTGTTCTCTGGTTCAAGGTCGCCTCCTGTCGAGTTTGTGCCTCCCTTGTCGCTCGTTTACCCGTAATTGTGTTTCTCTCTTTTGTCTGTGTTTCCGGTGTCTATTCGTGTATCTTTCTTGTGTCCTCGTGTTTGTCTCTTCTGTGCCACTCCCTTCTTTGCGGACCTGCATTGTCCCTGCATTTTATATCTTTTCCCTGCAACTGCCCGTCGCCAAGTGTAGACAGCATGCAACGATCTCCTGGTTGTAGAGCAAACGCGCCCGTCGCGGTGTGACCCCCCTTGTTGATCTCAATTCGGAGACAACAGGCTTTTGGTGGTGGATGGTCAACCGTAGTGGACCAATGTTGCGAAACTCGCTGGTCGCTCCGCACGAGAGCTCTCCCAGTTCAGTCCCAAACCAATCCCTGCAGCTGTCGACCATTCTTTGCCGAGACACGAATTCAACGGTCTTGGCGTTTGCGAGAAGACGCATCAGGCATTCAAGGCATTCAAGATGCTGACAATAGGACTGCGCGAATGTCTTGGCCCACCGCCTCTGGCCGTAACGGTTCGTGCGCAACGCTCTGTCTCACGGAAGCGAGTGAACTCTGAACATACACAGAAAACGTACACAGCTTCTTCCAGAAACGGCCACAGCATTGTCACCTTGCATGTCCCCAACCTGCGTGCACTACAATGCAGTCCCAACGATCGAACAAAAGTTAAACAAGCTGCAACCTGCAACCTACATCTTGCGGTGAGTCAAACGGCCAATTAAACAACAGACAGATACAACACAGTCAGAACATCTTCTCGGATATCATGCGACGGCAGCCGTGAAACAAAACACTTTCCATATACTGTAGCTGCCAGGTCGACGAGACAGAAACCCTAATGTCGGCTTGTTTTATTCGTCAATTCGGCCGTGATGTGAGGTGTTGGGTGAGAAGATGAGGAGAAAGAAGAAGAAAGAAAAAAAGTACGAAGAAGAAACAGAAACCCTTTCTATTTTTTATTTTTACTTTTATATTTTATTCTCTCGCCTATTTCTTATCTACTTTTGTATTGTTTTTGTTTTCTTTTCACGTTATGAATATCGTTTTATAAAAAACTAACCATAGTATTTTGAATTCATGAAATGTTTCTTTTTTTTAAACGAAAATATGAAAATGAAATAAAACCACAACTGCTGTGATAGCTCCCCGCACGCTACCCCAGACATTCCATGAGCTCTCACAGCTTGGGCTCTTCTCTTTCCCTCTCTCTTCACCGTCTTCTCTTAAAAGGAGTCATATTTCCTTGTCGCGTCTCCTCGTCCCCTTGCGCCCTGTGACGAGATTGACATTCAATGGCCATCGGCTACGATAGCTTAGCGGCGGGATGTCGCTGGAGCTTCCCCGAGGCCACCCCTGTAAAATTGGGACTTTACAGGCCCCTCCACTGGGGCCCTCACTGCACTGAAAGCAGAATGACTCGCCTACACGTGACTCTCCGCAACCGCAAACCGACCTCCAATCGCCTGCCAATCGCCTGCAAACCGCCCGCAATTGGCAAATGAGCAGCGGCAGAGAGGATTTTTTCAGAGAGGCACACGACCCATAATTTTTTCCCGCAGCTTGAGTGCGTGCCAGTGCGCCAGGGGAAGGACCGCCGAAGAACGGAAAGGGGAAAGGGCGAAAAAAAAAGTTCAATTGACGGAGGGGTGAGGAAAGAGCAGCCGAGCAAAAGAAAAAAAAAGGTGAAAATTCTCTGATAAGGAAAAGAAGAGTCATTCTCGTAGTTCGGCGTCCGTCCAAATAGAGGGGCGATTAAATAGCTTCCCTCCCCAACATTTTGGCCGGTTCCCCTCCAAACCCTTTTTGCCTTTTGCCCAAACATCACCCATCACCACTTTGACCTAGACCTGTCATTCCGACTCAATTGCACGCCGACCATCGTATACCCCTCCCTCCCACACACAACAACCCACACACCTTCATCATGAGCAAAGGAAAGGTCTGCCTCGCCTACTCTGGTACGTCTCGGTCACGATCACGATCTTCTTCTCAGTCCACCCTCGCCTTTGTTTTCCTCCTGCTAACGTACTTTAGGCGGTCTTGACACCAGCTGCATCCTCAAGTGGCTGCTCGAGGAGGGCTACGAGGTCGTCTGCTTCCTCGCCAATGTCGGCCAGGAGGAGGACTGGGACGCCGTCAAGGCCAAGTCCGCCCTGCTCGGCGCCTCCAAGATGATCATCAGCGACCTCCGCCGCGAGTTCGTCGAGGAGCTGTGCTTCCGCGCCGTCCAGTGCAACGCCCAGTACGAGGGCCGCTACCTGCTCGGCACCTCGCTCGCCCGCCCCGTCATTGCCCGCGCCCAGATGCAGGTCGCCCAGCAGGAGGGCTGCCAGTACGTGTCGCACGGCTGCACCGGCAAGGGCAACGACCAGGTCCGCTTCGAGCTGGCCTTCCTCACCATCGACCCCACCATCAAGATCATTGCGCCCTGGCGCATGCCCGAGTTCTTCAACCGGTTCCAGGGCCGTCTGGACCTGCTGGACTACGCCGCCTCCGTCGGCATCCCCGTCACCTCCACCAAGGCCAAGCCCTACAGCATGGACGACAACCTGGCCCACTGCTCCTACGAGAGCGGCTCGCTCGAGGACCCCTCGCAGCCGCCCCCCGTCGACATGTGGACCCGCACCGACGACCCCGAAAAGGCCCCCAACACCCCGCAGGACATCCAGATCGTCTTCGAAAAGGGCCTGCCCGTCAAGCTGATTGCCGACGGCAAGGAGTACACCGACAGCGTCGAGCTGTTCCTGCAGGCCAACGCCCTCGGCAAGGTCCACGGCATCGGCCGCATCGACATTGTCGAGAACCGCTTCATTGGCCTCAAGAGCCGCGGCTGCTACGACGCGCCCGGCCACACCATTCTTCGCTTGGCCCACCTGGACCTCGAGGGCCTCGTCCTCGACGGCAAGGTCCGCTCGCTGCGCGACCAGTTTGTCACGCACAACTGGTCCGAGCTGCTGTACAACGGCATGTACTTTTCGCCCGAGCGCGAGTTTGTCGAGAACTCCCTGCTGTTCTCGCAGCGCCTGGTCAACGGCGAGGTGCGCCTGCGCCTGTACAAGGGCAACGCCTACGTGCTGGGCCGCAGCAGCCCCGACTCCAAGCTGTACTCGTCCGAGGAGTCGAGCATGGACTCGCTGGTCGATTTCAGCCCCGTCGACACGAGCGGCTTCATCAACATCAACGCCATTCGCCTCAAGAAGTACGGTCTGCAAAAGGCCGAGCTGGGCGAGTCGCTGGCCAAGTCGTCGTAGACAAAACAACAAAGTCGACGACAGTCGACGGAACACAAGGGAATGGGAACGGGAAGGAAGGGCATATTGTTGAATCTGAATCTTTGTAAAAACGGCGTATGGTGGTCTCCTAATAATAGAATCAACGTTTCATGATCTTTGTCCGTCCTTGGTGATTGCAATCGTAGTATGTCCGTCAACGTGGAATACTGTTCAATGCTTCAATGCTTCAATGCTTCAATTGTGTAAATTGTGTCCTATGCTGTCTCTTTTCTTATCTCCTCCACCCCGCTGTCCTAATTGCTCCGCGCACCCTCTTTGGCCTCTCGTAACTCGTTCATCTTGGCCACCCGCTTCTTGAACTCGTCGTATTGGCACTTTTCGTAGCTGTGTCTTTCGGTCTGAGGAGGGAAGGTGGAAGATTAGTTATGTACTTTGTACATTCATTTGTCATTCCCAAGAGCGGCCGCGACTCACCTCGCACTTCCATGGCAGGTAGTACGTCTCGAACCGGCACCGGTTCAGCGGGATCAGCAGGTTGGCGCAGCTGTCGCGGTAGGGGAGCGGCAGCTTAGCCTCGCTCATCTGCTCGCGAGTGGCTTCTAAACACGCAGGAGGGTTAGTCGAATGTCCGGAGAGTGGACGGGGCCCAGACGGGATCGAGTCCACGAAACGAAAGCTCGGTTACGCCTCTCGCCTCGCTTCGCTCGGTCGGTACGCACTTGGTAGGGTTTCTTCGGCGGCGCCCGTCATCGTGGCGGTCGTGTCCGGTGCACCGGGACGGTCAATGGCTGTGGGGAGAGGTGGAGGGTCGTCGGACGTCGCGTGCGGTGGAAGAGGTCGACAAGAAGTGGTTTCAAACCGCTAGGTTCGGCAAAAGCATCAAAGTGAAAACGCCTCAAAATCCAGGCCGGAACACGTGACCTTTACGCAGACGGATTTGGCGCGACGTCCATTGGCCAATTCGTTCTTTTCGGTGACCGCACTACGCTCAGCCAAGGAATAACACATTGAATGCACTGAATTCTCACTAATATAAGCTACCAACCGAAAGCTATTTACTTTTTGTTTTACCCAAACAAAACTGCCTCAACTCCTCGTCAACTCCAAGGACAAGTGTTGAACTCGTCTTTTACAACCCAGTCATTCATTCATTCGTTTTTCCGTGTGCCCTTTTTACTTCATTTTCTTTTGTCTGCTCGTCCCTACCGACTAAGGCTCACCCGGCCAGATCGAATCGGCCAGGTCGCGCACCAGCTTCAGCTTGTTGACCATGTCCTGGTGCGTCACGCTGTTGCCCAGGTGGTGGCTGGCGAAGCCGCACTGCGGGCTCACGCCGATGCGCTTCAGAGCATCCTCGCGGGTCTGGCCGGGCGTGCCCTTGGCCACGTAGTCGGCGGCCTCGTAGACGCGGGCGCGCATGGCGTCCAGGTCCTCGAGCTCGGGGAACTTGCTCGTGATGACGCCGACGATGACGTTCTTGTTGGCGGGCAGCTCGGCGAGCGGCTCGAAGCCGCCGGAGCGCTCGGTGTCGTACTCCAAAAAGTAGGTATCGACATTGATTTCCTTGAACAGCGTCTTGGCGATGCGGTCGTAGGCGCCCTCGCTAAAGTGGCGCGAGTAGGCAAAGTTGCCGCGGCACAGGTGCAGGCCGACGTGCAGGTCGGCCGGCCGCTTGGAGAGGCAGTCGTTGTAGAGCTGGACGTAGCTCGCCAACAAGGCGTCGGCGTCCTCGCCGTGGTCCTTGAAGCCCTGCAGCATTTTCTCGGAGCAAAAGTAGGCGAGGTTGGGGTCGTCAATGGTGACGTTGCGGCAGCCGGCGTCGTACAAAATCTGCAGCTCCGTCTGGTAGGCGACGGCAATGTCGGCAAAGTAGGCGGCGTCGTCGGCGTAGACGTCCTTGGGGTAGGCGTGGCCGGGCTTGTAGCGCAGGTGGTACCACTCGGGCGCGGGCAGCGTCAGCTTGGCGCCGGCGACGCGGTCGGCGGGGAGGTGCGCCTTCAGGTAGTTCCACTGGTCGAGGTAGGTGCTGCCGACGTGCTTGATCTTGCCGACGCACACAATGGACTCGCCGGGCTTGTGGCCCGCTTCCGTGAACGCGGCCAGGTCGGGCACGTAGAGGCGGAACATGTCCAGCGGCGGGTCGGCGATCTCGTCCATGCCCTCGAGGGCCGGGAAAAAGGTGCCCCAGAACTGGTGGCGGCGGTACTCGCCGTCCGTCACAGGGTGGTAACCAAGATCGAGCTGGACCTTGACAATGTCGTCAATGGCGTCGTCCTCGAGCTTGCGCAGCTCCTGGTCGGCGGCGATGACGACGGCCTTTTCGCCGTCGAGCTGGACGCGCTTATCGCTGAGACCCTGGGGCCGCAGCAGCGAGCCCATGTGCTCGGCACGGAAGGGAGGGCGTTGGTGGGACATGATGGAGGGGGGGGGGGGAGGGGGGGAAGGGGTAAGATGTTAGGTGGTGAGGCAATGTAATGTGAGGGTTTACTGGGGAGTTCGGTTCACAGTTGAGGAAAGAGCTCTGAAAAACACAAAAGAGGACGGAACGAGGCTAGGAACCATCAAAGCGACGGCCGGCAGCATCGCGAGGCGGACGGCCGTCTATTAAAGGGCACTGCCCCTCCTCGTTCGCAGTCCCTCGCAGTCCCGTCGCATTCCCTTTTCCTTGCCTCACTTGAAGGACTTCACCCTTTCCGCTCCACCTGCCCCCATCGACCATCTCTGCCATCCGGCATTGCTGCTCTTGCTGCTCATGACAAGGCGTGTTGGCCCTTGGCGGTAGCCGGTTTGTGAAGGCAAAGGCGATGCGGGGAAATACTCAGTCCCCCAGCGCAGCAAAGACCCACAATTGGTAAGAACTGACTGAAAACGAGCGACGCCGCGCAGCAAGGACCCAAAATAGGAGAATTGGCAGAGGCGTGGCAGAAACAAACGTTCAGACTACAAGGCTAGACGGGCATTGGCTGTGGGCGGGTGGGAAGCGGGACAAGGGGGAAGAGGTGGGACTTGGGAGGTGGGAAGAAGGTGGGCGAGAGAGCACGGGAATGGAGGGTGGGAATATTCCGTGTGGACGTTGGCGTGGACTCTGTGTGGTGGGGAGAGAGCGCACATCGGTCTGGATACGTGAGCGTCCGTCAGAAAATGTGACGCGATGTGGTAGTGAAGGCGTGGGAGGCGTGTTGATCGGTCGGTTCGCGGTTGAAAGCAGGCGGTCGAGACAATTCAATGAGCTGTCAAGCGACGGTCTGACGGGCTGACGGTTTGCGCGGTTGGTGTCGGTTGGCAGCATGTGAGTGGCCAGTTCGGGGGCGGGGAAGACGCTTGACAGCAATTGAACTTGCAGACAGTGTTGGAGATGCAGACGTGCGGGCTGACATGGGTTGGCATCAGTGCCGCGTCTCCACTCGGCTGTCAGACAATCATGTCGTACACGGGACACAAGTAAGATGCACGAAAACACACGAATTGACTTTACTTGTGCTTGTAAATGGTATCATTGAATAAATAGCATTGTATCCAACAATGCATGCACCCGATGCAAGATGCTCCAACGCCGTGTGTCCGTCTATAAGAGTCCCTAATAAAGAAAGAAGAAACGAAAGAAAAGCCCCGACAAAACGGAAAACCCGAAAAAAGGACAGAATACCCAATAACCAACGAAAGCAAAAAAAGCAAAAAAAGCAAAAGAAAAGCCCCACGACTAATCCTCCTCCTCGTCGCTCTCCCCCCCGGAGATGTCGACCTCCTTCTTCTGCTCCTCCTCGGCCATCTCCTTGTAGGTGCTCCAGCTCAGCAGGGCAAAGGCGACGACGATCATGCTGCCGCCGACGAGGGCCGCGGCGCTGGGCGGCTGGCCCGTCAGCCACCAGTCGGAGATCGCCACAATAAAGATGGTCAGGAGGGAAGCGACGCTGCTCAGCACGGGGCTCGTCAGGCTGATCAGGACCAGGAAGGACCCGGCAAAGGTGGCGTTCATGACGACGGACAGAAACAGATACCAGGCGACCTTTCCGGTGGGCAGGGCAAAGGTCTCGATGCCGAGGATGTGCAGCACGGGGAGCGGCACCCAGAGGACGGTCAGCGTAAAGACGCCGATGCAGCTGCCAAAGGTGTTGGCAAAGATCATGCCGCGGCCCGGGCTGCAGCCGTCGGGCGGGCAGGCGTAGCGCTTGTACAAGACTTCGTACAGGCCGTAGAGGACGCTGCCGCCGCCAATAATGAGGTTGCCCAGCAGGCGGTTCTCGGCGGTGGTGCCTTCGCTGCCCTCGGTGGCCTTGGCATCGCCGTAGGCGACGACGAGCACGCCGGCGACGGCGACCAGGACGGCCAGACTCTTGTCGAGGCGCAGCCGCTCCTTGAGGAGAGGCACGGAAAAGGCGTAGGCAAAAAAGGCGCTGCAGTTGTAGATGGCCGTCAGGTCGCTCGGGCTCGTCATGCTGACGGCGACGTACCAGCTCAGGCCGGCGACGGTCAGGGACACGGTGATGAACGCCGTCGCCTTGGCCATGTACACGAGGGCGCTGCTGGTCAGGCGCGACGACTGGTGCCGGTGCTGCGTGGCCGCCCCCAGATCGCGCGTCTCCACCATGACCGCCGTCGTCCGCACCAGCCACACGTGCCGCCGCCAGAAGGTGGCCCAGGGCTCGCCCCGTTTCTGGATGCGGAGAATCAGCAGCTGCACCGGCCACAGCATGGACCACGACCCGTGGGTCAGGTAGAGCATGCAGTAGGCCTTGTTCCAGCCGGCGTGCTGCACCCACGCGGCAAGCTCGGTCTGGATGGTAAACGAGACGAGCGACAAGACCAAAAAGACCGACGCATAAGCGTACTTCTTGCGGGCGGCCAGGCGCGCGTTGGAGGCGGGGCTGCGCGAGCGGAACGAGTTCTGGCGGGACACCGTGGGGCGGGCATGGCTCAGCATGGGTTGGGAGGCGGAGACGGTCGGAGCGTGATCGCTACCGTCAGAGAGACGCCTCGGCGTGCGGTAGCCGGCGCGGCCGCGGTCGACATCGGCGCGGGACGGACTTTGACTGCGACTGGCAGCATTTCCGCTGTGGCCGTGGAGGAGGGGGGTGCCGGAGCGGCGGTCGGCCGGACGGGCCATGTCGAGCGAGCAAGCGAGCGAAGCGAAACTCGAAAAAAAGGGGGGGAGTCCTTATGGAGGGAGTCGTGTCGGGCGCGAGGAAAGGAAAAGAAAGGGAGGCGGTGTCAGAGTAAGGCCTATCGCCGACGCCATGGACGGGCGTGGGTGGGATCGTAGACGGATGCGACGTGGCGAGGTCGAGGGCGAGGGTGAGGACGATGGACAAGACTCGCAGAGTCCGTGAAGGAGTGTGTGGCGTCGTGAAATGACACGGGATGATGCGCTATGATGCGCGATGACGCAGGACGGGCGTCTGCGAGAGAGAGAGAGAGAGAGAGAGAGACAGAGAGAGGGAGCGTGTTGTAGCGACTGAAGGAAGGGCGCGACCGAAGGGCGTGATGCGACGGCGGGAGGCTGTCGACGGGATGCGATGCCGAACTGTCGACGAGATGGACGGAATAGGAGACTGCAGATTAGAGATAGAGATTGCGTAGGTTGCGTCGTGGCGAAACGTGTTCGAGTGCTGGCGCAGACACTTTTTTGCAGGGGTCCGGTCGCACTAGCTTTCCCAAGATGGGACGTGGGCCGCTGAACGGACGTGTTGGGCCTGCCGCGACTCAGGGCAAGTCACGGGGACAGACTTAGCCATACAGAGTAGGCAGTCGGAGCCTGTGGCGCCTGAAGGAGCGCGGGAGGATGCAGTGCGCCAGTCGCCACACACGCAGAACACGCCATTGTCGGGACGTCCGAAACGGGCACTGTCGAATAGCGCGCTTCCCCAGAGTCGCTGACTGGCAGTGACTGGTGTCCGGGTGGTCCATCCGGGGTTGCAGCAGGCAGAAGACGAGGCAGGAGAAAAGAGGAAAGAGATATAAAAAAAGAAGAAAAAAAGAAGAAAAAGACTACCTCGACCGAAGCCCTTCCAGAACGGCCATCACCAGCCACATGGCAGACAAATGACGTCCGTTTCTGACGGACAGGAGCAGACTGGGTGGCGAGGATGGAAAGATGATTCCAACGCATACCTCCATAGTTTGCCATGTTTCCGCACCGGTATTGTCAGAACTGTCAGACGGTGTAAACAGCGGAATAGGCGTTGTGGCTGAGCCCTGGAATGACTTTAATGACCGCCTATGATGGACGGAAAACTCCGTCCTCTCCGCGACGGACTCCCGGATAACTGTCCCATGTGGAATCACACCTGCCGGCGCCCCGTTCCGCAACGTTTGACGGTGCTTTTACGTTGGCGTTTTGTATGTTTTGACATATTCCGCGCCGGGCGTTTGGAATTGGAAGCGTTTTCGATTTTCTTATTAATTTTTTGCTTTTACCGCCCCGACGTCGCCTGTTCCTGGCCAACTTTAGGGATGCTTCGTTCTCAGCCTTGCAGGTTTGCAGGCTCTGCAGCAAAACGTGCCGTTTGTAGTCTCTCCGTAGCATGTGCCTATGTGCCTGTGTGTGCCTGCGTGTGCCTGCGTGTGCCTCGTCTTATAAGTCGAGATGGCAGCCGGTTTGGCTGTGTTGAAGATGTCCCTTCTGTTCTTTCGTACTCGTCAAGGTCACTCTCATCCTCGTTTTCGTCTGTCTCTCTACGGGGGACCATGTCAACATCACCTACGGCACATCTCAGCTCTTCCTCTCACCACGTGTCATAACAACAAACAACAGCCAGTCACAGACACAGTCACAGTGACACCATGTCGGCACCATTATTACCTTCCGTACCGTCCGGTACAGGGCCCACCACGGCCAGCGTGCTCATCATCGGCGCGGGGCCCGCGGGCATCGCCGCCGCGCTGACGCTCGCCCGGCAGCAGCACAGCGCCATCTTGTTCGGCGACGGCGTCTACCGCAACGGCCGCGCCGAGCAGATGCACCTGATCCCGGGCTTGGACGGGGCGCGGCCCAGCAACTTTAGCCAGGCGGCCCGGGCCAACGTGCTACAGCACTACGCCGAGCACATCTCCTTTCGGGACGTGACGGTCGTCAGCGTGCAGCGGCTGCAGCACGCCGGCGGCGCCACCACCAGCTCGTTTGTGGCCACCGACGCCCTGGGCGTCACGTATGTCGGGAGCAAGCTCATCCTCGCCAGCGGCGTCGAGGACCTGGCCCTGCCCATCGACGGCTACGCCGCCTGCTTTGGCAGCGTCATCTTCCACTGCCTGCTGTGCAAAGGCTACGAGCAGCGCGGCGGCGCCAGCGCGGGCGTCCTGGCCATTGACGCGTTTGGGCGCGCGCCCGTGGCACTGCACATGGCGCGGCAGGCGTCGTCGCTCGCGCAGGCTGTGACAATCTACACGAATGGGGCGGGCGCGCTGGCCGCGGAGATCGAGGCCGGGTTCTGCCGGGCCGGCGGTTCGGCGGGGATCATGCGCGTCGACAACCGTGTCATTCAGCGGTTCGTCTTTCTCGGCGAGCAAGAGCAGGCTCACGGCGGGGGGATCCGCCTCGAGTTTGTCGACGGGTCGACGCCGGCCGACGAGGCGTTCCTGGCGCACGCGCCCAAGACACGGCCGCGCGGGCCGTTTGTCGCCCAACTGGGTCTGGAGACGATCCCCCCCGGGGACCACGACGGCGACATCAAGGTCGAGCTGCCGTACTACCAGACGTCCGTGGCCGGCGTCTTTGCCGCCGGCGACAACTGCGCCAAGATGAAGAGCGTCGCCCACGCCATGCTGTCGGGGAACGTCGCGGGCATGGGCGCGGCGTCGCAAGTCGTGGCCGAGCAGCTGGGGCAGGCGTACACGCCGTCGTTGGTGTGAGAGGGGTGAAAGAGAGGGGGTGAAGGAGAAGGGGTGAAGGAGAGGGGGTGAAGGAGAGGGAGATGATGGCGATGGTGGATGATGGCGATGGTGGATGATGGCGATGGTGGACGGATGATAGTGGACGGATGATGATTGTTATGACTAGAGTTAGGGGCGGCGTCGGGATTGGTAGTGGAGAAGGCTGCCTCCTGAATTTGTGTTTAGAGCATGAGCGTGTTTAGTGGAGTTAGCGTGTCGGATTAGGACCTGGCCGCAACTGTAATTTAGCTTAATCGCGGGCCCTCCCCGCCTCCCCTGAAGCCTGACGTCAAGCACCAATGAAAACGAAAACAGCCTTGCGAGACTGCGACACAGCCTCCTTGCAGGTCCAGAAGGCTGATAGGACGGCGTTCTGCGTGCGCAAAGAGGAAAGGCGTGCATCATGCGGGCAGTCTGCAGGCTGTCTGGCTTGAGGACAGGTGCGAGCTGAAAGCGGAGAGAGACAACAAAAAGACAATCAGAGCGACATTGGCAGTCAACACACGATCATCGAACCAACAAACCAACCGCTGTTACCGGCGTGACAAGTTACAGCGACTGTTTACCCTTTTCGAGACTCTTTCATATTGACCTGCATCTTCCTACCGTCGTTTGCCTCTCCGCTCGCTCGACCGACAGCGACCCCGCATCTGCGAGAGGACCGCCCCCGAGACAGGTGAAGCATCCTCGGGGGACACAACACAACAATCACGCGCCCGACATGGCCGACCGACAACCCAGCCCGCCGCCCACGACCGACTTGGGCATGGCCGCCGCCGGCGCGGCCAGCAGCGCGCTGCTCGAACAGCTGTACCGCGACAAGGTCGTCCTGCAACGGCAGCTGGACGACGAGCGGCGGCTGCGGCGCGAGGCCGAGGACATTATCGACCAGCGGCAGGACGAAGTGTACGAGCGGGATGCGCAGTTGCGGGAGTTGCGCAACAAGCTGGGCAAGGGCAGTGGACGACGCAAGTCGTCGCCCAGATCGCCAACATCGCCGCGACCGGAGAGCAGCGACAGCGAGAGGACGAGCGGGGAGCGACTCAGTCCCGACGACAACGAGCGACGGCGCAGCGGCTCGTCGACCAAACGAAAGCCGGTGCCGGCCCCAGCCCCGGCCCCGGCGCTGACGACGACAATACCCACGGCCGTCCCTCTCACAATCAGTCTTCCCTCCCCCGCCGACCCGGGCCTCACAAAACCCCAGGCCATGGCCGCCTACGCCGCCCTCATCGCTTCCGTCAAGTCCTTTGTCGAGGCCCACCTGGCGCCCGTCTTTGCCTTGAACACGCGCGACCTGGAGACGGCCGCCGCCGCCGTGCACGCCGCTACGAGCTCCAGCCCGACGTCGTCGGCGGCGACGGCAAGCACAAGTGACACGCTCACGTCGCCCACGTCACCCACGTCGCCGACTGGTGCTGGCACCACCTACTACACCATGTCCCGTCCGCGCACCCTGCTCAAACTCATGACCCCCCGCGCCCGCATGTTCTTGCGCCTCAAGGGCGCCGACAGCGTGCATTTCTACGCCATTCTCATGGAGTTTTTGCGACGGAGCGTCTTCGCCGAACCCTACGGCGGCGTCTTCAAGACCGCCACGGGGCCCGTGCCGCCCCTCCCCATCACCACCACGGCGACCCCGGCCGACACCAACGTCCTCAAGGAGTGGCTGCTGGCCGAGGACAGCCGCCGCACCGTCAACAAGGTCGAGGCGCGCCTCGCCGAAGTCGACGACCTGGCGGCCCGGCTGAGCGCGCTGCTCGACGACGTGGACCCGGCCTACACGGGGCCGCGCGTGCCGTGGGGGCAGTCCACGACGCCCACAGCCCCAGCAGTAGTCAGCAGCACATCGCCCAGCACATCCGCCGGCAACCTGGGCACAGGCACAGGCACAGGCACAGACGCAGGCACAACCAGGCCGTCCTCGTCGACGCGGCCACGGCACCAGCACAGCGTGTCGGACGACGCGACGCCCACCCTCGGTCCCCGACCGTCGTCGCTGCGGCACGAAGCGCGACAGTTGCGCGTCCAGCTGCTCGACCGCGTGCTCGCGGGCAATGTGTCCTCGTCTCCACCCACCGCCTCCGCCTCCGCCTCCGCCTCCTCCTCCTCCTCGCCTTTGTCGGCCCGCGTCGCCGGCCTCTCGAGCTACATTGACACCCGCGTCCTCCAGCTGTCGGCCGACTTGGCCCGCGCCCTCCTCCCCCTCCAGCTCGCCCTCGCCTTCTCCCAGCGGTCCATGGCCGACACGCCGCCAGCAGCGCGGGACCTGTCCAACCGGTCGGGACCGCCGTCCGCCGCCATCGCCGCCGCCGCCGCCGCCGCCCTCTACACCCCCCAGGCCGTCGCCCGCTACGCCCGCGATACCGTCGACCTCCGCGCCATCACCTATGCCACCCTCGAACGCGCCGTCGCCACCGAGCTTGTGCGGCCCGCCGTCGAGCTCGCCGTCGCCCTGCAGCTGGCTGTCCCCTCGTACGCCGTGCGCTGGGTCGAGCACGCCCACGACAGCCCGAGTCTGTCGGTGTGCGAGGCCCTGGGGCTGGACTACCAGCGCATCCAGTTTGGCAAGGGGACCGGCAGCGGCGGCGACGAAGACCAGTACAGCTTTGTGTTTGACATTTCGCCCGCCCTGTTCATGACGGACCCCGGCGTCGAGGCGAAGCCGACCACGGGCCGTAGTGACGCCGCCGACGGGGACATCATCTACGCCCAGGGCGTGCTGCTGCAAAAGGGCGAGGTGCACACGGAGCGGACGTTTGTGCACTGGCTGCACGAGACGGGCGTCAAGCCAAAGGGTTGGCCCTCTCTCTCTCCCAAAAAACAAAAAGAATTGCTACGCGGAATCCACACTAACTACAGCAGGGAGTACGATATCGGTGCCCAGCGGCTGGCGGAGAAAGGTCAGCGGACCGAGACGATAGGGGACGATAGGAGACGATAGAGACGATAGAGACGATAGAGACGATAGAGACGATAGGAGACGACGGTCGACGGGTGGCAGCTGACCGATAGCGTGTGAGATGTATATATATATAGTATGAATGATGCAGCCTTGATATCCGCAGTAAATACAAAGTCAAATATTCAAATAATCATTAAATAAATCAAATAAATCAAATTGATATAAACGCAACTACATAGTAGATACTCTAAACACAACGCTCATCGCTCATCGCTCATCATTGCTCGCCCAACAAATCATTACATATCCAACAGCGCCTCCTAAAAGGACATCCTTCTCTCCCGGTGCAGCGACCCGGCCACGACCGTCGTCTGTGCAAACATCACCCGCTGCCGCGGTGTATGGATGTGCATCTGTGTATGGGCGTGCCCGTAGAAATGGCCATGCATCTGCCCGTGAAGCTGCGAGTGAAAGTGGGCGTGTTGATGCACAGCCCTCCCCCGAAACGCCGGCAGCCACGGCTTGGCTGCAAAGTGCGGGTGCTCCGCCGCGTGCAACAAGAACCGGTCGAAGCGGGAGAGCGGACGGGCAGCGCCGCAGAAGGATTTGGGCCGGCGCAGCAGTTGTTCTTTTTCGGCAGCGGCGGCGGCGTGTGCAGCACGTGCAGCATATGCATGAGGGTGGCGGATCGGCCGGCGCGGGACAAACGGCATTCTCGCGGGGGCTGGTGTGGGTGTGGGTGTGGGTGTAGGTGCAGGTGCCGTTCTTGGAGCAGGCTTCGGCGTGGTCACCACTCTCGACGGCGGTGGTGGTTCTGATTGTGGTTGTGAACTTGCTTGTCTTGCTTCTGGGACGGCCACTGTGGCTCTCTCCGTCGGCGTCTTGGTTGGCGCCGTCACTGGCGTCGACGTCTTGACTGGCGCCTCTGTTGTCGCCTTCGTGGGTAAGGATGGAGGTGCCTTTGACGGTGCTGGTGGAGGCGGAGGCGGCGACGGCGGCGGCGGCGGCGGTTCTGTCGGTGCCTCCCTCTGGGGTGATGGTGGGGCAGCCGTCTCTGCCGTCTCTGCTGCCACCGTTGCTGTCGCCTTCTCGGCCTTCATCTCGGCCTGCCTCTCGACCTCCATCTCGGCCTCCATCTCGGCTGCCGACACCTCCAACACTTTGTTGTACACGGCCATCTCGGCGATGATCGCCCGGTTGGCGGCCGCGCGCATCCGCAGCACCTCGTCCGTGCTGGGCCGTTTCTTTCCCACGGGCTTGCGCTCGACAGCCAGCCGGCTGCTTCCACCGCCCCCTGTCGTCTCTTGCTTCTCCCACCCCGACGTGTCCCTCCGAATGCTACCCACGGTGGGCACAACACTCTGGGCCTTCTCCACCAGCGCCGGATCCACCTGACGCACGCTGTCGCCGGCCGTCTTCTTCTGGGCGACATTGTACACGGGGACGTAGCCGCTCGGGACGGCGTTGGCGCGTTCGGGTGGTGGGTTCGAGGGACGGGGTGGGGGTGAGACGACAGGCCGTCGCGGTGCGGTCGTCGACGTGGCGACGGTCGTGGCCGCGGCTGTCTTTGTGGTGGTCTCCTTGTCGCTCTCAATCTCGCTATCGGTGCTGCCATCGTCGTCCTCATCCGAGTCGACAGCAAACCTGACCCGGTCCGGCGTGTTGTTCCATGACGGCCGCGAGATGGTAATCTTGGGCGCGGGCGGTCGTGCCGGGCGGGTGTCGACCAGACTCGACTCGCTCTGGCTCTTGCTGTGGCGGTTGGTGTTCCCAGCACCGCTGGCAATGGCCGTCGCGCTGCTGCTCGCGCTGACGATGCGATTTGCCCACATCGTCTGCGCGGTCGGGCTCGGACTCGGGCTTGGACTCGGACTCGTGTTCGTCTTCTTCAGCAGCTGACTCGTGTTCGCCTTCCTCCTCAGCTTGTAGTAGCTGCTGCTGCCGCCACTGTTGTTGCCGCTGTTGCCCTCGTCGCTGCCGCTTGCGTTGCCGCTTGCGTTGCCGCTTGCGTTGTCGCCGCTCTCGCTGCCCGTGAGTAGTGGACTACGGCGTCCTCCGGCAGCCTCGCGCGCCTCCCGGACGGCCGTGCTGCTGCCCTCGCCGCCCTCGCCGCTCTCGGCGCTCTCTTTGCGCCGGCTGTGGCGCTGCCGCTGGAACATGGTGCGGATGGTCCCGCCGAATCCGGAGGAAGCGGCCGGCTTCTCCTTTTCCTTTTCGCGTTCCATCTTTGATGGCCGTTCCGCCCTCTCCGCGCTCTGTCGCCCTGACCGCTCCTTCTCGGGTCGCGCCAGGCTCTCTGTCGATGCGTTTCGCGACGGCTTGCCGTCATCGCTCGCCGGTTGGACTACGACGGACGGAGGCGGGAGTATGCGCAGTGCTGCGGCGGCAGCAGCGGCGGTGGCTGTTGACTTGGCCGACGGATCAGGACTTGTTCTGCCTCCACCTGCACCCCCAGAGGCGCTCGTCCGCCCCCGCCGCACCACCCTCAGGTACGGCAGCATCCGCCCCGGCATAAACTGCTGCACAATCTTTTCGAAAAACAGCGGCTCGATGCCCAGCGCCATGGCGTCGGCGGCCGCCGCGTTGATCGCCTCGGCGTACCGCGCGTCGGGCCGGCCGTCGACCGTCACGTCCAGACTCATGAAAACCAAAATGCCGTGCTCTGTGTAGGACGCGCGCCGGTCGTTACCGCGACCGGTAGCATACGCTTCTTCCAGCACGGCCTCGGGCCCGCCGTGCTTGGTGATCCACGTCGCCTGGCGGCGGTAGAGACAGAACGGGGCGGGGTACAGCTCGGCGCTGATCGTCACGCTCCGGTAGAGAGGAAAGCGGTTCTTCTCCAGATTCGCCTTGTCCGTGTCGTCGACCTCAAACACGAGCCCGGGGGCGTGCGCCGTCTTGATTTTGGTAAGGTTGGCAAAGCCCAGCCCATTAATGTGCCATTTGTAATCCGTGAGGACGGCCCGTCCAATGTAGCGGCTGTTGGGGCAGGTGCGCGCCATGTACGCGATCTGCATGTCGGTGCCGTAGGCAAAGTAGAGCGTGCGCGGCGGCCGCGGGGGTGGTACGGCCATGACGGGGTAGGACGGCGGCGGGCCCGTCGGTGCGGGTGGCGCGTCGGCCATCGTGGGAGGGAGTTGGTGGAGAGGAGGTCGTGCGAGAGGTGAGGTTATCGATGTGCTCGTTGTATGTAGTCGTGTGTCGTCGTGTCGTTGCAGTTGTCGCTGTCAATCTGTGATGTGTAGTTGAAGATGAGACGTCAAATTGATGTGCCAAGTGAAAAGAAAAGGTATGTGAACAGCCCAACGGCCGTCACAGTCGCAGAACCCAGCCTGGTGACCCAATGTGAGGCTGAACCAGCAAGCTCCCTCCTTCATCTTGCTGCGCACTTTCCCTGTCCTGTTTCGAGGGAACCACCCCGGTCCGCCGTCGCAGGCGCTCATTGGTGGGGGCGCACCCTCTTTGCTCCCGGGCACCAGCACAGCCCCCCGACAAGGCTGGTCGAACTGCGCAAGCCAGGAGCGGCCAGGACAGGACCAGACCAAAACACTGGACGAATGAGCGACCTGGTGGGTGCTGAATATGCGGCTCTACAGTGGGGAAGAAAAGAAGGAATAGAGAGCACAGAAAGGGACAGAAAGCGACGTGCAGCGGGCCTACGTTCCAGAATAGGTCATTGCTCCAGGTGGATCGTCGCAACTTTGCCGTGGCAGCATTCAAAGAAGACGACGAAGTTTGAGATAATCGTTGTATCTATTTTCTTTCTTTTCGATCGTGTCCGTTGACCTCGTGAATGAGTCGGATATCCGCTTTGAAAGTTGTGCTCCTGCCTCAATTGATCTCCAATGTTCTGTGCGGACTTCGCCGTATACGGACCGGCCCGCTACAAAGGACGCTACACGCCCGCTACACAATAGGGGACTTACAATGACGATACGCAGTACTTTTGCAGCGAAAAGAGCTTCTGTGAAGCAACGCGATGCAGCGATGCAAGTAAAAGAAAAGAAAGAAATCGAATAAAAAGAATGCAAACTCACAGACTCTTTTGCCAAGGGACAGTGTCGTCCCGTCACCTGCCACCCGAGTGGGTACTCGGCTACACGACCTGATTAAGGTTAAATATCTTCCCCGGAGACCAATATCAGTGTTCATCCAATGGTTGACCAGTGTGCAACGATCATTCATACGATCTTCATATAATTTGTCGACTCTTTTCACTCTCCCATGCATCGTCTACACATCCCCACGGGGTATACCACTACAACATTTGCCGAGATGGTCTTGGCGAAGGACTGGAGAACTGCCGGTGAAAGAGTCGAGGTGGTCTTGTGGAGGTGAATGAGTTGACAAAGAGAAACAAGAAACATGAAAGATATTTATATCTCCCAATTTACATGAAGTGCACGCAAAGATTCAATTTATTAAGGCCTCTGTGTTCTCATATCCTCCTATTTGAACACACCGTTCCCATCTCGTAGCCATCTGTAGTTGTTGTGAATCCTGCTTGCATCCTCTTGTACAGCATATCCTCCCTTATTCCCGTTCGCGACCATGTATCGTGCTGCCCTCCTCGTCTTCGTGGGCGCCGCCTATGCCGTCGAGCCCTCGTGCACGACGGTCAAGTGCGTCTTTGACCCCCCCTCGGCCACACCCGCCATCACGGCCTACCCGACCACGCTCACCTTTTCGTCGCACGACGCCGTGCTCACCTCGTCCTACAACTTTGCCGTCGGCGGGGGTGACCCGGCATCGTCGTCGTCGGACGGCGGCAACACCACCGACTTCCAGAACATGGTCACCCTCGAGGCTCATGCCGCGTCGCCCACCGCCTTCCCGGCCACCGTCGTCCAGGTCGCCGTCACATCGCATACGCTCGTGCACGGTGTGGCGCCGTCCCTTACAACGGCCTCGCCTGTGTCGGTCGAAACGCAGTCCTCCACTTGGATTGTGCGCTCTCCTCAGCCCACCGACCTCCCCCGCCACGACCCCGGGATCTGCGGCAACTGCACCCAACCCGCAACGTGGACCCCCGACGCCTCGTGTGCCGCCCAGAACCAGACCACCGGCTGCGTGCGCCAGTGTGCCCAGCGCGACGGCCTGTGGTACTGTTTTAAGAAAGACGACTGGTACGCCGAAAACGTCATGGGCCGCGTGTGCTGGTGGCTCAACCCCTTTTACGGCACCACCGAGTTCCGCATGCTGGGCGCGCCATGCGTGGCCGGGGACCGACATGTCGACTGTGCCGCGTGCGAGACGTATGGTTAGGTGGTGGTGATGATGGAGAGTGGGAAGAAGAGAGCCCGGCTAGCCGCAGCCGCTGGCCGTTGCTAGCGCTAATGCTGCCGAAGGAAGAATCATCGCCCGACCCCAACGGAAATTGCTTTGATCGGACGTCTTTTTCAATATCAGCCTCGTCTTACATGTTGTTTTTGTTTCTGAGAATCTCTTTATCTCGCTTCATGCACTTGCATCTCGTCACAGCTGCCAAGACGTGCCCTTTGCCAATTTCAGCTCCAGGCTGCCATATTTTGGCCCCTTTGTCCCGCCCGTCCTTAATCGTAACTTGTAATTACACCACACCCACGACGTAAATGCGCAATGCACCAAAAATGCACCAAATGGCTGGCCCGATAATGGCCGCTAAAAAACCGGCACTTCTACCCAACTTATACGAGGTGCCGGTATGCACCCTGAAGACCCTGAATGCCCTCCTTTAAGCCTTCCTTCCAGCTCTCCCCTCACGTCCCCTTCACAACTGTAAGACGGCGTAGATTTGTCCAGACTTGGCGAGGAAGCCACTCAAAGGTTCATCACGGTGACACGGTCAACCATTGGGCACTCTTTTTTTCGTGTTTTCTAAAGTTTTCCATGTTTTCCATGCTTTCTACGTTGCAATACCACCTCATTCCCGCAGTTGGTAAGATTACAAGTTGAGCCAACAGAAGAAAGCGAGTCGCAGACAACGAAGACCCCAACTGCGGCATCCTGCTTCCGTGGAGGAGGGGAAGCCCCGAGAGTCCGCCAACATCCCCCCTCTAAGCCTATATATCGTCCTAGCATCGCTAAAACATAAATGGGGGCATCCTTTGACGTTCGCGACGACGGCCTTAACGTTCACCTCGCGCCAACGCCCGGAGACAACAACGTTAACTCCCATATTTATACAGCAGGTCCAGGACAGCTGAACGTCCATCCTCAACATCAGCTCAAGCACATCACACATTATCATACACACAGACACCACCAAACATGCCCTTCCCGTACAAGACCGTCCTCGTCACTGGCGCCACGTCGGGCATCGGCCAGGCCCTCGTCGAGCGCCTCCTCTCCCACGGCGACAACATCTTTGTCATTGCCGCCGGCCGCCGCCAGGACCGCCTCGACGCCTTGTTGGCCGCCCACGGGCCGGACAAGATCGCCATTGAGAACGTCGACGTTGCCGACCTCGCGGGGCTGCCCGCCTGGGTCGCCAAGGTCACGGCCGCCCACCCGACCCTCGACTGCGTCATCCTCAACGCCGGTTTTCAGCAGGCTCTCAACTTGGCCGATCCCGCGTCGGTCTCCCTGCCCGACCTCACTGCCGAGATCACCGTCAACTATCTCTCGCCCGCCCACGCCTCGAACCTCTTCCTCCCGCACTTCATCTCGCTGGCGCCCCGGCCCACCGCCATCGTCTTTGTCACCTCCGGCCTCGCCCTCGTTCCCGTGGCCCGCTGCCCCAACTACTGCGCCTCCAAGGCCGCCCTCCACTCGCTCGCCTGGACGCTGCGCTCTCAGCTGGAGACTAGCCCCGCCACCCGCGAGTCGGTCCGCGTCATTGAGATCATCCCGCCCGCCGTCCAGACCGAGCTGCACACGCGCCAGGGCCTGCCGGCGGTTGGCCTGCCCCTCCAGCAGTTCATCGACGAGACGTGGGCCGGCCTGACCGCCCCCGAGCCCATTGACGAGGTCATGCCCAAGATCCTCCAAGACTCGTCGGGCCACGTCGAGGACGCGAAGCGCGAAAACTACAAGAGAATGGCTGCCTTTTTTGCCGCGCAGGAAGCCAAGCTCACCGCAGCGAAGTAAAGGAGCAGAAGGACAGGCCATGGGGCCACATTTTGAACTTGAACAGGCCCAAGAGCCATTGATTTGCTTTGCACACGTATCTTTCTCACCGTTCCTACAGGGGACATATTATTTGAATTCCAATATATTTAATGAGCGTAACGGCCCTCCTTACGAGAGGCCCACTATCTAGGTTAAGATAAATAAAAATTCGAACAAGATCATGGACAATCTCAGATCAAGGTGATGAAGAAGGAAAATCAAAACAGGCATGCAATCCTGACTTGTAGATGCAGATATGAAGAGAAAGAAAGGACAAGCAAGTAGAGAAGAGCATCGAGTAAGAAGAGCACTTTCAGACTACAGTCGCAGACCGTAGTGAGAAGGGAAAGAACAGACGCATGGTCGAACACGAACCACGAGGTCGTGGTTTGCGATACATGCGGTGGCCAGAAATACAGCCACGAATGGGACGAAAGACTGGCACGTCGACGAGAAGCAAAAGCACAGACAACATAGAAAGCAATGGCAAGCAAGGACGATTCGAAGTGAACAAGTAAAAATAGTTTGAGAAAGGTAAAAAAAGCTGCAAAATGTAGAAGATAGGTAAAAGACGGAAAATAACACAAGACGAATGATAAAAATGCATCCCAAAAAAGCAACCAAAAGCCCCTTGTTTATATTTCCCTGTCGAGTTTCCCCCGAAGACAGCACAAAAGACGTATCAACACTTTGCCGGTCCACTCCCTCCAACTAGCACTGTTATCCACGGACCTCGCTGAGGTCCTATCAAACATGTTTCGGGGGTTTGCAAAAAACTAAAGGTAGGCACTGTTGTGTACCCTAAGAGAACAAAAGAGGATCTACCTCGTTTTCATCGCGTCGCCTGTCCCAAGGAGAAGTCGACGAGCTGTTCAATTTGGTGTTTTGGATGATGAGAAAGGTGTAAAATAAGATGTATCAAGTCGAAGAGAACAAAATGGGTTGTCAAGAAGCAGAATGAAGAAAAAACACATGCAGTGCGTAATCGTAATGGGCGTCAGTTTGAAAGAGAGAGAGAGAAATAAAGAAGAGAAAATATATCAGTTCCAGCAGCAAACAGCCGCTTACGCCGCAAACCGGCGCTTCTCGGCCGCGTTGGACAGCACCAGCATCGGCGCTCGCCGGTGCACATCGCCCGACGCCGACTTGCCCGCCGACTTGAAAACAGACGCAAAGCTGCCCGGGCCGGTCTCGCTGGTGGCAGACGCAGCAGACTCGGCCGCCGCATCCTTCAACGACTCGGTGCTCTTACGGGCCTTCTCGCGCGAACCGGGCCGGTCCGACCCAATGGCGCCCCAGCTGCCCGTGGACGTGCGCGAGCTCGGCAGCGAGCACTCCACGTCGTCGCCGTTGAGGCTGCCAGACCCACTATGCCCCGAAACGACAGACTCGTCGTCGGTGAGGGGTGTGGCCAGGTCTTCGTGCTCGTTGTCGTTTTCGTTCTCGGCCGTCTCCGAGATGGGGCTGATGCTGCCACTGCCAGAACTGCTGCTGACCGTCACCTGGCGACGGGTGAAGCCCGCGCGCACCAGGTTGTGCACGGCCGAGCGTCGCGTGCGCGTGGCAAAGTTCTTGCTGTCCTCGTGCTTGGACGTGGGCTTGCGGGCGAGCTCGTCGAAGCTGGGCGGGCCGCGGGGTTGGCGCACGGGGTGCTCACCGGCACGGCCCTGGCCGGGGCCGTACGTGCCGGTGGTCTGCTGCATCACGTTGGGCGGGAAGCTGGTCGACTTGGGCCCGGCAGACTTGGGAGGCTCGTTCGACGAGGCGTTGTTGACGTCCAAGCTCGTAGCGGCGACAAGCGACGCCGACTTCTTGTGGCCGCGGCGGAAGGCGTTGGCGCTCGGGGGCGGCAGGGGCGTGTGCTGGTCGGTGGAGGAAGACTCAAAACGGCGAGGCGGCGACGGGTTGCGCGGGCCACCGTAGGCCGAGGCACCAGCGCCCTCGCCAGGCGGCGGGGAAACTTGGACGCGCGGAGCGGAGATGGGCGAGGCCTGGCGGTGCTGTTGCTGGTTGTGGTACGGCTGGTGGAGGTGCTGCTGGTATTGTTGGTGGTGTTGCTGTTGCTGCTGTTGTTGCTGTGCCTGCTGGAGCTGCTGCTGCTGGAGCTGCTGCTGGAGAAGCTGGAGGTGCTGCAGCTGCTGCAGGTTGGCACTGTACTGCTCCATGTAGTGGTTGTTGAGCTGCGCGTTGCCCTGGCCGACGTACAGCGTCTGCTGGCCCGTGGCGGGGTCCACGACGGCGTAGATTTGTTGGTGCTGTTGGGGCTGCTGCTGCTGCTGCTGCGCCTGCTGCTGCTGTTGCTGGTACAGCATCTGCTGGTACGCCGCCTGCTGCAGAGCCGCCTGCTGGGTGTTGGCACCATTGCTACCAAGGTTCAGGTTCTGGAACTGCTGCTGGGCGGCCTGGACCGACATCAGCTGCTGCTGCAGGCGCTGCTTCTGGGCGGCCAAGTACATGTTCGTAGCAACCAGCTCGGCGTAGTCGGCGTCGACGGTGGAGGCGTCACGCTCGTCGATCTGGATCTCGGGCGGGGCCAAAATCTCCTCGGCGGTGTAGTGCTGCTGGTTGTAGGCAGCAACAGCCTGTGCCTGTGCCTGAGCCTGAGCTTGGGCCTGAGCCTGAGCCTGAGCTTGAGCCTGCGCCTGCGCCTGAGCCTGGTGCGTGTTGTTGTAGGTCTGCGACTGAGCAAAGCGCGGCAGCGACGTCTTTGGGCCGTTGTACGCGTGGTGGTCCGAGCCGCCACCGTACAGGCCGGCAGCCACGCCGCCGTTGCGGGCCTGCTGCTGGTTGATGTTGGGAGGAGCAGCCGTGGTCGGGGACTGGGGGAACGTGGCGGCGGTGGCCGACTTGGGTGCCGTTCTAAGGCCGGCCAGCAGGTGCGAGCGGCTCGTCCGCGGCGTCGCCAAGCCGTTGTTGTCCTTGTCGGCAGCGCCGGGCGTGAGGGCGTCAATGGACAGCGGCTTGATGCTCTGGCCGCCACGGCGCGAGGCCAGGCCGGACATGGGCATGCCGAGGGCGGGACCGCCAAAAGTGTTGTGAGACATCTGAGCAAGACTTCCGGAGTTCATTGCTGCTGTGAGGAGGGGGTTATGTTTTGTTTGTAGTTTGTAGTTTTTTTTTGTCGAAATTACAATAGAAAGCGATAATGTGTATCAGAGAACTGGGTATCAGACCGTATTATGCAATGGACGGGCGAGGATAACAAAAAGGGAAAGAGGTCCAGGTTGCAAGCAAGATGGACGTTGTTGGTTCGTGTTGTGTTTTGAGTTGGTTTGTGTAAAGAGCACACGAAATTAGTCGAGAGAAGGAACGGATGTCCGAGCAGGAAGTATCGAACTCGAATGCTGAAATAAGGACAAGACACAAAAAGATATGAAGAGCTGAAAAGCGAAGAGCGAAAAGCTGTGATGGACTGTTCTAAAAACGTCTGGAAAGTCTGAAAAGAGTGACACGGAGCCGCTGGCTGTATTCCGGATGATGGTGGTTGACAAAGAAAGGAGAGAATAAGGCCAAGTAGGCGAAAGTTGGAAAGTTGGGTTTTGTTTGGGAGAGTTTTTTTGCGTTTGAAAGGAAATCAATCCAAAGTCGACGATGGCCAGCAGGCACGGGGCACACACAAAAATAGAGAGATGCTGCAGCGTCAGCGCGCAAGAAAGGAGTTCCGAAGCGTGTCTGTCCAACGAGGGAGATGTGGAAGTTGAAGTGGACGTTGGGTCGAGATCGAGATTATTATTCGTTTGGAAGGACGTGTCGAAGAGATTGAATGTCGATGTGTGCGGATGGTAGCAAAAAAAACGGATGGTAGTAAAGTACAAGAATATTAATGAAGAATAAAAAGTCTGTAGGGAGTGGTTGTCGAAGCAAAGAAGGCGAACGAGAAGCAAGAGACGCGAGTTTGAGTTTGAAGTCGAGGAGTCAAAGACGGTGGTCCTCCCAGGATCCGGTGGTGCGAGACGCGATGCAAAAGATGCAAAAGAGAAGGGCGAAGAGAAGATTTTTTTTCGAGCCACGAATCGGCTTGTCCTGAGGTTCGATATTCGGTGCAGGCTGCTTTTGGTGTCTGTTGTGATGTGGTGATTGGTGATCTTTTTTTCGATGGGAGATTTGCAGGCGAGAATAGGCAAAAAAGCGATGCGAAAAAAGTGAACAGGGCACAAAAGAACCGCCGCAACGATGTGTGGAAAAGATCGAAGGGATTAGAGAAAGGCGCGAACGGGCGAAAGAAGAAGATGGGAAGAAGAAAAAAAGAAAGAAAACGAAGAGGGAAAGGGGGAAAGGGAAGGGGAGGAAACTGGGGGAGAGGGCGAGATCTGACGATGTCAAAAGAGAGAATCAAGAAGGAAGGGAAGGGAAGAAAGAGAGGAACAAAGGAGAGCAAAGACAAGAAGCGAAGAAAGAAAGAGTCGACGGAAGGAGCAAGGGCCAAGCACGCAGGTGTGTGGGTGGTGGGTGTGGGCGTGGTGGGCAGCCTGGGTGGGTGAGAACAAGGGGCGAAGAAAAAAAAGAGGAAAGGAGGGAAAGAGAAAGGGCACGAAGGAAGGAGCGGAGGAGCGTTGCGGGCAGTGATTGGCGGCGAGGAATGGCGCGCTGGCAGGAAGTGGGGCACGGCCTCGTCGTGGGACCTGGAAAAGGGCAAGAGCGGACGGGGAACGAGAGAATCACAGCAGCCACGGCAGGAGCAATCACAGCAAACACAGCAAACACAGCAAACACAGCGAGCACAGTTGGTCCGCACTGTACGAGGATGGCATGGTGCAACGGCACACGACGACTCCATACAAGTATCTTACGGAGTACAAAGAACTCCATCCGTGCCTTTTGGTGCGGCCTACAGGGGTGCGTCTGCTGCAGGCAGGGCAAAGTGCGTGCATTTACGGGGCCAGGGAGCCAGGGGAGCCATTGGGGAGCATGTGCGACGCATTCAGGAGACGGGGCGAAAGCCGTGCGGCATTCCTGGATACGAGGCGAGGCGGCCAAAAGAGGTTCAGACGGGGCCTCGATTTGCAAGGCATTCTTCAGCCACGAAAGTGCGTGCCCCAGAGAGAGCGTGCGGGCATGTAAGGGAGCGTCGGAAACAGGGGCTTGCAACAGGGGCGAGCGCGAGGGGGTCAAGGGGTTTAGCGAGGCGAGAGGGCAGACAGAGAGGAGAGCAGGAGAGCCACCAAGAACAGGACGGGAGACAGGACACAGGAGACAGGACACAGGAGACAGGAGACAGGGGACAGGACGAGCGGCAGACCAGCAAACCCAAAAGGGGCCCTCGGGGGCCAGGGCCGGGGCCTGCGGATAAAACAGCATAGGATCGGCCGCTATTGGCAGCGTGGCAGTGAAAAAGATGGGAGAGGATGCGCGAGGATCTCAGGAAAAACGCGAGCATGGAGAGGATGGATGCACGGGAAATGAACAGGCGAGCGACAGGCACGCCAACAACGACGCCAAAGCTGGTGAGTCTGTTGGACTTCGTTAGTCTTTACGACATAATACTTTGTCCGACTTTGCCAGACTTCGCCAGACTTTGCCAAAGGCGTCCAGCACGCCAGTGCGCACACTGAGCCGTTGCACACTGTGTCCGGCCTGCGAGGCGGCCACACAAACAGGAGGAGTCTGGGCCAATGGCAGCGCACGAGACCTGGGAAAGAGGCCACCACAAAGGCGCTACCAAAACGGTGTGGACGAGTGTGGCAGGGGAATGCTACCTGGCCGGAGCTAGTGCTCAAGTACCCTCAACTTGAAACTGCACCAAGCCGCGGTGGAGACTGTCCGGGAAGAATACTTGGGACACGTCGCGGCCAAGTACCCTCGCTTCCCCCCCTGGTCAAAAACCTAAAAAAGGTCGACGAAAGGCGCGCCCAACGCCCTCCATCAGGCGGTACGGGGTAAGCGCCTGGACCTGTGCTCATTTGCTTTGGTGCCAGCCAATCAGGCGAATCAGGTGGCGGCACACCCCTGCAGAAAGCTGCACGAAAGCAGCACCAGCCCGTCACTTTGCCATGCGCGAAAACACGTCGCATGCAGTCGTTTGCAGTCGTGTGCAGCAGCCCACCAGTGAGCGTGCCCGTTTTACCCCTGTCTCGACACGGCGGCGGCGCTGGCTCCGCGGCATGAGTGCTCATTCTCGTCGTATTGGTTGTTGAACTGTCGAACTGTCGAGGTCTTCGATCGTGTTTGCATGCGGCAACCTCGGGCAGGCCAGGATGAAGGCATGGAGGTGCCGGAAGTCGTCATCTCATGTGCTGAGAAGGAGCGAAAAGCAAGGTGAGCAGATACATTATCACGAGAGGGCCCAGAAATGGGGTGTTGGATGACGGTGAATGCAAATGCATGTCTGAAAGAGAATGCAGAACAGACGAGACAAGTCGTGCATGGACGATCCGTGGCACGTGACACCAACAGCAAGGAAATAGTTTATTTCGCTAGAACCTGTCGATCTTTTTTCAACCTCCAGTTCCTGCCTCTTCTACGACATACTGTGTCGTACCAACCAACGTCCAACGCCAAGCCTTGCGCGTCTTGCGCGCCATATCCACGGATGCTTGTCCCTCCCCTTCAACGCATACCGTCCGTTCCCTGTTCCCGCGTACATTCCTCCTCCGTCCCCGACAGACCGATCTCGACTTTCCTACGACGTAGCTTACCGAAATGTGCAATCCTTCGACCGTGCCTGTCGAGCGTCTCCGAGCCCCTTTTGGGCTCCCACACAACAGCAACGTGGAGGATAGCAGACGAGGATACTACGAAATACAAGAGGGGCCGCGGTGCGACGGTCGCTACACTGTTGGAGATGTTTGCGGGCTACTCAGAGATGCAGCTTGCATTTTGGCTACGGACGGCGGAAGGCCACACCAGATACCGCGTAAACGTACCAAACAAGGCGTACTGTCACGATGGTAGACGGCGGGGTGACGTAGACAAGGCAGACAAGGTGTGCTGGAGTCGAAGCACTTGCAGTGAAAGCACGTCTCGCCGCGATGTAGCAGATGCCATGACCTTCCACCAGCGTGATGCATCTGGCATATGTCAAATGTCGTAATCAATACACGTCCTTCTAGAATTTGTAGACGGTTTTGCCCTGCCAGCGGGAAAGGCCGCGTTCAACGGTATGTTCAAGGTCCAGGACCAGTGCCGGCAGGACACAGGGACAGCGAAACATTGACCAGGGCGCTTGACCAGGGCGTTTGAAGCAGGCAAAGCTATCGCTACCCTTGTCGTGCATGCCATTAACCGTACCCATGCTCCATGCTCCATGCTCCCGTTGGTGTTCTGAAGACTGAAAACTGGACTGCGCCTGACTTTTTGCGACGGGCGAGGCTGTGCGCAACAAATGTGACGAGGCGCCACGTAGACATCCATTGCATTGTCCTTAAAGAGCGTTCGAGACAACAGCAGACAAGAAAGATATCAGAAGAATGCCACTGAGAAGCGCCGAACATGATGTGCTTCAACAAACCGGAAAGAACATTGGACCAATGTCGTTTTGTGATTTAAAATAGAATATCATTATTTATTTCCATCGGTTGTTTTTTTATTTTGGAATAAAAAAGTGACGATAAAATAAAAAGTAAAATATAAAAATGCTTGATAAAAAAGTCAAATAATACTCTTCATGAAATAAAATTTGTGAGAACTTGAAAAAAACATTGCAGATCTTGAAAATCAAAGTAAGATATCAAGTAAATACAGAAAACTTACAGAGCAAAATGGATTCACCTAATTACCATCAACAGGTCATTGATAGACGTTCCACGTCAGGCCCCTCGAATGTGTACAAACTATTGGACCTCTGGATTTCTCTTCGAGCCGCATATCAATTTCAGAGCGAACTCGGCGACCGAAGCAGATTGCTCATCTTGCCCCCGCAGACGTAGCACAGAATGTACATCAGAAGAATACGGGCCGTGCGGAAAACGTAGGATCCAGATTCAACGCATCCTCTGGATCCAGTTTGGTCACCACATTGCTCATGTCCGCATCGCGGCCGACCAGCCAGGCCAGCCCCTGCACCTGGTCCTGCCGGAACCGAGTGCTCGCCTTGAGTGTCGGGAACAGATCGTAGAACCCGTGCGGCTGGCCGCCGTACACGTCCAGGCGCGTCTGGATGCCGCACTCGTGTGCAAGCACACGCTCGTAAATGAGTGCATCGTCTCGCAGCGCATCGAGCCCGCAGGCCTGGACAAACACGGGCGGCAGTCCGGCGTGCCCCTGTGGGTGGTCGAGGACCGCAAACTGCGTGTGGTCCGTGGCATCGGCCTGGTACAGGGTGTCGACCATGGTGTGCACGGCGGCGGCGTCCATGACGGGGCTGTTCTTGTTCTGTTCGTGGGCCAAGTAGTACGGCCGGTAGCGGTCGGGTACGGCAGCGGGCGTCGTAAGGACCGGCGCCGCCAGGTAGTGTCCCGTCAGCGGCGGTGATAAGCCGTGGTCACGAGCCATGTGGGTGACGACGGCCGCCAGGTTGCCGCCGGCCGAGGAGCCCCCGGCGACAAATCCAGCCGACGGGTCGGCACCCCATGCCGTCGTGTTGGCCTCACTGGCGGCCCATTGCAGCGCGTCCCAGGCGTCATTGGCGGCCGTGGGGAAGACAAACTGGGGCGCCACACGGTAGGTCGGTGCGACACAGACGGCACCCACGGCGCGGACGAGGTTGCGGCACACGAGGGCCTCGTTCTCGGGCGAGCCACCGGAAAAGGCGCCGCTGTGGAAGAGGACGAAGAGTGGGCTGCCTTTGTCCGTGCTCCGCGTCTTTGGTTGGAACAGCTTGGCTCGGAGGGCAGTGCCATCACGCGTTGTGTAGACGAGTTCGGTCTCGACAATGTCGTTGGGCGTCGGGCCGACCGCGCGAGTAGACGCATCGAGCATGCTGCGCATGTGGCCGAGCACCTGCGAGTCGGTGAACTTACCGCTGAACAGACCCGTGCGGTCGCATATCTATTAAGTCAGTGGGGCTGCTCAGATGAGGGGGAAGCAGGACTCAAACGCACCTCTTCGAACTCGGGGTCATATTCGCGCAGCGACTGCTGGTACTCCTTGTCAATTAACGCCATTGTGATGATTTGGAGAGTGATTTAGAGAGGAGGGATTGGACAGTAGACGATGCTGTCCTCCCGTTCCTTCATTCATCATGGATGCCCGGGCGCCGTGAGAGTTTATATATTTACATAATGACATACTTGTAGGTATTCTCGTAATAGTATACGAATATTCTACATATGACGTGAGAATACTGGAAGACACTACCGAGGCTGACCCCATTTCTTTGTACTCCGTAGATGCAGTGACGGTTCTCACGTCTCACCAGCTCACTCTCGGCTCTCTGCAGTTCCAATGCCCCACATGTAAGCAGTCAACATGTGTAATCTTTCTTGATCTCTCTTCTGTGTATTTTTACCGTGAGCTTTCGAAATCTATAAACGGATACTGTTGTTCTTATGAAATTTCGTGCCGGTCGAAGAACATCGAACTGATAATACTGTGTATATGTTATTACTATTGTAGTCTATAATTAAAAGCAAAGCTGTCTAAAAGTAATCTTCGCATATGTACCATACCCCATACCATGGTACTTTCCAACGCCGTTGCAAGAGATCCCGTCCCTAAATAGGCCGCCCTGTAGCAAACAAAACTAAACGAAAGAGATAGGAAACGAGAAACAAAAAAAAGAACAAAGAAAATAATCCACACACATCATCATCCGAGTTCATTGACAACTCTCTTTTCTCGGGCCGCCACGTCTACTGTCTCTCCGGCGACTTGCGTCCACCGGCCAGCTCGACATCGTCACCGCTCGCCGACGAGGCCACCGGCTGAATGCCCTTGCTTCCCTGCTTGAGGGCGCTCGGGTAGAGGACGGCAAAGATGACCATGACGGCCAGCATGGGGGCGCCGTCCAGAACATAGATGACCCACTCGTGGACGAGCAGGTAGCCTTCCTGGCCGGTGGCGTACTCGACGGCGCGGACGACGTTGCGCAGCATGACGAGGAGGGAGGTGGCGTAGAGCATGGTGAGGATCTTCTTGGAGGTGGGCGATGTCACACCTTGGCGGCGGCAGCGCACATCGAACACGACGGCGGACGCGATGAAAACGGCAAACGCCACGAGCTGGAACACGAGGCCGGCCACAATGACGTTCTGGCCCGTCTTGGTGGACGACCCGGACTTGGCCTGGGTCAGAATGCCGGCGCCGCCGGCCTGGATGAAGAAGCTGACCACATCAGCGGCGACGAAGATGCGGGTGGTCCAGCGCGGGGGGAGGAGGGAGAGCGACGAGGCGGCCACAACGGCGTGCACCGAGTGGTGGGAGTGGGCGGCATCGTTGACGGTGTTGAGCGTGTACAGGACGACACGGCCGAGGGTCATGTAGAGCGTGGCGGCAAACAAGATGGGCGCGAGCAGCAGGAAAATGGACTGCAGAATGTAGGGGATGAGCTCGCCGGTCTGGTCGTAGGCCAGCACGCGGCCAATGTAGCCGATGATTTCGACTGAGGAGTGAGTTAGCGGGAGGCATTTATTTAGTTGACTTCTTTTGCATTGGGTGTGTACTTACAGAAACCACCAATGACAAAGGGAATGCAAAACCACATGCGGTTGCGGATCATGACGGTGCCGTGGAAGACGGTCATGAGGGCAAACAAGACGACAAAGACAATGGCGGCGGGCCGGTTGGGGATGTAGTGCCACAGGGCGTAGCCATTGTGAGTCTCGAGGGTGGGCATTGTGATGATGTTGTAGTTGTTGTGGTTGTTGTGAGGTTAAATGTGGGGAGCAGTTGCGAGTGTCGATGCTCGATGGTCGATGCTCGATGTTCAATGGGGGATTAGGATTGGTCGTTGTTGAGCCTGTCGAAGTGGTTGTGAAGATGCTTTTGGAGATGAAGACAAAAAACATCTCGTTGTTTAACTTGGCAGGCGATTCTACTTTATATCAATGAATATCGTTGAAATCTTTAGAAAACAAAACAATTGTTGTCAACATTCCCTAGAGCGAGACAGACAGCGAAACAGACAGCGAGAGCGAGAGCGAAGCCATCGTGCACACGACAAAGGCACTACATTTGGGTGTAAGCTAAGGAAAACCCGAGAAACTCGCACAGCCCTGGAGACGAACCCGAGCCCGGCCCCACCAAACCCGAGAAGCACAGCCCTGCAAAGCGCCAACCCGAGCGCAATCCGAGAAATGTCCCCACTGTCAACCCGAGCGCAAGAACATCAAAATCATAAAAACGCCATGAATACGAGGAAGCCAAAAGGGGACGCGCATAAAACATCCACTTTGACGAATTGCAAAACAAAGTTGAGCGCCAAGAGTGTCTATTTATTCCTTTTATCGGGGTTTAGTCTCTTCTTTCGCTGATGCCTAGACCAACTCTGTTTTATGGGACATTGTAACTGCCGCCTCGACCACGCGCCCGTCCTTGGCTTTCTTGACTTTCTTTGCTTCGGGAAGGAGCACGAACCCGCCGCCGGTCGACCACCCTTGACGAGGTTGTTATCGGCTCCGATGCAGACTCTGCACTCTGCACATGGCTCCCATGCCCACGGCTACGCACATGTCGGCATATTTTTGGTCCCGTCTTACACCACGGCAAGTTCCGCTCGAAACCTGGATATCATTGCCCTCGGATTGGCCTATCAAAATTAAAAGTATGCCGTTGCCTAGTGCAGCTCCTTTCGTCTCTCCTCACTTTTTTTTCTTTCGTTCGGGCCCTCACCTCACCCGCTTGGCCTCCACCCCAGCTCCTCGATGGGCCAGCAGATCCACAGGCGGTAGTCCTCGTCTAGCAGGCCCCAGATCTCCTGCATCAGGTGTGTCGTCCACCCTTGCATCCACCAGCAGCTGCTGAGGACGCGCAGCAACACGACAAAGTGGGCAAACACGACCAGGGCGAGCGGGCGGCGCTGGACAATCAAGTCCAAGAAATCGTCTTCCATGCAGTAGAGCCAGTAATAAACGCTGGACGTGAGGGCGGGGCCGGCCACGGTGGACGCGGCGGAGGCCGCGGAGGACCCTTCAGTCGAGGCCGGCGTGGACGGCGTCGTCACGGCCTGCCCTTGCGGGTTGATGCCCCCCATCGACCGGTAGGTGTAGGCAAACCCGCGCTCCAACGTGTCAATGTACTTGCCGTAAATGGGCGCGTCGTGCGCACTGGCCGCCCTCACAACGGTCCGCCGGAGGTACGCCAGCTGCGCATGCTCGGCCGTGGCCTGCCACGCTGGCGACGCCACCAAGGCGACCTGGCCGTCCTCGCTGTTGGTGTTCTCGCGGCCGAGGCGCATCATGCTCCCAAAGGGCCCGCGCAGCAGCTCGTCCGACCACGCCTCGGAGATGGTGCGGATGCCTCTGAGCAGAAAGACCCAGTCGGCGGCGTGGCTGCCGCCAGAGGACGAGGACGAGGACGAGGACGAGGACGAGAGTGGGGATGACGCCACCAAGAGGATGTCGCCCGGCTGCCGCGGACACGCCCATGCATACAGAAATGTCAGCGTGGCCGAGATGAAGACGGCCGAGCAGTTGGCCGCCGACGCGTGTCGCAGTGCCGCCACCGTCGCCCGCAGTGCGATGCCGTGCTCCATGTGGGCGCGCTGCAGGTGCTGCTGTTTGGTTTCCGGGTCCGTCGCGAACATGGCCATGTGCAGCGCCGACAGCGCAAAGATGCTGCGCAGCACAAAGTCGTGCTTGAACCCTTCGCGCGGTGCATTGAGGCGCCACACATTACGCAGGACGGGATCTCCCGATAGTGTGAGCGAGGTGAGCGTGCTGTAGTTGTGCAGCAGCTCGAGGTGGACGAGCTGGAGGGGCGCTGTGTCCAGCGCATCGCCGGTGGAAGTGGGCGTGATGTACGACGGTGTGGCGACAGCCGGTTGTAATGGACGAGGTGATGACGATGCTGCGTCTGTTGGCCGTTTCAGTCCGGTTGGCAATGCGGTCTCTTTAAGAAAATCACAGTCGACGCCATGCTTGTCGCAGTTGGCGCATCCCGGCCGCGATTCATCGCACTGTTGGTGAGTGGTGAGCAGGTGAAAAAAAGGCAAGGTGAAAAGCGAACCCGAGACAAAACTGGCAGATTGTCAGATGACTGTCAGATGGACCTACTTTGATTTTTCGTCGTTTGCAGGTGTTGCAGCCCAGCCGGCTCTTGAAATGCCGCCGTTTGCGATGCTGGTATGCAGCAGATGTGCTTGTTGACGCTGGCGAGGCGACGGCCGTTTGTGGTGACAGGTCTTCCATGACGAGGAGCTTGGAGAGTGTGATGGCTCGGGAAGAAGCAGAGCGAAAGTGCGAAAGTGCGAGGAGCGTTCGGGTTAAGAGACGGACCCGAGAAGAACAAAGAATAGGCGTTTAGGCTGCCGAATTCCTCGCATTGTCGGCGTGCGCGGTGTTTGTCGGGGCCTGGCTGGGCCTGGACGAGTGTCCGTCAGTGGGTCGCCTGCTAAGGCGAGCGCTAAACTCTAATAGAAATAGAGAAATAGGGAGGTCGCACCCGCTGTAATCCCGCTTTATGCAGCATTTGTAATCTTGCGAAACTCCCCTTATCCTTCCTTCTAGTGTCCCTCGCGCCTTCCCTTTTCTTTCTTACACAACACGCGCCTTCCGTTTATGTCGCCGCACACACACCTCCGATGAAAGCACCAATACTGGCCCCGCGGCCAAGCGGCAGGCCGGTCGCGGACACGGCTACGGCCACGTCCACGGCCACGGACAACACGCCTCTCCTCCAACCCGAGCGACAACTCTCCCGCACCCACAGCGACGCCGAGTGGACGGCCGCCTACCCCGAGATCGAGCGGCTGTACGTGCGCGAGCGGCGCAAGCTGCGGCACGTCATGCAGTACATGGAGCGCGAGCACAACTTTTCGGCGACGTAAGAAACCCTCGACACACTTTTGATCTGCCTGCACACTGGCTAACAATGCAGCGGCCAAATGTACAAGAAGCGGTTCGCCAAATGGGGCTTCCAGAAGAACGCCAAGCGGCAAAAGAAGGCTGTCGACCGCGTCAAGAAGGCTGGAGGGGTTGGAGGTGATACCGACACCAGCATGAGGGTCTACTACTCCGTCTCGAAAGGGCCGAGCCTTGGCCCGCAGGACACGCTGACCCTCCTCCTGCTGACGAGCGTCAAGACGTGGAGCGTCTCGTTCTTTGAGTCGCCGTCTCTGGCGCTGTTGCCGGACTCCCCGTCAGCGTCTTCATCATTATCACCACCCCCCTCCCCCCCCTCCTCCTCCTCCGCCTCCTCCTCCTTGCCAGAACCCGTTGTCCGCCCCCGCCCCGCCAAGGCAAAAGAGACCAGCTTCGCCTTCAAGCTCGTCATCGACCTGCTGGACCGCGGCCGCGGCGACCTCGCCGGCCGCATGGCGCGCAAGGCCTTTTTGCTCGTGGAGGACATGCTGCACACGCTGGCCGCACCGGCGCTGGTGTGGAACCTCCTGGAAATGATGCACCACATGGTCACCCTCCGACAGGTGCCGCTCTTCCAGATGCTGCTGGCCCACGTTATTGCGCTGGTCGGCAGCCAGCCCCACCTGGCGGGCGGGCACCCGCTGCTGGGCCTCTTGCACAGCCTGCGGGGGGTGGTGGCGTCGGCGTCGGCGTCTTCCAACGGGAGGGACAGCGACACCCTCCGCAACCTCTTGGCCCAGGCCTGGACGCTAAACGCCGAGATCCTGTTTGCCAACTTCCACCCCAACCTGTTTCATCTCTACTGCTGCATCCTCTGGGAGTCGTGCTCCATCGGCCCGCCCGCCGAAATTGTCGGCTCCGTCGGCCAGTGGTTCCGCACCATTGACGCCGTGCAAATGTCCAGCCAGCGCGTCGTGTTACCGGACGAGGTCCTCCAGCCCCCGCCCCGGACGCCCAACACCGACTATGCCCGCCTCCACGCCACCAGTTTGGCCGCCCTGCGCGCCCACGGCGATGTCATTCTGAGCGATAGCGGCGCCGGCTTCCAGGGCGATACCGCTCTGTTGCTCCGCATGCTGGCCGGTTTGACCACCGCCAAAATCCTCCAGGGCATGCCCGACACCACGTCCGTGGTGGTCGACCTCGGCGGCCAGCCCGAGGAGAACTGGGAGCTCGCCGCCATGCCGCGCATCCACCTCGGCAACGTCGCCTGTGTGATCCGCACGCTGGTCGACATTGACGCGGCCAAGCGGGGGGTCAAGCCGTCCGACAACAAGACTCCCGCTGCCCGGGTCTACATGGACATGGACGTTATCGAGCAGATACGGGCCGTCGTGGATTTGCGGACACAGTCGGACGGCCCCACGGACCCGCAGGTGGTGCGCGAGATGTGGCTGCTGCAGGACGCGCTAGGCGCCGCTGGTGACGCGGCCGAGGCGATCAAGGTTGAGCAGGACACCTACGCGCGCATCGAGAAGTACGTCTGTGACATTCCGGTAGACGCCGTGTAGGTAAGGGGCGGGGGGGAGGGGATTGCATATGGACGGTGTACTTGTATATATTAATCTACCATGCTGTATGACTCTATGAAACTTGACAGGAATTATGGAACAATTAAAACGAACGGTGTGATAATGAAAGACGAGAAAATGAATGAGAAAATGAAATGCAACAAAAGAAAGAGAAGCGAAGAGAAGAGACGACATTACATCTTGACGCGCACGCCCTGTTTACAGTGTACGTAGGTAATACGTCGTACTGTTTACCATTATTCAATTACCATATCCTACTTTCCCACTCCCACCTCGGATACAGCCCTTCCCACCCCTGCTTACGCCATCGCCATCGCCGCATCGCCGGCCGCCTTGGGCAGCGGCTTCATGGGGATGGCAAGCGAAAACAAAAAGGCCACGCCGCAGAAAGCAATGCCCACGGCAAAGGCCGCCTTGAGCGCTGCCATGTAGGCCTCCAGCACGCCGGGGAGCACGTCGGCCGCAAAGACGTTGTGCAGCTCGGACGCGCCCGTCGCAATGACGAGAGCGGGCTCGACGCTGGGGGCCGTCTTGGCTAGCACGGCCAGCAGGCGGTTGACAAACGCGGACTGGCCGATGGACGTGCTGAACGCGCCGCCGACCGTCTGGTAGACCAACAGGTTCGCCGTCACGGCGGCAATGTCGTCGGCCGCCACGTAGGCCTGGGCGATGCTCAAACCGTGCAGGATGGCAAACGCCATGGCGGCGCCCGTGAGCAGCTGGTAGCCGACCCACTTGCCGGTGGACGTGGTCTCGTTCCACGAGTAGATGAGACCGATACCGACCGTCGCCACCGCCGAGCCGGCCATCATGACCTGTTGGGCGCGGCCCGTCTTCGTCACGACGGCGCCGCCTGCAATCGCAAAGACCGTGGCCGTGACGACGAGCGGCAGGTTGTCGACGCCCGACCCGATGGGGCTGGCGCCACGGATGCTCTGAAAGTAGAGGGGCAGGTAGTACAGCAAGACGACGTAGCTGCCCATGAAGAAGAACTGGAAGGGGGCCGTGGCCCACAGCGAGCGCTGCCGGTACAGGCGCGGCAGCAGCATGGCGTACTCGCCGAGCCAGATCTCCCATGCGACCAGCGCGGCCACCAGCAAGAAGAAGCCCACCAGAAGCCCAATCACCACACTGCTGCGCCACGGGTGTGTGTTGCCGCCGTACTGCAGGGCGAGGATGAACGCAACGATGGCGCCCATGGCCAGCGCGATGCCGACGGGGTCCAGATGGAGCAGCTTCTGCTTCCACGTCGCGGCCTTTGTGGTCTCGGACGCCTTCGGGGGCTTGAAGAAGAAGAGCACGGCCACCGCCGCCACACCGCCCAGCGGCAGATTAATGTAAAAGCACCAGCGCCACGAGACATTGTCCGTGAACGCGCCGCCGATCAGGGGGCCCAGCACCGCCGCGATCGCGTACGCCGCGCCGACCACGCCCATCATCATGGGCCGCTGCACCGGCGGGACCGTCAGGGACACAATGCTGGTGCCGCCCACCGACAGGCCCGCGCCGCCCAGGCCGGCCACGGCGCGGCCGACCACCAGCGCGGTCGAGCTCGGCGCCACGGCGCACACGAGGCTGCCCACCTCAAAGATGAGCATGGACGCCAAGAAGCTCCACTTCAAATTGTAGTACTTGTAGATCTTGCCGGCCGACGCCTGGGCGGCGCCAAAGGTCATAAAGTAGGCGGCCGCGTACCACGACACGTCCTTGAGGCCGTGGAACTCGTCGGTGATCTTGGGGATGGCCGTGCCGACGATCGTCTGGTCGAGCGCGATCAAAAACACGGCGACAATGGCTGCGCTGATGAGCACGACCAGCTTGAGGCCCTTCGGGTACTCAGTGTCGTCGACAGGCGCGGCTGGCGAGGCAGCGGCTTCGATGTCGCCGTCGGCCGCCGTCTTGTCCTTGTCGGTGACCTCATGGTCGGTGTTGTGCTCGCTGTTGGTGTCGGGGATACCTGGAGTGCGGACATCCTTCTCGTCGACGGCCGTGTCCACGTCCGTGGTGGAGTTGGCCTTGTCGGCGTGTTCTTTTGAGTCAAACATAGTGTCTCTGTAGGAGAAGTTGTCGGGAGGTGTTGGGAGGTGTTGGGAGGTGTCGGGAGGTGTCGAGAGTTGTCTACCGGTCTAGCCACGAATAGGAAGAAGGAGTGTCGGCAGATGCCATTCCTGTAATATATAGAATGGGAAAGGACTTCTATTGAAAAGATGCTGACATATGAATGTGAAATTGGAAAATAATAACATAAAATCCTTTACAATCCATAGTGTACGATGACAGGTCCTTCGACGAGAAACTCTCCGGCCGGAGTCTGTCAGGGGCAGTTTGGTCATCCAGGCCGAACCGTGCGGCCTAATAGTTTGGCCATTTGGCCTGCGAGCAGAAAAGTCCTCCGAGTAGAACGCGAGTTGCGTCCGAAGGAATCTCCTTGTTCATTTTCACTTCCATTTAATCAAACGAATTCCCCTTTCCAATGGCAGGGAAACATGCTGCGAAATGGGAAGGAAAAAGTGCATCGATTGCTATGGTACTAGGAGCACTTACACGACCAGCCAATCAGATTGCGCAAAAAAGTTCCCCGACACCATGTGCCGATCCATGTGGGGCGCTAGGGGCGGCGGCGCCCGCCAAACAAGGCTGGCCCACAGGGATTTCGGGGGTCTTCGTGGGCCCTCTTGAAGGCCGTCAAAGGATCACAGAGGGCCTCGAACCGGACAAACACTGTGGTCCGGGGCGGCGTCAGAAGCCTAAATGGCAGCTGGAGGAACTTTTCTGGCCAATAGAAAGCGGGAAGCTTGAAAGAACTCGCCGTACAAATAAGGAAAAGAGGAAAAGTTCCAAAAGTTCCAAAAGTTCCTGGAAGTTTTCGAGTTTCTCCATTTTGCCATGGCAGAGCCCCGGTACCTGGAAAGGTTCCTTAAGATCCAAAAGTTCCAACGCTGCTGAAACTGCTAGAGTTGCTAAAGCGCAGATTGTCGAGGAATCTTGTGGAAGACTGCCTTTTTCTGCTGGCGTCATATATATATATACAACTTTGGTGCAAAAGATGTGTTAGACGTAAAGCGGGGCTGCTCTCGGTCTTCGGCCTGCAACGCTACCCGAGTCGCAGTCCGTTGGACCTGGCACGGATGAACGCGTGTCCCGCCCTTGCCACGCGCCACAGAACACACATTGCAATATAAGTCGCCGGCCTGCGTGTCCTTGACAGTATGTTGTAGAGAGAAAAGTGATTCCAAAGACTACACCATCTTGGCAAACTCTCCGACCATCCCACGAGAATCTTCCGCTTCAGCCTTACGGCATTACCACACAAGGGACCTGACCCACCCACGACCTGCAACATGTCAGCAGCGCTTGAGAAAGACGCGGCCACACAGGCGGGACCTTTTTTCAACGTCCGCCGTCAGCTTTTTCACAGTGTCCCACCCATCCCCTCAGACGTCAGTCTCGTCGGCAAGACGGCGCTCGTGACGGGCGCTAATGTCGGCCTGGGCCTTGCCTGCTCGCGCCACTTCTTGGAGCTGGGTGCCAGCCGATTGGTGATGGCTGTGCGGACCGTCTCGAAAGGCGAGGTCGAAGCCACAAAACTGCGTGCAGCTTTCCCTGCAGCCCAAATCGACGTCTGGCCCCTCGACCTGACGAAGCCGCAGTCGTCGGTGCAGCCCTTCGCGGCGCGGTGTACCAAAGAGCTTGGCCGGCTGCACGTGGCCGTGTTGAATGCCGGCCTGGGCAAGGATGCGTTTGAGCGCACAACCGAGGGCAAGAAGCGGGAGACCACACTGCAGGTCAACTACCTGTCGACGGCCCTGCTGTCGGTGTTGTTGCTGCCCATCATGAAGCCAGCGTCGCCGGCCGACAGCGCACCCGGCCGGCTGACGATTATCACGTCTGACGCCGGCCTCGGCGCCAAGCCCCCCGCCGTGGCTGACAGCATCGGCCTCCTCAACTCGCTCGACGACCCGGACACGTTCCAGGGTTTCCCGCAATACTGCCGCACCAAATTGTTCATCACCGCCTTTGCGGCAAAACTCGCCGCCGACATCGTCAGCCCCAACGACGTCATCATCAACTCCTGCAACCCGGCCGCCACCAAGGGAACGGCGTTCCTGAGCGGCATGGACTCGTGGATCGCCAAGGCCATTTTCACTACCATCTTTACGATCCTGGGACGGAAGCCCGAGGACGCGGCGCGCGCGTATGTGTACGCGAGCCTGGTGTTGGGCGCCGAGAGCCACGGCTCGTTTACAGACTGGGAGGTCCGGAGCTGGCCCGTGGCCATGTACGGCGACCAGGGTCGCAAGATGGGCGATAAGCTCTGGGACGAGACCATGGAGGAGCTGGGCTTTGCCAACGTGGCAGATGTTCTCCAGGCAGTGCATGGGAAGCCATGAGGTGGCGTGGAGGAGCTTTACTGCAGTATTTTCTATCGTTTCTATCTTGTTTATCCTGCCTGTCTATCCTATCTATATCGTAATCAATAATACCTGTGTTTATGAAACACCCCACACACCTAGTGGATTCCTCGACGAGCCATCTTGACCAGCCGAAAGTCGCTTTACACGGCGGACAAGAAGGCCGACCGACAATGGTCCAACCACAGTGCACAGGACAATGGCCCACGTGACGATGAGGAAAATGTCGGACTGCGCCGTCGACGAAGACGATGACGAAGACTCTTCGGGTACAAAGACACCGTTGCTCGACGCCACCGCCGAGATCAGGAAACCGATCTCGCCCCGCGGCACCATGGCCAGGCCGAGAATGGCGGCCGGGTAAAGGGAGAATGGTGTTGGAGCCGCAGGTGTGGCATGGGGCGTGTCGGTGACGGGAGATGCAGGGGATGGGGGAGACTTGGACGGTAATGAGGCGTCGCTTGTGCCGACCACACCAGTAGTGGCTGGTGCTTGACGGCCGGTGCCCTTGCCGGTGCCCTTGTTGGCGTTGCTTGCTTGTTTCTTCTCCGTCTCGTCCGACTTTTTCGACTTGTTCAAGTTCTTTTCCTTCTTCTTGTCGGGTGTCGTCTTCTTCTTTTTCAGTTTCAACAGAAGACTCCCAACACTTGGCATTCTGACCAGCCAGACTCCGCACAAGAGCTTGGCAAGGCCCATCAGAACACCGTAGACAATGCCCTTCCACACAATCGGGCCCGCAAACATGCGCGTGATGGGAATCGAGAAGCCAACCGACGCAAAAAAGTACGGCTGCAGCACCCACTTGACCGCAGGGTGGAAGTACTCTTCAAAGAGGTTGGCGCTGGTGCAGCGGGGTGGTGGTGCAGCCACCGCCTCGGGCACGTGTGAAGGCGTCGCCTCCAACATATCCCACCAGCCGAGCACTGCACCGGCAATGTAGGCGGCAAACAGGTTCGACGTGCCGGCATAAGTGGCACCCGTCGCCAGGCCGACGAGTAGGGCCGTTGAGACTACGAGTTTGGTCTCGCGCTGGTGGAGGGCCGTGCCGATACGGGAGCCTGGCTGGGCCCAGGCGGCCCTGTACAGCCGCGTGCGCACCGGCAGGACCACAAACCGACAGACAACGACCGACACAACGGCGAAACCAATCGATACCAGCACTGGCCGCACGATCGTCACCGCCGAGAAGCGCCCGCCTTCACCACCGTCAATCTGGCCCAAATTGGCAATCACTTGCACCATGACGAGCCCCACGACGTCGTCCAGCATCGCCGCGCTCGTCAGCACCACGCCGAGTCGCGTCGTGCTTAACCCACAGGCGCGCAGCACCGTAAACGTGGTGCCCAGACTGGTCGAGCAGAGGGCCGCGCCGGCGGCGAAGCACTCGAGGTAGGACGCGCCCGCCATCGGGGCCAGGACAAACGAGAGGGCAATAGGGGCGGCGATGCCGGTCGTGGCGACGCTAGCAGAGCGTAGCAGATTGGCGCGGACCGCCGGCAGGGACGTGGCAAGGCCGCCTATGAAGTTAGCCGACAGAACAATGCCATACGAGAGGCGGGACACTTACCCTCAAACACCAACAGAAGCAGCCCCAGGTAGCCCAGCTGCACAAAGGTATCCTCGGACTCAATCGACAGCAGCTTGGCTCCGGGTGTGCCCCAGGCGACACCGACAAGGATCTGGCCGACGAGGCCGCAGTAGATGAGCCGGTCCAGCGCCCAGTTGCCCACATTCAAGAGGAGGAGGAACGACGTCTGGATGAGGATCTGCTCAATCGACGGCTCGTGGTAGGGCAGCGACGCCGGGCTGTCGGACGACATGCTTCAGAAATTGGTGGCGAGAGTCGCCGAAATGTCGCTGTCGAGATGTCTCTGTGTCAATTGGTGAGGTCGAGGTTGCATGAAAGAAGAGGGCGATCGAGTCGAAGTTGAAGACCGGAAGCTGGAACTTATAGCGGTCGGCGATAGTGACTAGCGGCGGAGGTGGGCGTCAGCCAGGCAGCAGCTGCCGAGACACCAAGACCACTAAGACCACCTAGAACACCAAATTCGCCATTGTGGTGATCGCCAAGGGAAATACAAAGGACGAAACATCTGGGCATGAGGTATTTAAAGAAAAGAAACAGGAAAACAGGAATGAAAAACGACAATAGAAACACGTGCAACTCCCGTCTACTCCTTGGCATCATTTATCATCGCCCCAACGCCTCCGTGTCGTCCTCCTCGCCCGGCAGTGCGACCGAAGGGCCGGCGCGCAAGTAAAACGGCCGCCGGTCTGAGTTGAGCATCACACGGTATGGCGGGAAGACCTGCTTGTTAGCGACGATACCCATGTTATAACGAATAAATATTGCTTGTGAATGTACTCACCATCCCACCTGGCCCACCCCAGATGTCCGATGTCAACGTCCGGAGGGGTGCCAAGTGCTCCTTGAGTTCCAAGACGCCCATTTTCTGGTTGTCAGCCGAGAGTTCCTCCATGTCCACGCCCTCAACGTACTCGGTGGCCAAGTAAGCGGCTCCATCGTCTTCGAAGTAAGCGTGGAGTTTCGGCAGCGGCATGTTGGCTCGTTCTGCGAGGAACTGGAGGCACGTGCCTTCGTTCATGATCCGCTCAGGGTTAAAGATCGGTACATGCAGATACCCGTTGTACCGTTGCCATTCTGCCGGCGCAGACTGCGCTTGATAAACGTCCTGCCGCATAGTATTTTCTCTCGTGGGCAATGCCGAAGCAATCCTTTTCCTGGTGCAGCACGCGGTTCGTCGCATGGAACATTGTGACGCTGGTGATATAAACAAAATAGAAATAAAAATGCAGTGTCTCTCGTGCGTGTAACTTGTAACTGTACATGGAGCTGGCGGTTGAGAACAGGACATTTTTAGTATATGGAATTTGATTGGCTAAAATCCCAAAAGTGACCCACATATACAAAGTAAAGGCATACAATTATATAACAAACAGAAGTACCTTTCGATCACATCCCGCCGCTCTTTTCCAGCGCACCCTCCTTTTTCGTGCGCGAGTCGCTTGCACGAGCGTAAGTCCGCAGCAGGTGCGTAAAGTGGAAGCTTTGCGAGTTCCAACCCGTCTGGCAAGGCATCGTCTCAAGAAGCAAACTCGGCCAAATCAACCTCCCCCCTTCACGCCTGACCCGCAATCTAACTGGACGCACTTGAGAATCTTCATCAGATGTGGGAAGGAGAGATCCTTGGTCGTCTCCACTGACAGGGAATGGGCTAGCCCATATGAGCACGCATTGTCCGTTCCCAACCGGCCCAGGACAGTGGCAGAGTGGCTTATTCTCACCACTAGAATAGCTCCAACTAATTTGAGGAGGCAGGGGCAGTGGGTGGGATATCGGCAAGTGTGCCCCCTTGTAGGCGGCAGCGGAGCCGCTCGGCTTTCGTTCAGTTAATATGCGGCAGGTGTGGCAGTCTTGTCCTGGTTCACCTCCAGAAATTAGAGATCAGTCAAGGAACATTCAAGGAACATACGGAGTACTTGGTTTTACACTAACTGTGTGATCGGCTAAAGTTCGTAAACAAACTGTCGGATTCTACCGCGTTCTCACTGTTCCCATTTGCTTCCTTTTTTATATATTTAAGAGCAACGGACGACACGGGGGACACGGGGGGTACCTCACGGGACGCTTGACCTGAGCGGGACGCTCAACGGGACGGACCCTTAACCAGATATAACGGTCAACTTGACGGGACGTTTGACCTGAGTGGGATGCTCAACGGGACGCTTGGCCTGAACGGGACGCTCAACGGGACGCTTGACCTGAACGGGACGCTTAACGGGACGGGACGAGCATTCGTGAGAAAACCTTGCGTGTGAGGGTTACCAATGTTTCAGCCATCAACTGCGAGGGGTGGGAAAGATGACGATGGGGGTTGGAATGGGGAGGGGGACACTTGGTGGAGTTGTTCTTTGTTTGCAAAGTTCTCGTTCCACCCCATGTTATTCTTGCCTGCCCCTGGCTGTAATCAGCGCACGGCCGCTCTCTTCTCCCTTGCCCCCTAGTCCTGGTGTCATGCAGGTCATTAAAAGAAAAAAGCAAAAAAAAAGGAGAACGTTGTCCAGGTGCGTTTTCTCAGAAAGAAAAGGCGACGCTGTGCATACCAGCAGCAGGAAACTTGTCCTAAACAAGGAATAAGATTTGTTTTTGGTTAAAAAATCCTTCGGAGAACTCACTCATGTTCTGTTGCCGCGAGGAGTTGGAAATTCTCATGTCGATGGACTGTATGGAGTAGCTCGGGAGATATGCCGCGTATGGTGGGTGGCGCCTTTCTTTGGTGTGCAGGCCCTCGCCATCTCGGCCCTACTGTGGCGACTTCTTGTGAAGCGAACCGGCTACGGCAGCCGTGGCGGCTGTTGCAGTGGCATGGGGTGTGGAGGTACGTGATGGAAGATGTCATAGACGACACAGCCGTGGCAAGAGTGGCCATGGATTCGGGCACGGCATGGTTGTCGTTGACGAGCAGGCCTTTGGTGACTATTAGCGGCGTCCGCCCGTGAACTTCGCAGAACTGCGCGAGACGCGATTGGAAGGGCAGTATGGATAAATGACGGCGGACATCGTAATGGGAAAATAAAAGAGGTGACTAGACGGGTGAGTAGATGCCGCAGTGGCTCACCCGTGCTGGACCTGTTTTAACACCCATGTAGGAGGAGTCAAGCGGATTCTCCAAAGAAGAGAATGCTTCTAAAGAAACAGATTGCTACGACTAAGTCCTCGAGAAGCTCCCACGCCACGGATATTATTTGATACGGCGAGGAAGAGGACGGTACCAGTCGAGGCGGATGCGAGTGTAAGGAGAGCCCCTGCCTGCCTGCTGCCTGCTTTCCGCCTGCCTGTGACCTGCTTTCCGCCTGCCTGCGGCCTGCCTGCCTGGCCTGGCGCCTACCTGGCTGGTTGTCCAGCTAGCTACTCCGTACTCAGTAGCTAGTTGACTGAAGCAACCAACCAGGCGTGGTGCCACACTCCGTACTCTGTACGTCGTATGTCGTTCTCAGTAGTTCATTTGACCAACACCAGCTGGGTTCCACGGCAAACCGGCGGCCAAACGATTGGACGACCGCCTTTTCATCCCTGTCCTTGGAGGAGTTTCACCCCTGTCCTTGGTGGAATCAGCGACTTTGGCAGGTCCCGTTCACTGCATCTGAAGTTGAAGAAAGAGGTAGCCGGGGATGACAAGCCAGACAAGGTGCAAGGATAGTGGACGGCCTGCGGTATCGTCGTATGTGAACCGACAAACCCCCCTCCCAAGGGTGTGTTCGCGACAGCCAAAGCAGTAAGACAGAACCCCCCCCCCAAAATCGAATCTACCACCCTGGAACGTCTCCAGTTTTTGCACCACCTTCACATACAACGTACAAGTACATTTTACGACTCACGCCACTGCCCCGGCCGAATAATAAGATACTTTCAGACCCTGGGCAGGTGATTGATTTAGTGAGTATTTTCTGTAGGAAAGAAGCATTTTTGAACTCGGTGCTTTGGTTTCTTTGTATTAGTGGTGACTGAACAAGTAGTCCGTAGCCTGCCGCTCTTTGCCATTGTTTGGTCTGGCAGGCTGCTGTTTTGGCTGCTGTTTTTGATGGCTGTTTTTGGTGCTGTTTTTGTTGGCTGTTTTGGGCGGACGAAACTTCTCTCGTTGCTGAGGGGCAGGCTACGAGCTGAGCAAATGCTACCCTGTTGGCTCGGGTCAGCCCGCCACCACCACGGTGCTGTCCAGAGGGGGCCTTGGCTACGGAGTACGGAGTATTTGGAGGGCTGGACGGAAGAAACTTCCAGTGCTCCACAAGAACCAGGGGGATCACCCCAAAAGAACCTTACGAGGTAGATTAAATCCAGCATGCGGGAAAAAAGGCACGAACGACGCGCTGGGCGGCGGACCGGGATGCAAGTTCTGGAAGGTTTGGGAAGAGGCACGACAGGGGTGCACAAGAGCCAGTGAAAAAGTGCACGAACGCACAAGGGCGGTGGACCAGGATGCAAGTTCTGGAAGGTGTGGGAAGAGGCACGACAGGGGGTGCAGAAGAGACCGTTGAGTTGGGCAGTTTCCGTCTGCCCATGCCCACCCCGAGATACTCCCCAAACTACCATAGAAACGGAAACTGGCAAACACTGGTTAAGGACCTCCTCGACAGACCACGCCCAGCCAAGGCGACGTGGCAGGAGACTTCAACCTCCACCACGAAGGGAAAACTTTTTCTTCTTTTTTTTCCCTTTTTCCCTTTTTCCCTTTTTTCCCCTTTTTCCCCTTTTCCCGTTTCCCCCCTTTTTTTCCTTTTTCCCCTTTGTTTCCTTTCCCCCCTTTTTTTCCTTCTTCCTACATTGCTACGCATACGCCATACTGATGGCGCTCACTTTCCTTAGAGGATTATCTCCAGCGTCTGCATATGAAGACGCCTGTGGTGCTCTGCACTTACGGGGGGAAGGGTGAGTTGTGGCGGACTGAGCCCCCGAGCGGCTTTGGGCAAGGGCAACCAGAAAGGCAAATACAGAATCGATCATGTTGAACCGGGAGGAGGATGTGCTGAGGTCGCCGTAGGATTCTCGTTCACGTTTGCCTACTCTCCCTCTTTGTCCGCTCCCTCTTTGTCCGCTCCCTCTTCCTCTGCCCGCTCCCTCGTCCTCTGCCTACTCCCTCTTTTCTGTCCGCTCCCTCTAGACTTTTCGAATTTCTACATAAGGTTTGCCCTCCTAACATCCTCCTGTTCACATGCCTCCCCAACAACTTGAAGATACCAATAGCCAGACTTTAGCTCGTTTCAATTTAATATACAGGACACATGGAGACAACTTCGAGACGTTGAGAAGATTGTTAAAAACTATGGATTTCCTTTAATTAAAGATAAAACGTCTTGACAGTAACGGGCCACGTAGCAGCAGCATACGGGATCTCGAAGCAAGGCACTCAATTCCAACGAAACATACTCCGTACAGATAAAGAGAGAAAAGAGAAAGGTAAGTACGACATACAAAGGCAAGATTAGGAGCGTTTCCCCTGACCTAGTCCCTTGCCTGTGGCCCGTGCTCGCCGACCCACTCGGGCCTAGGCTGGGTCAAGCCTTGCAAACCCTATGGGGATGGATCGCTTGGTGGTGACAAAACCACTGTGGCGAACACACAAATGCCAAAAGTGCTGACAGCAAACAGTGCGTTGTCGTCCTGGTCGTCTTAGCTGTCCCCCGCGCCTGGCTAGTTGCTTTGCCTTGCTCGTTGCTAAACGAGCAGGTGGCTAGGTTGACTTGTTGTTGACTGGCAAGTTGACTAGTCGCTGCCTATTTCGTTGGATCTTGGTGAGTAGTGTAATCCGCACTTCTACAACATATGTCGTACAGGTCAAAGGTTCCAGGGGTAGGAACCACGAAGCCGGGAGCTAGTGTGGCCAGGCCAAGGGATGGCATAGGGGAACAGGGAGGTGTGGGGGATGGGTGTGGGGGGGGGGGGGGGGGGGTGTTGCACATTGAGACTCGAGTCCCAGGAAAATCATCAAATGTGATAGCTTTCAGCACAAGAACTCAAGCGGATATCGCAAACGAGGACAACAGAAGAGAAGCACAACATCTCAGTAAGACTCCCAGCATCGGTGGATAACAGAGCGGCAGCTTCAGAGTACCAGGGCTGCTCAAGTAAAGGAAAAGAAGAAGAGATAATACGGCAGGAGATGAGATTCTGAACACATCGTATCTGTATTAACCAGAGTTGCGTTGGTTCTGGGGTAGAGGAGTCACCGGTGCCAGAGTGTCGGAAAAATAACGCAACATGGCCATGGAGGCGAGGCGGTGTTTGTTACAGTAAAACGGACGAATAATGAAAGGAAAGAAAGAGAGGTAAAATTGTACTAAAATCCTACGGGAAGCCGTCATTGTGATGGGCTAGAGGCCCGGGACTAACACTGGGACTGGCCGAGAGGCATGCTGGTGGAAACTAAGAAAGGTGGGGAGGTACAGAGGATTAGGCCAACCAGAACGCCTGAAGCGCGGAGCATGCCCTGTCAATCAGAAGGCCGGAAGACGTCAACAGGGACCGGGGTGAAAGTCTATATTGCGGACCCGGTGCCACTCTTTAACGACTTTTTCTTTTATCTTTAATAACGGACCAAGGACAAGTCCGACGCAAAGATGTAACTCGTAGGGCCCAATATAGACCAGGCAGGCAGGAAGGCTGGCAGACAGGCAGGTAGGCTGGCAGACATGTAGGTAGGCTGGCAGGCTAGACAGGCAACCTGACAGGCCAGACTGGCCAAACAGGCCGGCAGGCTGGCTGCTCTCGTCTTGTGCTTTCCCATTTTCATACCGGACGAGCCCTTGAAAGACATGGCCTCGTCTTCGTCTCAGTCTAGGCCGCGCGGCCTCCTCGACCTGCGCAATGAGATTCTTCTTCAAATGTTCCGCCCATTTTGTCTCCACTGGGAGTATGGAAACCGGCACGAGCACGACCAGGATAAGGCCACAGAGAAGAAGTCTTCGTCGGTCATGGGTGCAACATGTTGGAAGTTGGAAGTGGGCCGGTAGGGCTGCACCGTGCTCGCCAAAGTCAGCCGGACCTGCAAAATTTTCGCCCTCGTCGTTCAGCCGCTTTTGTTCCATTTTTTTCACGAAACTTTCATACTGGGTGGGTTCAAGGCCCTTTGACTTCATGGGGTACATGTCGCGCCTTCGCCTGCTCACTGAAGATCACACGTGCCGCTGTACCCGTCGCTGCGGCGCCTTTGCTATTCGTACGTACGTGGATAGCTTTTACTACACGCACGGTGGGCAAAGCGACTTGCAGACGAGGACGTTACTCTCAGATGGAGTGGTCCGGGGCGAGCGGACAGGTACGAGCCCTATGTGTCCTTCAGTCTGTTCGATCCCAGGCCTCCGTCAATTCCCTCGCCTACCACCCGTTGTCTACCTCGGTCAACTTCAGGCACGGCGCTGGACCAAGCTCTCCAAAGAATGGAAGGCGGCCATTGTTGACTACGCACTCACTCTCGTCGCTCTCCATCGTGCATCACAACTTCTTGCTCTCTGTGGCCCCGGTGCCGCTGTTGAACAGCACGTGCTCGACCTTGAGAATGGCGAGTCGTGCCATTTTGTACCTGCGGACGAGATTCTTGTAGAGGCTGTCGACGTTCTCTCAAATTCGAATATTCTGATACCACCACGTGGCCATCTGAGATGTCTTGCGTTTGCCCCAATGCTGGTGCTTCCTGTTGGAGAGCGTTCGTTACAACGCCTTTCGGTCTTGTCTTTGTTATCGAAGCACTGCTGAGGCTTTGGGACCGTGGGGCATGGGCGGAATCGGCGGATTGTGCTGAACTGAATCGCCTGCGGACGCTGATTTGATGGGATTTAGTGGTCATCTCTTTAATGAACAATGAAAAGTCGACTTCTCCTTTGGGCTCTAGGCCATGCCGTTTGATAAAGCGGCTGCATCTTTTTTGGTGACAGAAGTGTTGTGGTTGCGTGAGAGGATTTGATTTGATTGACGTGTTCCAATATCACCTTTTGCCTGAGGTGTCCGGGGTGTGTATTTTTGCTTGAGGTGTCCGAGGTATCCACTTTTTCATTGCTGTCCCAGGTGTCCCAGTGGCCCACATTTCGATTTCTGTACTTGTAAGATACATCATCTTATGTTGAGATATCCACCTCCGCTTTATCTTTGACAACAGAGCCGTAGAAAACCAGGAATATGGCCTTAAATTTAGTATCTAGGGTGCCCACACATTGTCACAAATAAAGGATCCCTTTTAGTGTGCGAGCGCCCACGGACCAGGGTTCGGTCCAACCAAGCTCAGCCCACCAAGGAAGGACAGGAAGGAGAAGAAGGACGATAGGAAGGAGAGGAAAAATAGAGGGTGAGACGGGGTGCATTACCTTCCGGCAAGTCGTCGGGCCTCCTTCCGCCCGTTTGTCGAGCGGCAGGTCCCTAGCGAGCTAGCTTATTCTTCTTTTCTTTCTCGTACTTAAAATGCATCATCCACGCCTTTCCCCGCCCCAGTAAACAGATCAAGACGCCGCGAGTGTGTGTGGTTGCAGGAAAGCAGGTGGTTCTCTTTCAGCTGCAAATCGAATCAATAAAAATTACAGAGTTTCGGATACTGGCCCCGTCATTTTGAGAGTCAATGCTCGTCCGGGAATGTTTACCAACTCCCTGTTCTCTTTTACGTCCCCCTCCTTGCTACGGTTTACTCAGTACAACTTGTTGTTCTTCGTGGGTAAGGCTACCTTTTCTCGATTTTTCCACTTTTCGCGAACCGGAGAATGCTGGTTGCCATTTTTAAACTAGCCACGATTTATCTCCCAATAGGGGGCAATCCCGGAGGAGTTCCCCCACCATTAACCCTGCCCTGTTAATTTCTTGGGGGCACGGACAGAAAAGCAATTCCTGTTGGGCAAGGAAGGTCCTCCTACAGAAAAAGCTAAAGTGGGTTTTGCCGTTTCCGTGTGGGCTTTACAGTGGATTTCCCTGGTTCGTTTCTGGGAAAGTGGTTTCTGTGTAAGTGGTTTCTGTGTAAGTGGTTTCTGTGTAAGTGGTTTCTGTGCAAGTGGTTTCTGTGCAAGTGGTTTCTGTGCAAGTGGTTTCTGTGTAAGTAATTTTTGTGTAAGTGGCCCTTTCAAAAGGAGTTCTTAAATAAGATCATGCCCAGCCACAACAATGTTTTCAAGTCGCGGAAAGGGATCAGGCAAGTCTTCTCGCAAGTGCACACGCCGCGCACGCCAGACAAGTCCAAAACGAAGAACAGGCACGGCACTTTGCTTTCTGAGAAGAAGCTTTTATATGTTCGATCGGCCCATCTCACATCAAGAAAACTCGACAACAGGCCGTCTTAAACTTTCATGTACGTTTTCTACTTGTCTACACTCACGAGCTCTTTGTTAACCTGCACAGTGTTCACGGCGTGAGGATTCAGACCACTCTGCCTTTTCAAACGACAAGGTTGCTAGTGAGCCTATTGCGCTGGCTTTGAATCGAAGATACCCTTCGTCATCAGTATCGACATCAACACCTGTCTCAAGAGGCACGATGACGAGCCCTGTGCCTTCTCTTAGCCGTCGTGGAGGACAAACAACGACAACAACAAATGTCCCCAGGAGGTTGTCGGCCTTAGACAACAGCTTTGTCGATCACTTGAAACAACATGGGATTTATCTAAATGACCGCCAATCTCAAGCCCGGAATATTACGGACATACGTGTCGTGCTAGCACGCCGTCGGCCGTCCTTGTCGCCCTCTCGATTCGACGACCGATGCTTCAAAAACTTCCAACAGAAGAATGAGGATGCTGGCTCCGAAAAAGATGTGATGAAGGACGTTATTCCCATCATCTGCGGTAGCAGCATCCATCTACCAACCATGAAGGATGTCTTGTTCACTGAGCTGACGGCGATTACGACCTCGCGCGTTGCCAGGCCCAAGCCCGATCTATTTGATGGAGTCCGCCCTCATGACATTCATAAGGCTCTTCACGATGACGATACTATGTATCAACTGATCATCCCCACAGGGCACAAAGACGGGCCGGCGGCGCCGAATTTCTTCTTGGAAGTCAAACCCAAAAGAGGGAGTGCCGACGTCATGAAGCGGCAGGCGGGCTACGTCGGTGCATACGGGGCGCGTGTGATGCACGCCTTACAGAGCTACTGCGGAGAAGCAGTCTACAGCGGCAACGCCAGCGCGTTCTCGTCCGCATACCACGCAGGCACCGGCACGCTCCTGCTCTACGCGCACCACATCATAGCGCCCGGATCGCCTGCGGTACCCATGGCGCCTGTGGACCGGCCAACCTACCATATGACGCTCATCGACAGCTGGGCCATAACGGGCAACATACACGACTTTCGGCGCGGCGTCGCCGCCTTCCGAAACGTCCGAGAGCTCGCACAAAATCACCGCTGCCGGCTCGTCCAGGCGGCGAACGCGAGAGCACAAGAGTTCGCCGCGTCGCTGCTGTTAACAACTACGTCGCACGTGCAAGACAACACGGTGTCGAGCCCCGATGCTACTAGTCACGCCGAGAACCTTGCCGGGCCGTCGTCGCAAGCTGTGCTGTGACGACCTTTTCAACCACCCCAACAAGGCCTGTTATTACTGACGTAACTGGGCAGGCGGAGATAGACAAGTTCTTCCGTAAACTTCTACAGGAAGTGACTTCAACCACCAACCTTGTTCTATCAAGCACGCCTACACAATCAGGTTTCCTAAAAGGCCACCAGAAGGAGGATACTCTTAAGACGTTGAATACGTCTGAGATAAAAAAGTTCGAAACGGAAATGTCAGAGTAGGGATAGTTGACGGGATCGAGGAGCGTCGCGAGAGTTATCGACATGGACTGTACTATAGAATAACGAAGTAATTAGGAAGCTACAAATATTTGAAGAAAAGTTTTAGGAAGAAATCGATGTAGCCCTGTCTCGACAACATGTTCAGGTTTCCCCTGAGACCTAAAGACTACTTTTCGTTTGTCCCTTCCTCCGCGTTGCTGTAGGTCTTAGTTCTTCTTCGCCCGAAACTATTGCTTATACGCGTCGAGTTGTTTTTGAAAGTCGGCAGCCACGACTTTGCTCGGGGTCCGTGGTGTTTTTGTACGTTGTAATCTAGCCGATGGTGTAGTCTTGGCGTTGGTGAACTCGAGTTTCATCACGCCGAGAATTTGGGCCGCGTCTGGGTCGACGATAATTTCCCTCTTGTCGATGTGGGAGTTGACGATGTAAAACTCGCTGTCGCCATCGCCGAGAGTGACTCGTGGGTTAATAAAAGCGCGGCAGGAAATGAACCGGCCCCTCACGGTCTTCATTGTACGGTCCATGTCAATGTCCTTGCCCTTTTGCGGAATAAACTTGAAGTTTGACCGATTTTTTTTTGACTTTAGGGAGGGAGTTTACTTTTTACCCTTTAAAGTAACGGTTTTTATATTTGAGACTTTTCAAAGAGGTTTAATGTTTAACCTTTTTCGAAAAAAAAAAACCATTTAGGAGATGGTTTTTGTTTTAGTTTACAACTTATAAAGTTAATATTACATTTATTTTAGATTTTTTTAACCGGTGATTTTTAACACAGAGCCATAGAGATACCGGGTCCTTGGTTATCTGTCAAGGATAACCCCGTTGCAGAGTTTATGGTAGAGAGCAACGCAGGAGGATATCACATCGTAATCGACCCCCAAGTCAGGCATTACAACGATACGTAGCTAGATAGTCAATTCAACAACTTTGGAGCGTCATGAATAGTTAGACAGTGAAAGATACTAGAAAAAAATTCAGTAAAGGAAAGAGGAATGAGGTGGCGGACTTGTCGGTACAATTTAATTTTCGCGCCTTGAAAGTGACCAAAAAAACAAAAAACAAAACGCAGCTAATTGTCTTTGACAAAGAAAACATCTATCAACAAGGTTTAAAAAGAATTAGAACTATAGTTTATTAAAATAAGATACGCCGAACTCTTATTAGGTATGAAATTATCAAGAAAAGAAATATGTTCAACGAGGCTCATCAAAATCGGCGTCGGTGAGCAGCACGCCGTCCAGCATTTTGCCGACGTGGGTCTTGTCGATGCTCGCGGCCTGCCGGCGCAGCTGGGCCATCAAGACCTTGAGGAAGGCTACGGGGCTCTCCTGCAGGCCGGCTGAGAGGTCGACTCGACGGGGATCATTTGTGGTTGTCTGAAGGATGAAACCGTCGGCCGAGGCGATGAGACCCGCCTCAGCGGCCCGATAGACAAGCCCGAGAAAGGCCGCCGTGTTGGCGTACTCCTCCCAGGACTGGAAGTAGAGCTGGCCAGCAAAGAGGTTGAGGGCGACGGCGAGTTGGCGGGAGGGTGTAATCGACAACTGCGGCCCTACGACATACAGATCCAGACGGTCCAGCGGGCGGAAGGCCATGTTGACACGGGCCGCGTACAAATGAAGGCGCACCGTTGGGGCAGCACGTTTCCGCTGGATGTACGGGAGCAGCTCGTTAGCCTCGAACGGGCTGACCAGCAGGAGTTGCGTGATGGGCGAGGAGGACGCGCTCGTCAAGATAAACCGCGGTGTGCGCTGGAAGACGTCCATAAAGTTGGTGTCGTCCGGTTGTACAGTGCGTGCAAAGTCGAGTGTGGCTAGAGGTAGGGCTGGCAGGCGGTCAAGGTCGGCGAACTGTGCAACGGATGTATGGCGGAGAGTTTGGAAGGCGGACATGAATGCTGTCGAGTCCTGTCGGATCTCGCCCGTGCGAATAAAATGTAGTACATCCGCATGGACGGCGTGTTTGAGGGCCGTGGCCGGCGGTGGACGTGCCCGCTGGCGTTCTTCTTCAATCTCAGGCGCCAGCTCGCGCTCTTGCTCTTCGTTGAGCGAGGCGGCCGTCTCGTCGGTGTCGTCCCTAAGAAAAGCACGGCAGCGATCGTCAATGGCTTGAAGTGTGTCCTTGTCGGCGAGCTCTCTGTTGTGGTCACTGTCGGCAAGGTACAGAGGACTGTTCCTTGGCAGGTAGCGCTGGGCAAGTGACTGCGCCTCAACTTCACGGAACGTGTTGGCCAGCGGCTTCGTCATGTTGTAGTTCGTGGATGTGGTCACTCCGTCCCAGAGGGACTGTTGCCATGCAAACCGGCGGCCGTGCATGGCCCACAGCGGCATGTACCGGTGCAGCTCCTGCTGCGTCTCGTGGATGGACCAAGCTAGGACGTCGGACACTGACACCTCCGTGGAAGTCGGCTCTGACGAGTGCAAAGACGCCATCTTACCCCGGATCTCGTCTGGCACGACAAACACGACCGACTGGCCGTGACCCAGCTTGCGCATCCGCATGCAGGCTTGCACGAGGCGGTCTTTTGTAAGATCGGCGCCGAGGGTGACAGCCGCGCGGTAGTTGGTCGGCAGGCGCAAGTCGGTGCCGCGCGTGTGGGCCTCGTCCAAAAAGACGAGGCAGGCGTCGAGGTGTTTGGCGTAGGGCGACGCCTGCAACGGCTCAACGCGGCCGCGGCGGTCGACAACAGATAGCAAATCATCGTCGTCGAAAAAGACGACGGCTTCGGCGCTGCTGGGCTCCTGTTGCTCGTCCTCATGAACCTTCTGGAGCCAATGCTGTGCCGCTTGCAGGTTAGAGAGTTCAAGGACCTGCGCACCCACATCGAGAAGAACGCGCACAGGTGGTTGCATTTGCACGACAGCCGTCAGCAGTGCCTCCGCACCGTTTTTTGGGAGCAAGTGGACTGCATTCTCGTCCCGTAGCAGGTGGGCCAACACCAGTGCATTGGTGTGGTTCTGCTGTGGCAGGTCGAGTTGTGAGACGGACAGAGGCAGCAGGTGGCGGGCATCGTTGGTACCGCTGAAGCCGGTCGTAGAATTGATCAGAGTCTTGCCTGGCATGACTGCCTTGGCCAAATCCCATCCCGACGCCGATATCTTGTCTGGAAATTCCTTCATGTGCGCCGGGAAGACAATGTGCGCCAGGTAGTAGTCGATGGCACCTTTGGAGTGCCGTAGGTAGGGGAAAAGACGGTCGGTGCATTGCCACCGGTCGGCTAGACTGACACCGGCAAGCTGCCGGAAGGATGGCGGCATGTCGGAGCGGGCTGTCCGCACCCACGCCGTGTACTCGTCCTCGGGCTGGTCCGTGTTGACAAGACGATGCAGAGCGGCAAAGAGGGCATCATCGCTCAGACCGGCGTAGTAGTAGTGCAGTGACGTGAGCAAGAGGACGACATCCGGGTGGCTGAACTCGGCTCGTGGACTCGGCATATCCTTGGACTGGTAGGGTACCACGAGCTGCGTCGGTGGGTGTCTTCCTGCTGGAGCCGGTCCGTAGTTCACACGCCACCGTTTGGAGCCGAGTGCAAAGGCTAAGATGCCACCAGCGAGCAGTCCTCGTAGCAACAAGAGGGGGCCTTTAGTCGTGTCAGTCCAAAAGGCGCTTGTCTCGACGGAGGCAACCTCAGCATCGGTCAGGCGGGGCTCCGTCACGTAACGGAAGACGGACTTGCGAACATCGTTGGGCTGCAGAGCAATGGGAAACCCGTGTAGACCGCGTTCACAGAGTTGAATGCCGACGAGGTTTACAAGGCGAGTGTATGCAGTTTTCTTGAGCAGTCGTGTCCGAGGGAACCGGCCAGACCATCTCGTGTCATCAATATGGATCTCGACGGCATCAGGCATATCCCTTTTGAGTGTGGTGACAGCACTGGCTACAATGTCCAGCAGCTCGTGCACCAGCCCCCATCGACTGGGACTCAACTCCGTCGGCCGTTGTACGCCCATGGTGTAGATCAGCTCAAACTTGGCGCTAAAGATCTCGTCGCTCTCGTCGACAATGTCGCGGGAATGGCTGTCGAGGTAGTGTTGTGTAGCGAGCATGGCGCGGCCAACTGGGTCATCGACAGCCCCGTTCATGCACCGCTCAATGCCCATCAGCTTAAACGACAAAATGTGCTCCGGCTGCACGAGAAGTATGCCTCGCTGGGTTTCACAGTCCCTTAGCAAGCGCTCAACACGCAAGGCATCCGCAGGCGTCGCCAGCTGGACCGGCCGTGCAAAGGGAAAATGATAGACGCGGCGGTTGAGCAAACCAGCAGTCTTGGCCACGAGCATCTGCAGCATCTGCTTAGACTGCGCCTTGGCCACGAGCACACGCACAAGGCGGTCGCCGTCGGCGAGATGCGAGGCCACCATGGGCACGATGACGGACGACTTGCCCTCGCCCATATTAAGCTGCATGACGGCGTTGCCGGCGGCGGAGGACATCATGTGGCCGGCGATCTCTTGCTGCACGCCGCGGATAGTGATGCCGCTTTCCACTTCCAGAAGCAGCCACTCGGGGTGGTTTTGGGGGTTCCAGTTGGTATGGCCCACGTTGGCAAGCTCCTTGTTGAACTCGGCTTCGTGGCCGGGGCCACAGAGAGCAAGAAGTCGTAATGCACGATGGAGAGCGACGAGAGCAAGTGCGTAGTCGACAATGGCCGTCTTCCATTCGTTGGAGAGCTTGGCCCAGCGCTGTGTTTGTAGCTGGCTGAGGAAGACAATGGGCGACAGCCGAGGGAATTGACGGAGCCCTGGGAGTGCGATTTTGTAGCTGCGGACGAGATTCTTGTAGAGGCTGTCAACGTTCTCTCGGCATGCCTTGATGTGTTTTTTGAACCTGTAGTTGAGATCAGGGGCATGCGTAGCCACAACCGTAGAACCTCCGGGCCGCCAGCGACCACTGATGCGTCTGTTTGCTGACTCGTATTTTTGAAGACTCTGCAGACTGACGTCCAACTTGTCCACATATGCGCGTTCGTTGTCACTTTTGGCCTGGATGTGAAGTGCGCTGAACATGGAAGACAGCTTCTCCAGGTTGCCGTCCATGTCGGCCTCGGAGTTGTGCAAGCTTTGGACTGGGCGAGGGTTGATATCACTGATGTTGCTTTGAACTAACCGTGGTCGGAGCACAATCACTGGCGATTCGAACACACTCTTCAGCGGAACAAAAGCATATCCGTTGTCTCGAGGTGGCCAGTGCTCCGTCAACACCGAAGGTTCTGGAACAGAAACAGGTTGGACACGGCACCTCTGCACACCATGAGCCAACCCATCGAGATATTCACCAAACAGAACATTATCGTACCACACACGGAATAGCGGCACGACACCCTCCATGGCTTCCAGTGTGTTGATGTAGTCATGGTAGTTGGTCTCGCTCGGTGTCGGGGGAAGTGATGTGGGCCATGATGCCAGCAGGCTGTCCACAAATGCGTCTCGTTTCTGTACACGAGCGGCCTCATACGCCCGCCGCTGTGTGTCGAGAGATGTCCCGTGCATGCTCCGCGCCTCCGGCCTTAGGTGCGCATCGAACCGCCGCAGGGCGTTGTTGACCACCCCGATCAGGTCTGCCCGGCTCGGCTCGCGGCCGACAAACAGGTTGAACGACGGCCGGGGCGGCGGGGCACAGGCCTGGCCGACCGCGGCAGGCTGCGAGAAGACGACCCACAGGGTCTGCAGGGTCTGCATGTCGGCGCTGGGGTTAAAGGCGAGCGTCGCCAGCCACACACCGAACGTGTAGCGGTTGACGGTGCCGGATGCCAGCAGGCTGTGCAGACGGCACCAGTGGCGGATAAACAGCACCGTCATGTTCTTGAGCCAGGCACCATCATATCCAACAAACTTGTCGCCCAAGGACGCATCCGGGCCCTGGGTGGATTCTCGGTTGCTGGACCCGCGGAGGAGCTTCCCGAGCGTGGCGGCCAAGTCGGTGTCGGGTGCCAAGGGGACGTACCCGGCGGCATAGCCGTGCTTCTGTCCATCCGACATGGCGAGACGGGCGGCGGTGTAGACACGGGTGCGGCGTTCAGGGTCAGCGATCTGTGTGTCTCTGCCTTCATAGATGCAGTCTTGCCGTTGCAGACTGTCCTCGGCTCCAAATCCAGACAGCCGGAGGAATGACGACAGGAGAAGGTCTCGCTCCACCAAATCTCTATCGACGCGTTTCCGGACAAGGTCCCACGTCTCTCTAAACACGGCTGCATCCGTTGGGTAGAAAATGAGTGATGTCTCGTATTCGGTCAAGATGCGGTCGACGGCGACAAAGAAGCGGCCGTGCTGCGCCAGGAAGCCAATGTGCTTGTTCCACTCGACGTTTTGCGCCATAGTGCGATGTGATGGGCAGTATTGGCGCACAGGCGACAGTGCAGCGATCTTGGCCAACAGGTCCACGCTCATTTTGTCAAGAAGGCCAAAAGACAGCAGTGACGCTGAGTCAAGAATGGACAGAGCCTGTTCCGTTCCGGTGTGTCGCGTCAATGGGTCCGGCAGACTGTGCGACGTCAGGGCGTGCAGATAGCACAGCAGCAGCTTGCTGGGCAGATCACCGTTGTCGACAACGCGGCCCAGGAGCTCGTCAATCTCGTAGGCTTGTACGCGGTCGGCCGTGCCGTGGGTGATGGTGACGTAGGTGTGGTGCTGCGGTGTCTTTTTGAAGAAAATCTCGCCGTTCTTGGGGATGAGGACCATCTTGGCGGACGAGTGTTTGTGTTGGACAACCAGCTTGCTCTGGAGGCCGACGAGTGTGCCAATGTCTTGACTCGGAGCGACAGCGTAGTCACGGAACTGACAGCACTCGAGCAGTTCGGATCCGGGTGCGAGCATGAAGCTGATGCCCAGCCGAGGAAGCTCGATTTCATTGTTGCCACTGTTTGGAAGGTAGACAATGTGGATATTGTGTGCATCTTCGAGAGGGTCCAGAATCTGGTGGAGGATGGCAGCTGTCTTGCTATTTATGTTGACGAGTGTGCTACCATCGTGTCTGTGGAGCTGGCGCTCGCCGTTGGCCACAGGAGACAGTGACCATAGTTGCGGCGTCGAGGTCCACGGACGGTCGATGTGCCGAAATTCGACAGTGTCCTCTGCCAGGTTCACCCAGTGGACATGCTGTTCAGCAAAAGCAGTCGGGACATGGCCTTGGAGCAGCCGTGGTGGCAGGAGGGACCACACACGCCCCGTTTCTTGGTCGGTCGCACGCACGGCCATGTCGGCGTCTCGCAGAGCAAAGTGCAGCATGTGGCCGTGATACAGTGTCTTGCCGGCAAACCGCAGGCCGGGTTCGGTGGTGGGCATGACCTCGAGGGCGGTGTCGCCAAAGAGCACGCGGTACAGCGGGTGGGCCTCGTAGTCCGGCGGGAGTCGAGCAAGAGGCGAGCCGTTGACAAGAAACTCGGCTGTCAACAGGTTGTAGTGAAGCGTGGGGACAGCATCGGTGCCTGTTGAGACGAGCCAGTGTTGATTCGGCTGGGGTAGTGCCTGCCATGCAGGACCGGGCTTGTGTGTTGCCCAGGACTGGGATATGGCTGTATCGAGTGGGCTACGGTTTGAGGTGCTCGTCGTTGCTATTGCCTCCAGGCGCTCGCGGTGATCATAGAGAACACGACGCCAGCGTGCCAGAAAAAGCACTCGTAGGGTGTCACTGCTGTCGATTGTTGTCGGCTTTTTTTCTTGAACGAGCATGGAGCACTCGAGGAGGATGGCTACAGCCCTATCTGGCAGGTGGTCGAAGCTATCGCTATCGACATTAAACGTCGAGATGCACACGAGAGCCACGTCGAGTGCTTGGCCTCGAAACTGCTCACGCTCGGCATCACGCGTGGACGATGCTGCCCTCTCGGACAACAGCCGTGTCCAGCCCACTGCGGTCAGTCGAGCCTCACCGAGAAGCAAGATGCACCGTGATCGCACATCAGTGTCTGTGCTGACCGACAGTAGGCGCGTCGTGATCCATATCAGAATACCCAGGGACAGGTGGGCCATCCAGTTGTCTTGGATGCGGGAGTGCATTTCGACGACGGCGTCTAGAAGTGCCTTGGCAAAGGCTTTGTCCTGGAGAACCGCGTGGCCCTTCCTTTTGGCCCAGTCGCTGCGGCCCGGCGGAGTCGCCTGGTAGGCCACCTGCAGCACGAAAAGACACGTCTCGATCTGTCGAAAGTCGACGGCCGGCATGGACAGTTGAATGAGGATGTTGGACCACTGAATATGGAGGCCCAGTGGCAGCGAAGACAGTGCTTTGAAGGCGTCCAGGGCCATATGCTCGGGGCACGCGTGCTGTCCGGCAATGGCTTCATTTGGAGGCAGACCATGTGGTTTTGCCCATGTCCTGCGTACGAACCTCTGCATAGCCCCAGACGGCTCCGGCAGAACGTATGTGCAGAGGTCGGTCAGCTTGTCCGTAGCATAGGGAGCGTCTGACACAATTCCCTGCACAGCATCAAAGTAGCAGTAGTTGAGGCCGTTGGCAACACAGACATCTTCCTGGGTGGGCGCCTCGCTGAGCGCCACGGACTTGCCGTGGGCCACGACATACGGCTTGGTCGTCGATCGGATGCCGAGTCGTGTGTGGGCGCCGCCCTTTGCCCATTGCCGTAGGCCTAGGTAGACGCGTGGACTGTAGTCCGTGTCGAGAGTTTGGGGGTCATTCACTTCACTACCGAGCACATCGTGGATAATAAACAGTGTACTGTCCCTCCAGGCGCTGATGGTCTTGGGCACCTGCAGCTCGAACACGGTCGACTTGGCCTCGAGCGCGTCCTCGGAGAGCGGCCACTCGTGCACCAAAATCTCGAGGTGCTCGGCGGCCGCCAGGTACTTGTGGCGCTGGCAGTCGGGATGGTGGATGGTTTCGGTGTTTCCGTAGGCATCTGTGCGAGAGGCGTAGTCGCATCGTGTCGTGTTGGAGAGACGCTGCAGCCGCTGGTATTCTCTCGTCTTGGCCGCGAGCTCCTCGACCTTTTCACGTCGTTCGTGTCGAGCCTGTTTTTCAATTTCTTTTTTGAGTGCCTGGTGCCGCGGGGACTCTTCGAAGAAACGCACGGGAAAGGACGACTCTGTGCCAAAGGACCGGAAAACGGATGACTGACAGGACGCTTCTTCCGTGCGGTTGTGCAGATACGCCTCCACCCTGGCCAAGCGGCGCATCTGCTCTCCACGTGGCAACAGTAGTGCCTGAAGGACTTGTCCCGGGATCTCGGGATCGTAGTCTTGCAAGAGTGCGCACTGCGCCGTCGCTGCGATATCACAGGCTGCCCACAGCTCCATCAGGGTGAGCACCATGTGTGACATGCTCTCCGGGTTGCCCGTGTACAACTCTTGTGCTGCCTTGTGGTATTCTTTCATGCATTTGAATAGGAAAGCGCAGGCATCTGATTCCTCTTTATTGGTTTGGATCCAGGGACCCATATGCTGCTGCACCCAGGCCTCCAGGGCAAGCAACTGAATGTGGTGGTAGTCGGCCGGGACCGAGTCGTCCAAGACAGGGAGACTGTCCGCTGAAAATAGAGGTAGATGTCGAGATGGGTCTTGTGTGAATGCCGTCTTGTTGTTGCCGGTGTCTCCTCTTCGAAGGTTGGCCAGGTATTGCTCGAGTTCGGGAACCGGAAGACGGGTGTCCCGGTCGACATCGAGCGTCTTGAGGGAGGACAGCCACGTCCCGTATGGCCGTTGGTCGGCAGCCTGGATCTCGTCCCAGTGCCGGCTGAGGCGGTCTGTGGTTGACTTTAACGTAGCAGTCACCGACTGCATCCAGGGATTCTGTCGTAGCGGCTGTTCACCGAGCTTGGAGATGCGGCGCTGCATCTTGGACACAATCACGTGGAGCACGTCCGTCTCCAGCTTGTCTGTTGGGAACGAGCGCACCAGAAACGCCATATAGAACAGCATGAAGCACTTGTACAGGTCGTCGTTGCCTGTGCTGCGCACAAATATGGACTGCAGCGCCACCCGCACGAGCAGCCACATGGCCGACCGCCGCCACGGCTTGCTCGTGCCTGACCACATCACCTCGTCCCGTGTGTTCTTGCGGATCTTGACCACGTCCGCCGGCTGGCCCGCCGCCTGGCCCGCCGCCATGAACATGCTGGCCAGCAGCTCGGTCACGAGCACGGGGTGCTTTGTGTCGTGCTCCTCGGTACTGTCGTCGCGTCGGGCCGTCCGCCGCGAGCGGGCCTTGACTTCGGTCGTGTCTTGGCAGCTCATCTGGGCCAGCACCTGGGCCATGGCACGCTGGAAGTCGCCATGGCGGGCGGTGCCTGCGTCGACCGAGAACGCCGGCCCGGGGAACGACCTCTGCAGACGTCCTTTGGTGGGTGTGACCTGGCTGTGCGGCGGCGACAGCTCAAACGTCTCGACGACGGGATCGGCATCGCCTTGCTTGGTGATGAGGACGCCGGCGTTTTGCGCGGCAACGGGAAGGGCCAACGAGCCGCCTGATGACCGTCAGCGTGTATCACGACCTATTAGGGGAGGTTGAAAACCGTACCATTGTTGAAGATGTCTGACAACACCTTGGACAGGTCGTCTTCATACAAAAACCCAGTGTTGTTGTCGCGTGTTTGCTGCAAACGTGTGATCATGCGGTGCGCAGCCTCAATGTCTGCCGCATGCTGTGAGTCGGGCGGTAGTTGACTCTGAAGCTCGAGCAGAACCTGTCCGACAGTCGACACCAGAATGGTATCAATGGCAGTGGCGTCGTCTTCTTGTTCTTGGCTGTCGGGGAGCTTCGGCGGGAGGAACACATGGTGCACCAAGGAGGCCATCCGCCCTGCCGAGAGGCTAGGCGGCGCCATGCTTCTAGTGTCCGGTGGTAGTCCGTGGCAAACTACTGTAATAAACCTCCGTACAGGCGCTCAAGCGGTAGTCGGCAATTCAAGAGGAAGTAAGCATAAATCGGGTTGAAAAATAAATAAAAAATAAAAGAAGAAAACATAGGAGAAGGAAACACAAGTACGGAGTACGGAGTCCGGAGTCCGACCACCCCCTCCTGTCTGACCCCTGAAGATAAGATGAGGGTTTGCTGTCGAATTCCATCCAATTTCAACGGACGATAACGAGCGCCCGTTCTCCAGGGACCAATACCACAGGCGTTTCAGGTTCTATGGGTGGCGTTTGCGGGGGATAATCAATATTTCAGGGCCTTCGGGTTAGCGGTGCGTGCCGGCCAATAGGGGGCCTAGGCCCGGGACTGGGGTCCTCTGGCGTTACAGGGGTCATTTGGAAGCTGCATTTATGGCGGCGTTCATTTCAGCCGCGCTTCGTGCAGCTGGCATCCTCATCCATCTTTGGCCCTCACAAACATCGTCACCATGTCGGCCACACAGCTCGAGGTGCTCACCATGTCGCCGGTGCATGCTGCGCCGCTTCGAGAGGATGCCATCCCCATTCGAGAGTCGTTTCCGGCACCTCAGCCATCACCGCCACCGGCCGCAAAGGGAGCCCTCCTCGTCGCCGCCTTCGCCATTACGTTTGTCGCCGTCGGCATGCCCAACTCGTTTGGCATTTTCCAGGACTACTACCAGTCCACGCTCTTCCCTGACACACCGCCCGCGCAGATTATTCTCGTGGGCTCGCTCGCGTCGAGTCTCTACATGCTTTTGGGCGCGCCGACGGGCCGCTTCGCCGACCGTTTTGGCTACGACACGGCCTTCCTGGTCGGCTCGACCCTCCTCGTCGCCGGCCTCTTCACGGCGAGTGTCTGCACGCAGTTCTACCAATTCGTGTTGGCCCAGGGCGTGACGTTTGGCCTCGGCACGGCCTTTGTCTACTATCCGGCCGTCAGCGTGTCGCGGCGGCTGTTCGCGCGCCGGCACGGCATGGCCAACGCCGTTGTCGTCTCGGGCGGCGCGCTGGGCGGCTGCGTGCTGCCGTACTCCACGCGCGTCCTTCTCCAGCGGCACGGCCTCCCTGCCACGTTTCGCACGCTCGGCTACTTGGCCGCCGGCCTGCTGGGCTGTTCCTACGCCGCCTTTTTCTTCCTCGACAAGAAGCCGGCCGCCTCCTCGAGACCATCCACCAAGAAGCTGATGGACTTTACCCTTCTGAAAGACGCTCGATTTCTGGTCATGCTTGCTGCCACGAGCGTCGCCATGACGGGCTTTCTCCCGCGCTACTTCCTCATCACGCCGTCCGCCGTGTCCCAGGGCGTCGACACGACCTATGCGGCCTGGCTGCTGGGACTGATGAACGGCCTGTCCATTGCGGGCCGCCTCGGCATTGGTGCCTTTGCCGACCGCTACGGAAAGCTCACGGCCCTGGTAGCGAGCTTCGTCCTGTGCGGTGCGGGCCACCTGCTGTTCTGGCTGCCGGCCGTGCTTCACAAGGGCGAGGATGCCGTCGCGCTCATGACGGTCTTTGTCGTGTTTGTCGGCCTACTCGGCTCGGGCTTTGTCAGTCTGATCCCGGTCGTCATCTCGGATCTGTTTGGCGGCGAGAATCTGGCGTCCAAGGTCGGCCTGTTCAACAGCATCGTCGGTGTGGGTGTGCTAGCAGGGCCGAGTGCCGCCAATGCCATCGTCGCGAGTGGCAGCGGCGACGACTGGAGTATGGCCGTGCTGTTCTCTGGCCTGTTGATGCTTGTTGGCGGGCTTCTTCTCACACGGACATACAGGTATTTGTAAAAAGACACAGACATTCTTATTACGTCACGAAACTCTACTATCAATTCAATCATTTGTTTATTTCATTTGTTCCTATCTCTATCAACACACCTACTTCGACTCGAAAGGCGTCTCAAACGGCCGCTCGGCCTGCGGCGTAATTCTCGCCAGATGCCGGCGCTCGCCCGTCTTCCAATCCACCAGCGCCGAGTGCTGCGTGATGCGGTTGTCCCACACCACCACCGTGCCCGCCTCCCACTTGACCCGCGCCTGGAAGTCCGCGCCCTGCGCCAGGTGGTCGTACAGGAACTTGAGAAGGAAATCGGACTCCTCCTTCTTGAGGCCCACAATCTCGCGCACGAAGCCCGGGTTGACAAAGATGGCCTTTTCGCCCGTCACCGGGTGCGTGCGGATCAGCGGGTGCGTGTTGTACACCGGCTCGCGACGCACCACGCCGTTCTTGGCCCGCGAGAAGTTGGCCTGCTCGATGCCCGAGTGCACCGCGCGCAGGCCGTGCAGCCGCTCCTGGAAGGCCGGGCTGAGCCGCTTGTACGCCTCGGTGGCGTCCACAAACAGCGTGTCGCCGCCGACCTCGGGCTTGTCAAAGATGTAGAGGAACGTGGTGCCGGGCGGCTGCGCCTCGTACGTGACGTCCGAGTGCCAGCTGACAGACGACGTGCGCAGATCGAAAAAGTTGTTGATCGAGTGGTCGCCGGCGCCGCGGTGCACCAGATGAATTTCGGGCTTGTCCTCGGGCGACCCGGACGTCGGGTGGATGTGGTGGCGGCCAAAGTAGCCACCGAAGTCCAGCGCCTCCTGGATCGGCAGGTCCGCGAAATCCTGGTCCCGGAACGCAACGACCTTGCGCTCGGCCACCAGGCGCGCCAGCTGGTCCTTGCCGGCGTTGTTCAAGGTGCTCAACTGGATGCCGCGCACCTCGGTGCCGATCGTCGGCGTCAGGTCGACGCGCGTGACCTTGTCCTTGGGCAGCAGGTCCGGGAACGTCGGGTCGGCGTCCTTGCCGTGGTCGTAGTGCTCAAACGGCTCCAGAGGCGGGTACTTTTGGTCAGGGTTCCACGTAGGGAGGTAGTTGGGGTACTGCACTGTTAGGGAAGTGGACAAATATAATGAAGCGGAAGTTTTTCATAGTCTCACCTTGGCAGCGGCGTGGCCCTTCTTGCCAGCCTCGACATCGGCGTCGTACTTGGGCGCAAACAGACCGCGGGCGGCGCGCTGGGCACCGGCCTGGGCGTTGTTGAGCGTCGAGTGCAGCTTCAACGTGGAAACGTCGGGGACGACCGTCTCAATGGCTGATGGGGCCATCTTGGTGGTGTTGTCTGGAAATATACAGAGTTGGGTATATAAGATTAAAAAGAATGGAAGCAAAGTAAGCAAGGAAGAATCTATCAAACAGAAAATTGGCAACCTCTAGTGTATTCAAATGATACTTCAAAATAAATAAACGCTTCAACACCTTCATTTATACTTCTGGGCGGCCTCGAATGTCAAGATTGCGTCCCCCGCCTCATCGTACTGTAAGCCCGAGAACTGCCACACTCGGTCTAGCGCCGTTCGGTGCCGGAACGGTGTTGCGTTGCTGTGATTCGTGATCCTCGACTGCCACCATTGCATAACGCCATCGGGCCTCGCAATCGCAATGCACCAATCCACATCCAAATACTCCCCCAAAATACACCAAAAACCTCCGACGAATAAGACATGACTCAATGACCAGTTGCTGGCCCCTTTTGTTGCTGCCTCCTACACCCTCCTCAACATCCAACCCCACTGGATCCAGAGCACGTCATTGTTCACGTCTTCTTCGCGTCTTCCCCAAGCGGTCGTATCGCTGCATGAGGAATCAGCTCTCATTCGTCTCCATCGGCTTGCAGTCAACGCGGAGATGGTAAAATCGTTCGACAACGTGCACAACCGTCATACTTCCCCGCCGGAAGGTGTGCCTCAGACTGAGTCACATGCATCGGTCATGTCCCACCATCAAGGACAGGACGGCCGGGATAGACGGACCGTTGAGTGCCGATGTCCGACGACGTCCGACGACGTCCGCGACGGGTGCACTAAGATAAGTCTTCGGCCAGTGATATTGATTCGATTTTAACAAGATACATGTGTAAATAAGGTACACCCAAAAAAACACACAAGATCCGTCTGACATTACGCCTCCACATGCTCGAGCCGAATGTCGATTCGCCATCCGTCCACGACATGGCCTCCTAGTGTCTGTGCCGGTCCCGTCGTAAACAGCGCCAATTCGATCCAACTCTGGATGCCCTGTCCCGTCTGTTCCTTGTCCAACAAAACAATGCTCAGTCGCGGCGACCGCCCGTGCGACAGTGTCTCAGGCACGGCCAGATCCCACTCATCTTCGCTCCCACTTCTCGTAAACAGAACATCATAGGCGCGGCGTAGGCGGTCGAGCAGTGCCGCGTCCGCAATGTGCAGTGTCACGCCGGCCACGCCCACGGCGCCGGACGGGTGCTGGGCCAGCGCCGGGCGGGTGGCGTAGGGCACGCGCAGCTTGCGGTCCGTGCGGTCAATGCACCAGAACGGGAGCAGGCCGCCAGAGACGAGGCTGTCGCCTACGTTGACCGCTCCAGGTAGATACACCGGCGTCGCCGTGGCCCACTCCAAGACCACCCCGTCCGGCGTCGTGCGGCCGCCGTCCTTGAGGTCCTGGTAACCCAGTCCGGCACCGGCCGCCTCGACGCGGCCCTGGATCCGCGTAAACTCGTCGTCGTTTTCTTTCTGAGTCGGCGCCGCCAAACTAATCGCCCAGTCGACAAAGTGACCCTCCGGCTGGCCGCCCCAGCGGTACGACCGGCGTCGGCGCTCGTCTTCCTCGTCGCTGCCGCTGCCGCCGACAAACGCAATAATCTCCACGTAGACGCCGTCCTGGAAGAGCACCAGCTGGTTCTCCGTGACGCCGCCGGCGTGTTGGCCGCCGGGGATGACGGTCAGCGCGCCGGTCAGCCACGACGGCAGGGCCTTGAGGACCGGGTGCGGCACGAGCAGCACAATGTGGTCGAGTTTGGGAGCCATTGCTGTGGTGGGGGGTGATGAGATGAGGGGTTAAGAATGGTGAAATGGGGAGTGAATAGATGATCCGACGACTCACGATGAAGCCAATGCGACGCGGACGACACGGATTCAAGTGCTTTCGTCGGTGCTTGCCGTGTTCGGAGAGCTCCAGCGGGGATGGTGATTGATAAGACAAGGTCGCCCTTGGATGGCGTGCTCCTAAAATGCATCCCCCGTATTAGTAGCAAATTTAAACGGCGCGGGTATTTGGCCAAATATGTCCGCGAGTTTGCAACGTGGAGAGGCTCTTTGAAAATGTCTTAAAAAAGGTATGGTACGGCGCACAAGAAAAGAAAAACAAATCTATCTTATTGTGTCCGTCGCGCCCTCATGTAGTCCATGCTATTCATAACATCCAGCAAAAAAATAAGGTCCTACCCGGAATCGAACCGGGGCTACTGGAAATTCAGATTTGAAGGAAATCAGAATCCAATGTCCTAACCGCTAGACTATAGGACCTGCTGCTATTGGATGGGGAGCGGCGTCCCTTAATCGGGCTCATCACAGCCATGAATGGCCGCACTGGAGGCTCCGCCGTTAACGTACGCTAATCTCACTCGCAGCTTCACACTCATAAATGCTAATCAATTCACTCATGTGAGTTCACCACTACGAACGTGACAAAAATAAGTTTCTTCACTACTTTCACTCCGTTCATCGTCTATTCAAGTCATCCCTTCCCTTTACAAAACGTAACGGCTGTGTTTTGTTAGTATATCATGTTTGTAAATCAAGGGTGTCAATGATCGCAAGGTAAACGTACAAGGCAAGGTTTTCGCGGTCGGTTAAGTCGAGCTGGCGGGCATCCACCACCTCCTCGACACGCTCGCCGGACTCGTCGACGTGCTCCACGACACCGACCTCCTGGATCAGCTGCTGGGAGGCAAGGGCATCGCGGCGTGCGTTTTCCCGTGCCAGGTACCAGCGCAGGTACAAAATGATAATGGTCGGCAGCACGCAGGCAATGCCCAGGATCACGGCCCACGTCACCAGGTAGCGCGGCTTGTACTGCGGCTGGAACAGCTGTGGCGACAGAATGTTGCCCAGCCCATAGCCGACGTGGTACAGCGCGATCACGGCCGTCTTCTTGGTGTGGCCGGCCGAGCAGTTGGCCGCCCAGATCATGACCACGCTGTAGGCGATGCCGGCCGTGCCCCGAATGTAGATGGCCGTCAGCAGGCCGGCGCGGTTGGTCCACGGCAGCGTCAGCAGCATGATGCAGGACACAATGGCCGGGAGGTACGACGCGGCGGCCACCCAGGCACGCGTGTTCTTGGTCTTGGCAAGCGTCCAGGCGGCGGCGAGCAGCGACACCAGCGACACGAGGCCCGTCAGACATCCGAGAAGCGTTGTTTCCAGGGTGCTAAAGCCAAACGACTGGATGATGAGTGAGTACTGGTTGGTCAGGCCGTTGGCCATCTCTTGGGACCAGGCGTGGAAGAAGAAGAGCCACGTCTTGGGGTCTTTCAGGGCCTCGATCAGCTGGTAGCGCTGGAAACGCTTCTGCTCGATGCCCGAGTGGTTGGACGAGATGCGCAGGATCGACTGGGCGCGCTCGGTCGGCTTCTTGAAGAAGTGGGCTGTGACGGGGCTGTCGGGAAAGAAGAACCACACGAACACGCCATAGATAATGGTCAGAACGCCCGTGATCACCATGAACCACTTCCACGACGAAAAGCCGCTCGTCTTGATGTTGAGAACGCCATACGACAGGAGACCCGACGTAATGGGGCTCGAGTTGCCGGCAGCCCACATGCTGGGCATCAGCCAGGCCTGCTCGTCGTATGTGAAGAACATCGAGAGCGTCAGCAGAAAGGCCGGTACGACACAAGCCTCGGCCAGGCCTAGCAGGAAGCGCACGGCGAACAGCGCACCGAAGCTGCGACAGGGGATGTGCAGGAGCAGAATGGCGCCCCACACGACGAGGTTGCCGGCCAGCCACTTGCCCACAGGGAAGCGCTGCAGAGCCAGGTTCTGCGGCCACTCTGCCAGCAGGTAGCCCACGTAGAAAATAGAGGACAGCCAGTTGTACTGGTTGGCGCTGAGGTGTGCGTCATTCAAAATGCCCAAGATGGCCGAGCTGCCGAGCGTCTGCTTGTCGACGTACATCAGATGGTAGCCGACGCAGATCATGGGCAGGATCCAGCGGATGGCCTTGCGGCGGATGCGTGCCGCCTCTTCGGGTGTCGGTGGCTCAACCTTGATCGCGGAGAGCAGCCGGTAACTCTCGTCGGCGTAGCGGTCGGACCGTTTCGCGAGCTGGGCCGCGGGGGCAACATCAGGAACCGGGCTGGCTGACGTCTCGACGACTGACACGGCCGACTCGCCGGGGCTCGCAGTCTTGACCATGATTTGTGAGGCCGAGTTGAGAATGGATTCGATATGACACAGAAAAGAGGGGAATAAGACAAAAAATAACAAAAGGTGAGATGAAGAGGAATATAATATTTGTGTGCGGCAAGTCTTATATACTCTGAGACAGTCAGCAGCACGACGTACAGTGTGTGTGTTCTGTCGATCTGGCTGTTGGTCGGCCGGCTATTATATTTCTAGATCCTTTTGTGGGTGGTCCTGTGCGGAGCTCAGTGCGTGGCTTACACGTTTTGCACGAGCTCTTGTCAGGACTTTGTCAGTAACATGCGCATCGTGCGAATGTACCCCCACGGCCAATGACAACATTTTGGCGATGCTGATCTCTCCGAGTGCGGAAATTTTTGGAGTCGGGACAAGCCCGAGCGAGAGGTTTTATCCAGAGTTGTATCAAGATGTCGAAAAAGAACGATGATAAAATGGAAGCGGGCGTCTTTTCCTGTGTTTTTGCTGTGTTTTCCTGCGTTTTTCGAACTTTTTGCTCGTGTTGATCCCAGACGCCTAGAATCGCCATATCTGACTGCGTTGACGACTGCCGCAAAGTAACCCAACCGCCGGTATTAACGGCCGGCAATACATGCCTCTCGTGGATTCGCTCGGCCGATCTGCAACTGTTCGGGCAACCACCCCGCTGCGCAGAATGGTGCAATCGACCAGCATTCAGTGGTACACGCTCGATACGCTCTGCTTTGTGCCTTTGTAGCGTATTTTGTCCACAGCAAAGTACACTTCCGTGCAGGCAACCGCACAGCATCATAATGGCTAGCTGTGGCATCATACGAGCGCTGCAAAGGGCTGTATTGATTAGTCGTCTTACACAAGTCGTCTGCACGACTCGTCTCTGCGGCACCGGCGCGACACGAGGCAGCTATATGACCATAAATAATTCAGGTTCTGCCAAGGGGTCGTGCTCAAAGTAAATAAAATACGTCGTAGAGCTGCCGTAATTATCAACATCCACAGTAATACCACTGTATCCTCATTACATCACGACCATAGTAACCTCACCATGGCCAACGACAATACACGTCCGTTCCGGATCGCCGTCGCCGGCTCGGGCATCGCCGGTTTGGCCATCGCCATCGCCCTCAAGAACCACCCGGGCGTGCGCGTCGACTTGTATGAGCGCGCGACGCAGCTGCGCGAGATTGGCGCGTCCATCGCACTGGGCCCCAACGGCATGCGCACGCTCGAGCGACTTGGTGTGAACAACGCGCTCGTGGACGCTGCCGACGACGCCGCCAATGGTCTCTCCTTCCGCAACACCTCGGGCTTCCCCATGGTCTACCGCCACTACAAGACGGGTGAGGTCATCTCGACGGACGCCAGCCAGGCCGACAAGGGCATCCCGCGCCGGCACTGGACCGCGCGCTACTACCGCGCCCACCTCCAAGAGTCGCTGGCCGCGCATGTCGACCCAAAGCAGATCCACCTCAGCAAGGCCTTTGCCGGTGTGGCCTGGCATGCGGCTAACAACGAGCTGACCCTAACGTTCACGGACGGCACCACCGCCACGGCCGACCTGCTCGTCGGCGCCGACGGCCTGCACTCGCGTGTGCGCACCTTTTTCGTGCCCGAGTCGCGCCCGCAGTGGACGGGCGCGCTGGCCTTCCGGTCCGTCTTCCCGCGGTCGCACGTCGCCCACATCGAGGGCCTGCCGCACGAGGCCACGCACGTCTGGGGCCACAACCGCACGCTCTTCTTCTCGCCGCTGGGCCGCGACCTTTATACCGTCGTCGGCCAGCTGCAATACGACCCGGCCGAGGACAACAGCAGTGCACAGGGGCCCGATCTCAAAGACACTGCCAAGGTGTGGGCGTCGAACGGCAGCGTGGAGACCCTGCGCAGCCTCTACGCCGACTGGGGCAGTCTGGTCAAGAACCTCGTCAATGCCGTGCCGCACACGGAGCTGTACCCCAACTCGTCTTCCGACAGCCTGCCGACATGGGTGCTGAGCGGCACCACCAACAACATCCCGGCCGGTCGTGTGACGCTGGCTGGCGATGCTGCACACGCCCACGGCGGTGCCTTCGCCACGGGTGGCAGTCTGGCTCTCGATGATGCGTGGGCGTTTGCCACAGCGTTCCAGCACGTGTTCCCGCCCACAGCCACGGCCGGGCCAAGTACCGCCGAACTGTTGCACGCGGTGACTATATATGAGAAGACACGCAAGGCACACACCGACCGGCTGCTGCGGGTCGTGCATGCATCCAACAATGCCCGGGTTGAAAACCTGCGGGAGACCAGAATAGCCACTGCCGTCCCCGAGACGGACGAGCAGCTGCGTGCTCGCATCCGCAACCGCACCGATCCCACGTGGCTGCATGAACACGACGTACAGGCCACCTTTGCAGCGGCCGTTCGTGAGGTCGAGCAAGGTCAAATTGTGCAGAGCAGGATCTAAGTTGAAGCACCAGATTTGCATGTGCATTTATCAAAACGCAATCAATCCGTAGAATTTATGAGCTGAATTATGATTCGTCCTCTCGTTTATCTCACATGAGCATACATCACCAGTTCGTATTTTTCATATCTTGTATTTCCAATGTCGTCAAGACTTCATATTCCTCCATTTTCCCCCCTCGCCTTTACCGTGATGTTATGTACGGAGTAATTACACAGTGCCTTGCAGGAGGCCATGACGGGTTGTTATTGGTGCGATTTCAGATGCTAACAAACTCTTCAGAACACAACACACAACCTTAAGACGCGAGCTCAGGAGACACTACGGAGTACATTGTGCGACAAAACACAGAGAACCACGAACACGGGCTTTTGTGTGCCCATAGTGTGAGCTTTCCTCTCTCGTCTTTGTACTTGTTTTCTTTTAGTTTTCCTCTCGCCTATCCGTCTCCCTCTTCACCTCTTTCTTTTCGGTTGTCACGCCTCTCTTAACGAGGTATTGTTGTTTCTGAGTTTCTCTTCCATAACTCCGGTCCCCTGCGAACTCTTTCCCAAACAAGGATTCGGCCGGTTTGCTATCGCCCCCAACAGCCCCAAAAGTCCGAGAAGCTTCTAAGCGCTTTGGCCATAACCATTCTGCATGCTGTTTGATCTCTTGATATTGTCACTGTTCTCTGCATTTGATTTGTGCAGCCTCCAGTTTTACCTCTCCCTCGCGGAAGCGTTGCGGCTTCTTCGCCTCCCCTCGAATGCGCGCCTGTCATCCCGCATTTGTTGGTCGCATCAGCCGCCCGGTGCGTTGCTGTTTGTGGACCAACAGGTCAACAACAATCCCAACAGACGTTTCGGAATGTTGCGACTGCTTTTCTTCTTTTCTTCATTTCTCGCATATCTCGCTTCTCTGATTATTTCCATGCTTCTTTTGTTCTTTGCCATTCGTCCTTTCAGTTTGATGTCTTCTTCACCGCTGACTCCGCTGACAACGCTCTTCGCGCTCGCCAAGTGCCGGTTCTCCGGGGAGAACAAGAGCAGGCCGGTTTCCCGATCGAACAAGAGGCCGGAGAAGATGGTGGCGGTGGGAATAAAACGAAACGAGAACAAAAGCTAACGACCAATGGACAGAGCACATCTCGTCCCTCTTTCCACTACACTTTCGCCTCGACATGAGTCTGCCAGCCGATCGACGGTCGGTCGGCGCTTTCAAGATCCCGACAGCCAGGTTTGTGTGCAGACCATGTGTGTTTACCACGCGTACTCCGCATCTGCATGCGCACCTCACCATCCTCCGTCCTCCGCTGACGTCTCCGGCGCCAGATGAAAAGGAAACGAGAACCAGAACGAAATTAGGCCTGTCGTCGTTCCCTACGCGCCGCCTTGCCCCAGTATTTTTGTGCGCTCTGGGGCGGCCCTACCACCAACCAAACCACGTTGCGGTGTGTCAGAACACTAAATCGACCAGACACGTCCAAACAAAGCAAAACACAAGGGACCTGACGCTTGGAGGCCAAAAAAACAGCAAGGATGGGCGGCGGACGGACACCGCCAGCCCCGCTAAATTACCGGTGTCCACAGAACGGCCAGGCCTTTCCACTCTCTGTCGTCCCCTCATCTCCTCACTTCGTTCCTTCTTCCCCACCCGGATGGCCCAGTTGCCGGTATGAATAACTGGTAGTTCTTGGGGGCAGTTTGGGGCAGTTTGACGAACTTGTGCACGGAGTGGACCCTGAGTTGTGCAGACAAGGCCGACGGGTGGGTCTGTTTTGTGCACAATTTCCCCAGCTCCCAAACGACTCAACACATAAAACGGACAGGGCCAAGCGAGAAGAGAACAGACGAAACTATGTCGTACTCCGTACACAATCACAACACGTCTTGCCGGCTACGGCGCGTCGTCTCGTTGGTGTTGGTCTTGGGGTTTTTTTGTCTGTATCTGAAGGCTTTGGGGGATCTTGTCGGAACGAACTGCCGTGTGCCGCCGACACGCATGTTCACCCGTTTCGGGTGATCCCTTTTCTCTTCTTTTTCTTTCCATGTTCTTCTTTTCTGTGCCTGCTCTGTTCTGAGGGCGATGTCGCCTTGGCTGTACCGTAGTATCGTTGAATGCACTGTCGTCGTAGTTGAATATTTTGTTACTGTCTGTTTTTGTTTCATCTTTTTTTTTTCTTTCTTGTTTCTTTTCTTTTCTTTTTCCATTTCCTCCCCTTCATTCCCCTTCCCATGTTCCCTCACTCCCACCCGTCGTTCACATCTCGTCGTTCGGCAAGTCTCCGTCCGATGCAGATGCACGCAGCTTGGAGCTAGACCTCGTCTCCTTTTTTTGTCCTTCCCTTCCCTTTCCCAGTCCCGTCCTTGGCCTTTTCTTTCACCTTCCCCACTCCCGGACTCTTCGTCCAGCCCGGCCGGCGAGACTCCTCGTACTTATTCGCGTGGTCCGCTTTCGTACCTCGTGCCTCCCTTTCCGTATTCTTTATTTTTTTTGCCCTTCTTCTCTGACACGCCACGCATCGCCACGGGATAATTTGTCTGTTGGCTGCCTTCTTCGACCGGTCGATTTCCTCTTTTTGCATCGACCCTGACTTTGCCCGTTTCCCATTCCCTTTCTTCTTTCTCTCCTTTATCCTATTTTAATTTTCTTTGTCGTGCCACGCACAGCACATGCGCCAATTCGCGCCGCCACGAGAGCCAACACCAACACCGGCCTTCACCTCCGCCTGTCCGCCAACGATCTTACGAGCGCAAGCCCCCCCAAACCTGCTCACGCAACTCGGCGACTCACAACACACGACCTGCGGGAATCTTTCCCAATCGAGCAAGCGACCGCCCGCACGCCGCCAAATACCAACGCCGTAGCAGGCACGAGACTCGCGAGCTGTTGCGCGAGATACTCCTCACTTCACGATTTCCATCTCAACATTTTTTTTTTTGATCTCGAGTAACCGGGTATTGGGACTGCAGTTCATTGTACGTTATTAACCTGCATTGATTGCTTTTTGTTTACATACTGCACCATTGCCGGCTGAACTAACACGCTCCAGCCTCCACAACCATGGCCGAAGCACGAGGTCCCGCCTCACTGGCGAGCGACGACACAGCAGCGGTTGCAGCGCCACACACATTAGCACAGGCAGAACAGTCTGTGCCAACAATAGACATGCCAGCCGCGACAGTAACAGGAGAGTCCGCCGAGAAAGCAGAAACCGCATCGTCGGCGCCAAGCAGCGCGCTCGGTATGGAGACCGACGCAGAAAAGGCCACCGCCGAAAAAGACGCCGAAAAACGCGAGCACCAGCTCGAGCAGCAAGCCGTCGACGAGGGCCACGACGCTGACATCCCCTCGAGCATCGGCTATGTCTTGGACGAGCGGGGGGAGGCCAAGCGGCGCAAGTCGATTGCCGACCGGAGTCGGCCGACGACAGCCGTCGACGTTGTTGATGCCGACATTGAGAAAGGCGAAGACGGCGACGCCAACAAAGACGACGACGCCCCCGACGACCCCAACATCGTCTGGTGGGACGGCCCCAACGATCCCTACAACCCCTACAACTGGCCGACCTGGCACAAGGTGCTCAACTGCGTGCTCATCAGCTCGCTCACGTTCATCACGCCGCTCGCGTCGTCCATCTTTGCGCCCGGTGTGCCCGCCCTCATGGCCGAGTTCCACAGCGACAGCAACGAGCTGGCCGCCTTTGTCGTGTCGGTGTACGTGCTGGGCTTCGCCTTTGGCCCTCTGCTGATCGCGCCCATGTCCGAGATCTACGGGCGCAACATTGTCTACCACGTCTGCAACGTGGGATTTATTGCGTTCGTTATTGGCTGCGCGCTGGCCCCTTCCCTCAACAGCCTGATCGCCTTCCGGTTCCTGTCGGGCGTCTTCGGCTCGTGTCCGCTCACCAACGGTGGCGGCTCCATTGCCGACATGGTCTCCCAGGAGCACCGCGGCGCCGCCATGGCCAGTTTCGCGGTGGGCCCGCTGCTGGGCCCCATCATCGGTCCCGTCGCCGGCGGCTTTCTGGCCAGCGCCAAGGGCTGGCGCTGGGTCTTTTGGCTCCTTGTGATTATTTCGGGCTTCCTGGCCATCGTCCTCGTCTTCTCCATGCGCGAGACGTACGCGCCGCTGCTGCTTGAGCGCAAGGCCCGCCGCCTCCGCAAAGAGACCGGCAACCCGCTGCTGCGCAGCAAGCTCGACGCCGGCCTGACCTCGGGCGACTACTTTAAGAGGGGCATCTTCCGCCCGCTCAAGATGCTCGCCTTTTCGCCCATTGTGCTCATCTTTGCGCTGTACATGGCGATCGTCTACGGTTATCTCTACCTCATGTTCACGTCCGTCACCGTGGTCTTTGAGACCACCTACGGCTTTGGCACGAATACGGTCGGCCTCGTGTATCTCGGGCTCGGTGTCGGCTCCATGGCCGGCATGGTCTTTTTCAGTGCCATGTCCGACCGCTACACCCGCCGCATGGCTGCCAAGGAAGGCCAGGGCATGAAACCCGAGTACCGCCTGCAGATGCTGCCGCTCGGCGCCGTCCTCCTGCCCATTGGCTTCTTCATTTATGGCTGGACCGCCGAGTACCACAAGCACTGGATCGCGCCTATCATCGGCATGGTCGTGATCGGTTTTGCCAACCTCATCATCTTCATGGCCCTGCAGCTGTACCTGGTCGATGCCTTTACCGTCTACGCCGCCTCCTCGCTGGCCGCCAACACCGTCGTACGCTCCATTGCCGGCGCCGTGCTGCCGCTGGCCGGCCTGCAAATGTACGACAAGTTGGGATTGGGCTGGGGCAACAGCCTGCTGGGGTTCATTGCGCTGGCCCTGGTGCCTGCGCCCTTTTTCATCCAAAAGTACGGCGAGTACCTGCGCAAGCGCTTTGAGATTAAGGATTTGTAGACGCGTGTGAGGGGATCTTGTCGTTGGTTGCACACAGTTCGTTTGTTTGCGGTTGGTTTATTTTGTCATTTTCTTTTTAATTATTTTCTCCTGATGTTCTGCATATTCAATTCCCGTACATACATTAGATAGACAGCATTGAAAAATAGCATACCGATTTTCGTCAACTTTGTCTTTTTGTCTTCCTGCAATCTATTTTCGTGAGAGACGCCGAAGCCCATCAATGCCTTGAGTCGATCCCAGGACCGACAAATTCCGGTAGAATAGAAAAAGGGGACAGAGTGATGAGCAACAGCATTGGTGATGTGCGACTGGTCCATGCTCTCAAAGGTCCAAAGAAACGAAGAGATCCGGGTCGAGAGTTGGACCGCATCCATCCGCCAGATCACCAGCTGTGGACCTTACCGATGTGTAGAAGATAGACAATTTGTTTCTAGCCAGTTCTTTCCTCTTTCTGTTTGTTTGCGCGTCGAATTTAGCCATTCCATGCTTACTGTTTTCTGGGCAGCCGACAAACAGAACTGAGCGATGTTCGTGATCTACTGGGCCTGCCTTTGAAGCAAACTTTACACATCGTCAAGTTGGCCACTTCTTCTTTTCACTTACGATTTCTCATTTCTCATTTTCGCTTTCATGTACTACGGGTGTTCGTTTCCCGTACCAATAGACAAGGAAGACCATCCCGAGGACAAGACGAAGCACGGAGCAGTATCTCCCGACTGAATGAGACGAAATCGCACGAGAAAAGACAAGACGACACAAAGCATACAAAGCAAAGCACATAAATAACACAAAGACGCAAGATGAAATAAGCATAACCCACGGAGTCGCCTCTTCATTTCGTCATTTCACCAGAAACGTCTCTTCTTTTTGCACCATTGTTATGCGTTTTTCGTTCTTTGTCGTCTTCTTTTTTTAATTCTTTTCCTTGCCCATCCTTTCTCTTCTTCGTTGCTCGTTGGCCGCCGTTGGCCGCCGTCTCAGCATGTGTCTCGGATTGTGTTTGATCGGTGCTGTTGTTCTCTGCTTTTTCAGTGGGCGATCAGCGTGTGCCGCTCTTTCTGTGTCTTGGCGGGGTTCAGGGCAGGCAAGTTCACAAATACACACTTTACACCTTACACGGACGCTGCCGCCACTAGTCCACGTGAGAGTCCCCACCCAACACCGACGGCAGGCACTGCCAAACCCAACTGCCAACTAACTGTCAAATGCCAGCGGCGAACATCGACCGCATTCCTCTTGTTACTCCATAATTCATGCTTATTTCTTATTTCCTTCCTGATTATCATTCCCTTCCATTACCAAAGAAACTACGGAGTACACAACTGCCAAGTCAATCGTTCTGGCCCACTGCGAGGAGATCCTACCAGCTGCCCTTTTGTGTGGCCAAAATGGGTCACGAAAAGCCTTGTTTATCTCTGGTCTGGCTACGTTGATTTGGGTCGTTGTTTGTTCTCCTAGTAGGATAGGTTTAGATTTTTTTAAATTTCATACATCACATTCCTAGATTGGGTTGTTCTAAACCGTTTTCTGAGTTCACCACGCGTCGTTCTAGAAGACGTGAGCAGAGACTCCCCGCAGAGGACAGCTTGCAACGCCACACGGAGTCTACATTTCCGTTCGCAAGGGTGGCCCGTTCGCCGATGCATCGATCGTAGCATGCTTCTATCACTCCTTTTACGTCTTCGTCTGTAACCCCCGCCCTGATTCGGCCTCGACTTTCTCTTGTTTCTCCGGCCCCTGTCGTCGTAGTGCCTGCCCAGCCATCGAGAACAAGTCTGGCCTGGGCCTCTCTTGTCTGACTGGCCCCTGCTTGGCTCCCCGGGAAAAGCGAAAACTGACAGAAGAGCACGCAATCGTCAGAACAAAGTCAGAACAAAGGTACGCATGGGTGTCTTCAAACGGCCCAGACCTGTTTTAGCCAAGACATGCAGTGGTCAGTATTGTAAGATGTCTTTTGTTGTCCTTGTTCTTAGTCTTTTCTTTTCATTTCTTCATCTTTTCATTTCTTCTTTGTGTATCTTACAGAGTACTTGACCGTCACATATTTCAACCCGTTCTCTTTCGCTATCCTTTTCTTAAAGTCTTCCGCGGCCAAATATGATACAAATCGACTTTGAGAACACCAACCAGACACGGCAGGACATGCCTCCCCGTTGTTTAAAGAGCCGTAATTACACTCTCCAATCTGCAATCTGCAGTCTGCAGTCTGCAGTCTAGACTCTGTATTCTGCGCAATCCGGGTCGTTGGTACAGGTGGTCTGGGCCTTGTTTTAGCCTCACACCCCCTTGGCTGAACCGCACACAGAGCCTCACTGAACCGCACACAGCTGCATCGGAATGTCCAGACGCGACATGCATTTGTTGTCTTTTTTGCCATGACGTCAAAACCACCCCCCTTGACACACGCCCTGTTTTCTGTTTTTCGTCCCAAGCCAAGCTGTCAGAGGATGGTCTAGACGAAAAGACAGGCAGCAGTCAACAACACCGTATGATCGTCATCCCACGGGGCTGCCGGTTGCTCGGCTGTCCCTGCAAGACGACTCCTGTCATTTTGCACCCGTTTCTTCTTGTCGTGACCCATCCTGTCGTTTCCCTTTGCCGCGCCCATCGTCCAGCCCCATCGTCCATCAATGATCTCGCATCGCCTGGGAGCAAATCTGTATATAAAGGTCATTTAACCGGCTCTCCTCTCTCGTCTTTCCTTCCCTTCTTCTGTCTTGTCCATCAGCAACTTCTTTCTCTCCAGTCTTTACCATAGTTCTGTGAACTAGTTTCTTTCTCTTCTTGTCATTCTTTATTCTTTTATCTGTACTTTTTTACTCTCTACACCGCTAGCCGGTCTTCCATTCTCTTTTACCACCTTATCCTATCTTTTGTCTTCCCTATCCAATTCTATATCCAAAATGCACTCCCAAACCCTCTTTGTTGCCGCCCTTGCGGTCGTGGCCGAGGCCCGCTTCGGTCAGGAACAGGTCCCCGTCGCCGCCGTCGCCGCCCTTACCAGCCGCGGCAAGCCGGGCGACGCCGGCACACTCTCCGGCCAGGTGCCGGGCGTGCTGCTCGCGGGCGCCAACGCCTGCGCCAAGCTGACGCTGGCCGACACCATTGTCACCACCCTCGGCAACACCGCCGACGTTCTGTCAGCGGCCGCCGCGCTCGTGGGCGCCGAGAAGAACTTTAACCCCTTTGCCGTGTCGGTCCCCGCGCTGTGCTCGGACGCCACGCTGCCGGTCACCGAGGCCCTGCGCGGCATTGTGCCGCTCGTCGACCCGGCTGTCACGGGCTCGAGTGTTGAGAACGCCAACGCGGCGTCGTCGCTGCTCAACCCTTTTGTGGCCGGCGGCCTGAGCGTGGCTGATGTGGTCGCGGCCAACGGCTTCACCAACTTTACGACGCAGGCCGTTGATGGCTCTGCTGGTGCAGCCGTGTCGGGTGTCGCTGCCGCGTCTGCTGTGACCGCCTCGACCACCGCTTCGGTCGCTGCCACTACGCTGGTGACGTCCACGATTGCTGCAACGGCTTCAGCTTCGGCTTCGTCGGTCGGCGCGGCCGGTGCCGCCTCGTCCTCGGGCGCCGCCGGCGCCATTGTCAACGGCGTGCAGCAGTCGACCATTTCTGGCCTCGACTTTGGCCTGTGCGTGCCCACGATCAAGTTCGAGGCCGGGCTGGACGGCCGCAAGGACACTGAGTTCACCTTCCAGGCGATCGACCCGCTGGTCAACAAGGGCCAGGAGGAAGCCTTGAACCCCAACATCATCACGAACCGCATCACGGACCAGCTGACCAACGTGTGCAACGCGAACCAGGCGGCCAAGGACGCGGCCAAGGCGGCGCAGGCGCAGATTTCGGCGCTGGGCACCAAGGACCAGACAACGGCGGACGCGTGGAACACGGCGCTGGGTTTTGCGGGCACCAACACGAACCCGGACAATGCACCGCAGCCGGGCCTGATCGGCCACGATTAAGTGCAGACCGCGTGACGATTGTTTGAATGTACTTCTGGCGTTTGGGTGAAAGGGCAGGCGCTCGGCTGGGCTGCACTCGGGCAGGGCCTGCTGCGTTCTGTACTGGTACTGCGTCTCGTGTCTCGTGTCTCGTATGGCTTGACGACTTATGCCTCCTGCGTGCTCTGTACTTGGTTCGGGTTTTGGGTGACGATTTGGGGTATCCCTGGCGATGGGCGTTTTTTTGGCGTTTCTCTCTCTTTTTGGGGGTCTGATTTCTTTCTTTTTCTTTTTCTTTTTTTCTGTCTTCTAGAAACATCATAGCAAATGAATCTTCTTTGGACAGAACTCTTCTTCAATATTTCCCATCCGCGACTAACCCCGTAAATGGGGCAGCCGTCTCTCCTCAGCTTGGTCTCGCGTCTTTGTCTGCTTCTCAATGACCGAGAACAGCAGTGCCAGCGACGCCTCGTCGTACTTGCGAGCAATCCCCGACACGCCATAGGGCACGTTGGGTCCCGAGGCCACCAGCCGCCCCGTGTCGTTGTACTTGACCTTGGGCGCGTCGCGGTAGCCTAATGGTATTGTGACTTGCGGGTGGCCCTCGCAGCCGGCGAAGAAGTTGACCGCGCTGGCGTTGGTCGGCAGCAGCAGGATATCGACGCGGTCGTGCGTATTGAACCCGTGCGGCCGGTCGGGCCCACCCTTGATGCCATCCAGTGCGCCCTGGATGCCGCCAGGGCCGGCAAAGTAGGCCGCGTTAGCCTTGGCGGCTTCAAAGGCCGGCGAGTCGCGCGTGATGTCCCTCGCCTGCTCGAGGCGCACAATGTTGCGACGAGGTGGGCTAGTTTCGTTGACAATTTCTTCCGTCTTGTCTTTTGTCGTGCCTTTTGTCTTGTCCACGGTCTTCTCCTCTTCTCCCTCTTCTTCGCCGTACTCCTCGGCGGGCGTCGTCTTGAGGAAGGTACACAACGTCTCCAATCCATCAATATTTTGCGGGTTGGCCGTCAGCGTCGCCAGGTAGGTCGGCAACGCGTCGTGAAACTCGCCCGCCATGTAGTTGGTCTTCTCATCGAGCGACAGGTTCTGAAACCGCAAGAGGCCCGGCAACGAGCAGTCAACAATCGTGATACCCTCGCGAGCCCGCAGCGGCGCCACCACGCGCCTCTCAAAGGCATCGAGGATTGTCGGGTTGATGCCCTTGAGCGTGTCGCGCGGGATGCCGATGCGGAGGGAGAGTGGCTTGCCGTCTTCTGGTGAGGTAAACTTCGGGTACAGCGGGGACAGCAGCCTTGCCTCGGGAATCTGGGCCGTCTTGGGGTCGTTGTCATCACGGCCTGCCATGATGTCCAGCATCAACACCGCGTCGGCCAGTGTGCGCGCCATCGGACCCAGCGTGTCCTGCTGCGGTGAGATGGGAATGACGGCGTCGCGCGACACAAGACCCGTCGTCGGCTTGAGGCCGACAATGTTGTTTTGCGTGGCCGGACTGATGATGCTGCCCGACGTCTCCGTGCCCACGGCCAGCACGCAGTACCCCATGTCGACGGCCACGGCCGAACCGCTGCTGCTCCCAAGGGGGTCTAGCTGCGCGTGGTACGCCCCGTATGTCTGCCCGCCGCGCGCGCTCCAGCCGCTGTCCGACGGCCGCGACCGGAAGTTGGCCCACTCGGAGCAGTTGGTCGTGCCGAGCAGCACACACCCCGCGTCCCGCAGGCGGGTCACCGCCGAGTTCTCGCGTGCGGGCTTAGCACCCAGCAGGGCCAGCGAGCCGGCCGTGGCCTCGAGCGCCGGCTCGGCCGTGGCAACGTTGTCCTTTACGAGTAGTGGTACGCCGTGGAGGGGCCGCAAGCGCTTGTGGCGGACGCGGGCATTGTCGTCCAGGCCGACGAGCTCGGCGTCCAGTGCCCGCGCACTCTCCAGCGCATTGGGGTTGGTCTGCAGTACGGCGTGCAGCTCGCCGTCGAAGCGGGCAATCTGGTCGAGGTGCGCCTGAACGAGGTGTTCGGCCGTGAACGCGCCGCCGTAGATGCCATCGAGGACCTGCCGGACTGTCAAGGACTTGAGCGGCGGGATGTTGGCCGGCGATGGCTCGCCCAGGACAAACGGGGCAGACTGCCCCGCCTGTGATCTGGTGGCAGACATGTTTGTCGAGGGAGAACAAAGAGACAGACAGGCGTGTGGCAGATGCCGTGTTACCGTCCAAATTGCTGCAGCCGGCCGTGGTCCCGTGTCGTGATATCGTATGATCGTGTGCTATCAGGTTGTGATGTCGCGACGACTGAGATACTTGTACGTCTTGATGCTGTGCTCTGTGAGAGAGAGTGAGAGGTGAGGCACCACGCTGTTGTGGTTGGGGATGCCGGATGAGTCGACGCCGTGGCCAGGAAGCGTTGAGGGGTTTGTAGTGCAGCGCCGATCGGGCCGTGATCGTGCAGGTGAGAGTGTGTATCACAAACAGGGAGCAATCAGGGAGGCCAAAAAATACGAAAAGGGGCCGAAAGGTACAGAAAGGACACAAGTGCAAATCGGTGCGGACGATGAGATCGGCTTGAGACCAAACAGGAAGGCGCGGATGCCACCGTTTATCGCCGGCGCGGGGTCCGAGGTGGGAAGGTGCAATTGACCACGAAAACTACGCCAAAAAGCTCGGGCGTTTAGCGTTCCTGGCCGATGCCGCAGCAGGTGCGACCCAGATACAGCGCAGTCTCGCCGGGTATTACGAGACGTTTCCGCGGTGGAAATCGGTTGGTCGCACCAGCACAACAGGAACGACATGCGGCAGGAACGCATGGCGGCAGACACGACAGCAGGCACGACGGACGAGACGGGCACGGCGGCGGGCATTACAGCGGCAGCCACGGCAGCAATTACAGCGCCTGCTACAGTGGGTGGGTCGCTGTGCCGCCAACCGGTGATTTTGTGTGGTCTGCCACTGCGTCCAACTGCCAACAGTCGAGATATTCAGACGAACCCTCGACAAACAAAGTGTTCATACAGTTATTTCTGCCTGCGGGCTGTCAAACTTTTACAGGCATCCTGTTGTATTAAGCCGTTGATTATCTATTTGCAAATCTTCACACGCATTCACACGTTTTCCGCACAGGTTGTCTCGGGTCGTATGTAGTACACAAAACCGGCCGAGGAACGGACGCAATGCATCTAGGTGAAACGTTTTCATGACGTTGTTTATTGTACAGGCGGCTCAATCTGACCTCAGGGCTTTGCTGGCATGGTTTAGGACATTTTCTCCTTTTCTGCCTGTTTTTGTTCATTCTTATCATGGATATTTTTCCACTTTGAATGTCTAAAATGTCCAAACATAGATTTGTATACTTATTTTACACATTTTTGTACAACGTTGAAAAGTTTTCATCCCGTTTCTTTCCTTCTCCTTTTATTTAATTTCTAATGGGGACGTTCTTATCATTGTTAATACATGTGTTTCTTTTTTCCTTTTTCCTGTTGACCTTGTTTATTATGCTTTTGTTCGATTTTGAATGTAGGTGTTTAGTAGCAAGTTGACTTCCTCTACTACCTGCACACAATACAACTGTGATTTACTCATATATCATGAATAAACTATCTAGGTACTCGTTTTGGATCTCATATAACGCATCGTTACAATAGAATGCCTATCTGTGGCGGTCCTAGATCAAATAAATACGAAGAGCTGACTCCACATATTTCCAACGCACTCGGTTGCTCTTTCCTCAGGATGCCATATCACGACGGACCCACTATCGTACCTTCTTTGTGTATCTGATCAATCAATAGCGTAATGAAGATGTTGGTAAACGGAAGGGATGGACACAGCATGGCTACAAGGCAGGGGCGATGCACCACATGCGGCAGACAGTGACCGTTGTGACCGTTGTGGCCGTATGAGGAAGCAGCAACGGACATCACGAGAACCGCTTTGGACGACAAGAAAAGGAGCATAGTAATGGACGACCAATAAAGCCCTCGCACTTGTGTCACGGAGCGAGTTCTCGGCGTCCGTGACGAGTTGCCTCGATGACACCAGCAGCCAGCAAGGTGGACTGGACCTCACTATCTGTCCGCCAGAGCAGTCAACCGTTCTATGCGTGCCTCGTTCACTAGCCGTGGATATAACTTTTATCATCTTCCCCTTCCTTTCATCCTGTCTTACTCTTTCTATTCCACATCCTCTGTCATCTGTCACATTGCACCGAATACCGGGCAACCGTGAAATCAATAGATTAGACCACAACTTCCACATCAGCCAAGATGCCTTGCCGTCTGTCCATCAGCACCATGTCACTCGGCCAGAGCTATGCCGGCCACTCGTTAGAGCGCCGGCTGGACCAAGCTGCGCAACACGGCTGCCAGGGCATCGAGTTATTTTACGACGACTTGGAGTACATCGCCCAGACGCTGCCGCTGGTGCCACCCTCATCGTTTACTACGACGACGGACTCGACTTCCATCCCCACCACAATCCTCATGGCAGCACCGACAACGGCACCCACGGACAGTCAGCTGTTGCGCGCTGCGGCCTTGGTTCGGGGCATGTGTGCCAAGCGCCGCCTGACGGTCATCTGTCTGCAGCCCTTCCGCCACTTTGAAGGACTCATCAGCCGCGACGCGCGCGCCGACCGCCTGGCCGAGTTGCGCCTCTGGTGCCGCCTCGCGGGCATTGTGCGGACCGATTTGATTTTGATTCCGTCCAATTTCCTGCCGGCCAGCCAGGTCACCGGCGACCTGGAGTTTATCGTCCAAGACCTGCGCGAGGCTGCCACCATTGCCGCCGCCACCAAAACGCCCGTCCGTCTCTGTTACGAGGCCCTTGCCTGGGGCACGCACATTGACACGTGGCAAGCCAGCTGGCACGTCGTGCAGCAGGTCGACCGGCCCAATTTCGGGCTGTGCCTGGACACGTTCAACATTGCCGCGCGCATCTACGCCGATCCGACCGTGTTGGGCGGTGTGCAGCCGGGCGGGGCCGGTCTCCTGGACGCCTCCATGAGAGAGCTGGCGTCGTCCGTCGACGTAGACCGCATCTTCCTGGTGCAGATCGCCGACGGCGCCCGGCTGGCCGCGCCCCTTCTGCCAGGCCATCCACTCTATGACGCCGACCTGCCGGCGCGCATGGCGTGGTCACGGCAGCACCGGCTTTTCTACGGCGAAGGGAGTCGCAGCGGGTACCTGCCCATTGACCAGGTGCTGGCAGCTGTATTGGGCGACTTGGGGTACCGTGGGTGGCTGAGCTTTGAGCTGTTCAACCGGCGGACGGGCGGCACGGATGCGGGCGTGCCGGCGGAGATGGCGCGGCGCGGGGCCGAGTCGTGGGCAAAGCTGGTGGAAGACTACGAGCTGTTGACGCAAGACAGGGGGAAGAAGACAACCAAGAAGAGCAAAGGAGTCAAGGCTGTCAAGGCGAGTAGCGAAGTCAAGAGCAAAGAGGAGGAGACGGACGGTACCTCCTTCGGCCATGGTAACGGTCGACGCAAGTCGCTGGTGCGATGGTTCGACGTGTGTGGGCTGTCTCAATCGGGACACGAAGAGTGAAATGGTCGTGTTGGGCGGGAAAGAGAAGAAAGAGTTGATGTGTCTTTCATGGAGCATTCATGGCGTTTGAAACAAAATTGGTGATGGGTTGAAAAGGAAACATATGAGCTCAAGGTCGAGCTTGATAGTTACGATAATATGACAACCATGCCAGACAGGTTCTAAATTAATACGAACAAAAAGTATCTTTACTTTGATTCCATTCTTTTTTTTTTCTTGTTTTTTTAAAAAAAAAAATCATTTAACTCTTTTGCCCCTCCTCTCGTCCTGATGACCCGGGGACTTGGGGTTGGATCAGAATGAACTCCCCTAACGGTACCGCCTACTGCTTTTGGCACAACGACGCGGGATTCCTGGCTCATTTTAGATTCTCGGAGGATTTGGAGACTTTTGATTAGCTTGGGGGCAGTCAAGCCGACACCATGACGAGCCAACCGCGGAACTTCCGCCTTCGCTCGCCCTCTCCCACACTCCAGTCTTGGCAAGGTCTGGCAGGCCAGGCATGCGGCATGCGGTCTGGGGCCAGCCAGGACCGGCTATTGTCTGACTGGATTTGGCCAGACAGGGGATAATGTGCGACTTACATACGTCGTACATTTTTACAACTGTGAATGTGCAAAAACAGACAGACGCGGCACAGACTGAACCTCTTCATGTCTTTGATAGAAACGGACTCCTAAGAAAAACGTAAGAAAGAGAACGCTAGCCTGGACCAAACCAAATATTGGCATATGCAGGCGACGCTGCGGGCTGTCCAAATTGGGGGGACGTAGGGGGCCATTGGGGAGCATTGGGACGGGGCACTGGGAAGACAGAATTCCGGGCGAGGAACAGAGAAACACCTGGGCGCACTCGATGTGGGCAGACCCAAGAAAAGAGGATTTGCGGAAGGATTTGGTGTGCATGTTTGTGTGCATACGACCCAGGACGAAAGAGAGAAGGAACAAAGAAGAAGCGGTGTCAAAAGCACGCACAAGCAGCACGCAGAACCGAACATGTTTCTGGTCTGCTGGTTGAACATTGCTCGCCCACCTTCACATGCTCTGTCTGACGTAGCATCGGGTCCTTTACGTTGCCCCTCCCCATCCAAGAACCAGAAATCGAACAAAAAAGACGCACTGGCATTGTCTGCTGTGGAAAGGAAAGCAATAGTAAATCACCACGCAAATTGACGAGTTGTCTGTATTCTCCGGCTGACGAGTTCGGCCGATGTTGTCGATCTTGGCGCGGATTGCCTGGAATCAAAACATGAGAATGACATAATCGGGAGTATGTGAACAAATGGAAGCATGTTCGAAAGACAAAAAAGTTAAGGACATGACTAAATACGCGCAAAAACGGCGACCCTGAAAGAAAGAGATATCCGCACAAGTGCACCATCTCCGGTTTCTTAACGATAGCGACTTTGTCCAACTGCAACGACGACTGGAGCGACGACTGCAAGGACAACTTCGACTGCAGAACAAAAGACGCCCCGTGCACCGATGACGACCCTTTCCCTCCTTTTGCGTTGTCTCTTTTCCCACCGTCCCTTCTCAGTTTAGCGCTGGTGGCTCACGGCTTCCGCCGGGAACAACAATGCATTGTCTGACGAGTCCGTTTTGTCCTCCGCGCTTCACCTATTTGCACACAGAAATACAAAACACAGGAGCGTACGGGTACGGGTGGATCGTCAGGAGCGGAGACGCGGCCGGTTGGCGTTGTTTTTCTAGCTTCTTTTTTTATTTTCTTGGGGGAACGGTGTTAGAGGAGGAGGGGGAGCATAGACGAGGGACAGACGAAAGATATTGGGTCGAGGAGAGCCAGAGGTAGGGTAGCAGAAAAGGTGGTAGCAGAAATGTGGCAGCAGTATGATAGTGGGCGTATTTTGTCACCTTTTCTCTCGCGCTATTGTTCGTTTTTATCTTCTGTTACTTTTACTTTTCTGTTTTCGATTTCCTCGTTATTGCTGTCTTCTGCGTCCAATTCTTGACCCATCACCCCCATCTCGCATCACCATCTCATTTCGCTGGCGACCGGCCTTTTCCAATTTCTCCGTGCTTGTTCGTCCTGCCCTCTTGTCTCCGCAGGCGTCGCCCCGGTCTCACATTCGATCTCAAATCCGCCAGACTAGAGAGCCTCTTGAAAGCTCCGTTTCCTCATTCTCCATCCCCGATCTAGCCAAGATCATCAGCACGCCTGTCCGATCTCCGTGTTCGTGAAGCCCTAGCAGTTGCTCGACGTTAGCCAACACGAGGCGCCACCGCAAACACCACATACACCACACGACGTATTCAAAGAAGAGGGAACACACGCTGCTCAGGCATCTAGGAATCATGGCGACTGCTATAAAAGGTGCTGTTCTTCAGCCGTAGTTTTTGTCGGATCAAAGCTTGAGTCTCATATATTGTTCTTGACTTGTCAATCTACACGAGTATTGACCCTTTCCCTTCTCCCTCCCAGAACCCAAGCCTGTGTCGCTGCCTTCGCTGCCGCGGTTGCCGTCACTACCCTCGCCGTTCAAATCGCCCATCATGACGCTCTACCCGCTCAACCACAGCGAACTGTCAGCCGAGATCGAGCGCCTCGAGTGGAACCACCACAATGTGTTCATCCCCATCACGGGCAACACCGTCCTGTCGTCCGAGGTCGACGCCTACCTGCAGGGTCTGGTCAAGGAGCGTGCTGCTAGCGGCACCAGTGGTCAACCCCCCGTGTCGGTCGCCGACGTCGGCACCGGCACCGGCATCTGGCTCGTCGATTTGGCCAGCTCGCTGCCGCCCACCGCCCGCCTCGACGGCTACGACTTCAACACGTCCAAGTTCCGCCCGGCCACGTCCCGCCCGCCCAATGTCCAGCTGCTCGAGGCAAACGCCGCCGAGCCTTTTGCTCCCGAACTGCAGGGCCAGTACGACCTCGTGCACGTGCGCCTGCTGGTGCTCGGCCTCAAGCCGTCCGACTGGCAGCCCATTGCCGCCAACCTGCGCACACTGCTGCGCCCCGGCGGGTTTCTCGTGTGGGAAGAGATCGACGTGCAGCACTTTGAGGGGTTCCCGGCCGACTCCGAGACAGCCGCCATCATGAACCAGATGCTGCGTTTCCATAAGGCGCGCGGCCAACAGGGGGGCGGCGTCGCCTACCCGATCGGCCTCGACAAGCTGTTGACCTCCGAGGGATTCGAGGGGGCGCACCAGGAGGTCTTCAAAATATCCGACTTTTGGGAGAACCCCACGCTCTTCGGCACGACCATGACGTCGCTGTACACGATCGTGTCGTCGTACCTGCAGGGCATGGTGCACACGGGCGGCTTCGAGGACGTGCAGACCAAGGAGGACGCCGTGCGCAAGTCGGCCGCCGTCAAGGCCGCGCTGGACGCGGGCACGGCCAAGGGCGAATTTTGGTACTGGCGCACGACGGCGCGGAAGCCGCTGTAAACCAGAAGCGAAAGATAGTGTGCGGGTATCGTGTCGTTCATTGAGTGGAGAGGCCGTCTCCTGGATATATAAATGCATAGACCTTTGTATACAAAGCTTTTCCGTCGTCTTTATTTTCCTTGTGTTTTTTTTGTTGTTTGTGTCCTTTCTCTCTCTCGAATCATCTCCTCGTGGAAGCTTCCCCCTCAATCCAGACCCGGGAATGAAGCCCGCTTTGCCTGCGGCTTGCCCTTGCGGCCCTTCTTGTTCTTCTTCTTGCGCCGTTTGGTCTGCTCGCGGTCCGAGTCGTCACTGTCGGAGTCGTCATCGCTGTCGTCGCTGTCAGCCGCGCGCTTTTTTGTGTTGGCCTTCTCCTTGGGCTTGCCCTTGGCGTCGCTGTCGTCGCTGTCGTCGCTCTCCTTATCGCTATCGCTGTCGTCGTCGCTTCCAGCGGCAACACCACCACCGTTTGCGTCCTTGTTCTCCTGCCAGATGCCAATCGAGTGCCCGCCCGACGTCACCAGCCGGCCCAGGCTGTCAAAGCCAACGGCCGTCACGCCCTCTACCTCGTCGTGCAGCAGCACCTGCCGCACCTCGCGGCCCCGCAGGTCCACAATGCTCACCGTGCCGTCGCCCGCGCCCACGACCACCGTCTGCCCGTTGCTCCACCGCACGCTGTCCGGCACCCGCACCACCGTGTCCAGGCTCTCGCCGTCCTTTTGGTTGCGCCCGCCCGCCACGTAGAACCGCTCTTGCTGGTCGTCCCACGCGCCCTTGTCCCACAGCGTCAGCACGCCGTTACCGGTGCCCACGGCCACGACGGGGTTGCCGCGCAGATTTTTGGGGCCCAGCCCGCGGGGGATGATGGTCGAGCACAGCAGCTCGGTGTCCTGGTCCTCGGAGCGCGCAATGATGCCCGCGCGCAAGTCGGTAACGGCCAGCGTGCCGGCGCCCGTGCTGACCCACTGCTTGGGGTACCCGGACGTGCTCTCGGCGGACGGCGGCAGCGGCGTAATGGACGTGACGTAGTCGTCGTGCGGCTTGTGCGTGCGGCTGGGTTTCGCTGAGACGGAGCCGTCTTCCTCGAGGTCGTAGATGTACAAAAAGCCGTCGTCCGTACCCAGCAGCAGCGTCTGCGGCGACAGCACGTGCAAAATGGCGGGCGGGTCGAGTCCACCGTCGCGGCGCGGCGGGATGGCGAATTTACTCAACACCTTGCCCGAGTGCGGGTCAAAGTGCTTGACGACGGCATCGGCGCCGGCCGAGTAGATCCACTGGCCGTCGGTGCTGTAGGCGAGGCTGCGACAGCTGCCCTTGTGGCGCTTGGTGGTCCACAGCGGCTTGATGACGCCAGCTTTCTTGCCGTTGTTGCCGGCACCGCCTTCCGGCAGGCGGTAGCACTCGACGCGGCCGTTGGAGAGGCCGACAGTGAGCAGCGGCTCGGTTGGGTGCAGCACCTGCGCGAAGACGTCTGCCGACAGCGGCAGCATGCAAAGGTTTTCGAGCATGGTGGGTGGGAGGGGGGGCGAGGGGGAGTTGATGTCCGAAGAAAGGTCGAGGATCAGGAGGAGGTCGAGCAGGTCGAGGAGAAGTCGAATGAGGTGAAGAGAGAGAGGGAAGGGGAAGAAGAGACAACGATCGAAAAGAAGAGCGTCGCAGGGAAAGAGCTCTGTCGGCGTGGAGAGCTGCAGAAATTTCATTCGCCAATGGGGAGTACGCCCCACTTTTGTCGCTAGCGCTGCTGAACTGGCAGGCACGGGCGGTCGACAGCTCCCAAGCTCCAGGACGAAGCGGCGGCGCGAAGCGGGCCAACAGCGGTGCGGGGGAATCAACGGCTGTTGGAGCTGTCAGTGTTTAGGAGTATGTCTACGCAGACCTCTGAATGACTTTTCATAGATCGGAGATGTTGCAAGAAATACGGCAGGGTGCTCAACAGGGTGTCAATTTCGGCCCGGGACATTGTGGTTGTTACTAAAACAGCAGGAGCCAGGTTGACGCGTACCTTCCCTCTTCAACCGAGACAGCCTTCCCGTCGAGACGCGCGCATCCAGGGCAGGAACCTGTTTTGTTGCTGTTCTTGTTCGCTCCTTCCTCGCCAGGTAAGACAACGCCACACTCAATCACCCACACGTCCGTCCCCAACCCTAGATTCGTTCCTTCCGTCCCAATGTTGTGTTTCCTGGGGTAGATGGGGGCAGGCACTTCTTAAACGCGACCAATTCTGCCGCATCTACGTCTACGAGAAAAGAAGCACACAGCACAATGGCACCGCAACTCACGCAGCATGGACGGTCCAACTTGATCTTGGAAGACGTGACGGCTGACCGACCGGTGCGCACAGGACGCGTGAACGACGCGTTTGTGGACCTGGCTGTCGACCGCGGCCGCCGAGCCGACGCGCCTTCTGAGCCACCACCGCAACGAAGCTTCTCGCGCGGCACCATCATGTTTTTCAGCTTTTTTGCCGTCTTCCAGGTGCTGGCAATGTTGGCACGAGTGGGCTCAACCAAGGGCGTGCCCGAGCTGCGCAACTTTATGTATTTGACGGGGTGGGTCGCTCCCGCGTACATTCTACATTACTCTGGGGGAAGACGGGCTAACCAACAGACAACATCCAATTATGCCGGTCCACCTGCCCGAGCAGCAGTCGATTACGCACATGGCGCTGGCGTTTATGCCGTCGAGCCTGTTCAACCGCGACGACAGCGCCGACAATCCAGACCACCCCGTCGACTGGCCGCTCTTCACGACCATTGAAGCCACCCGCCCACTCGTCGCGCCCTCGACCAAGCTGCTCGTGGCCATTGGCGGCTGGGGCGACACGGCCGGGTTCGCGCGGGCGGCACGCACGGCCACGGGGCGGCGGCGGTTTGCGCGCAACGTGGCGGCCATGGTGGCGGCAACGGGGGCGGACGGCGTGGACATCGACTGGGAGTACCCGGGCGGCAACGGCGAGGACTACCGGCAGGTGCCCAACAGCCAGAAGGCGTGGGAGATTGGGGCGTACCCGCTGTTGCTGGCCGACATTCGGGCGGCCCTCGGCCCCGACAAACTGTTGACGGCCGCCGTGCCCGGCAAGCCCGAGGACATGCTGGCGTTCACGGCCGACACCGTCCCCGAGATTTTGCAGAGCGTCGACTTTTTCAACGTCATGACGTACGACCTGATGAACCGGCGCGATTTCGAGGTCAAGCACCACACGGGAGTGGCGGCCAGCCTGGCGGCGGTGGACGCGTACGTGGCGACGGGGTGCGATCCCCGACAAATCAACCTAGGGCTAGCGTACTACATCAAGTACTACCAAACAGAACATGCCGACTGTGTCGAGCACCTCCAAAAAACGGGGAGCGCCGTCGGATGCCGCACACTGTTGATGGAGGACCCCGACACGGGCGCCGACCTCGGACGGGCGGGCGCGTTCTCGTGGCACGACAGCGTGCCCGACGAGGTGAGTGCATCGTTTGCGCGGGCACTGGAGCACGGCACCTACACAGAGGCAGGTGGTGGCGGGTTTGGTTATTGGGACGAGCAGGAAGACCTGTGGTGGTCGTTTGACACGGCAGACACGATTGTGCAACACAAGATGGCGGAGGTGCTGCAGGCGCGGCAGCTGGGCGGGGTGTTTGCGTGGGGCGTTGGCGAGGACGGCCCGCGATTCGAGCGCTTTGCGGCGACGAGCCATGCGTGGCAGAAAGTGCGCGACGGGGGATGGGATGTGGATGTGGATGTGACCGAGAAAGACAAAAGCAACAGCGCCGTGACACGCGACGAGCTGTAGAACGACTCGTTTGCGGTGCACGATCGGGTAGCGACGGGCGTGGACATTTTGGTGGCGGGCGGGCGGCAGTTGGTGACGCTGGTGGAGTGCACGTACCGCATGATTGTGAACATCTTGTGGGTGTGATCACAACAAAGGGGATTGATTTTAAATGGTTTTCATGATGGATGTATTGACTGCATATTAAGGCGTCTAGGTTCTAGGTATTAATGGTAAAAAAGGAAGGTAGGGGAATCATGAGGAATGCAAACATCGCATGCTCTGGTGAAAAGCAAACGCACAGGAGGGTAGTAAGACAGTGTAAAGGAGTGAAATACAGGGTGAAGATAAACAAAATCAAATCCAAGTAAATTAGATAAAACCCAATAAACAAATTCATAACTTAAACAGGGTATTCATGGTATTCATGTCGCTTCTCCGCCATCTCGCCAACCGTCAACTCCATCTCGTCATGTCGTCACCACATCTCCACACTCTTTCTGTTGTTATTGTAGGCTGCGCATTTATGCATTCGTGAAGCCGCCCGTCTTGACGGTGGCGCGGCGCGACCGCAGCGACTCGATCGTGTCGACGACGACCAGCACGCAGAACAGAGCCCACAGGAAAAACCCGAAAGCAATGGCGGCCTCGATGGCGCCGCAGTAGTGGTTGTTGCCGCAGCTCAGCGGACCACCGACGTCGACGGCCAGGGCGATGCTGCCGGCGAACCAAAAGATCATGGTGACCCACTCGAGGACGAGCGAGGCGAGGCGGTGGAAGATGCGGGTGTAGTAGAGGGGGGTGAGGCCAATGTACAGCAAGACCAAGATGGACCAGATGGCGTTGAAGAGCATAAAGTTGAGGATGGAGGGCGAGGAGTTGGCGTAGGCCGAGTCCCAGACGGAGACGAGGTAGGCGGAGAGGCCGAGCTCGACGACGGCAAAGACAATGGCCGCCAGGTGGACAAAGCCGACGAAACCGTAAGCCATTTTGGTGGTGGTGGTGGTGGCGGTGGTGGTAAAGTGTTGGTGGATTGGGTGAGGTTGTTTTGGGGATTTGACGTTTTGTGGCGACGATGAGGCGACTGATGGTGAAGATGTGGGTGAGGTTCAGAAAAAAAGTCAAAACTGAGCGACACTGGATCTACTTAAATGGCTTCTTGTGCATCCAATCACCCACGTCACACCCACAATTTCAAACAAGTCTTTCCTGCCAGCCTGCCTCGCCCGCTTGACGTCGTCTGTCGTCCGTCGTCTGCGCCCGATGACGTGGGTGGACAGGAGGAGGCGAGGGTGGTTCAGGCGTTGTCTGTGCGTGGTGGCCCTCGTCCACCAAACAGGGATCACGACAAGGCCCCATCCTGCTCTTGGCAAATTGGCAGGCGAAAGAAAAAGAAGCACCCATGTCGTGGCAGACGGAGGGCGGGCTTAACTGCCGTTGGCCAACCGATCATCTGCATCGAGGTGCAGATGGGTTTTATTTTATTTTATTCTATTTTATTATTTCATTGTGTTTTTGGTTTGAAGTCTCTGCATCCGTTTCAGTGTGTTTTCGTCTCCGCCAATGAACAGCTATTTTTAACCAGAGCGTGTTCCGTGCATCCTGCAGGCGTCTGGGCGCCAGAGGAGGGAATACGGCGGTGAGAAGCCTCGTGTGTTAGTGTAAGATTTTCTATGGAATCATGGCCTCCATTTTTCGGTCTGCGTCACCTTTTTCATTTGGAGAGGACGAGCTGAAAGAGCACATCTACGAGTACGAAATCGAAAAATATGAAGACGTGACTGTAAAAAACGTGACTGTGAGAACACAAAACCTGCCCATAACTGTAACGATGCTCATCTTTCGCTCATCTTTTGCTCATCTTTTGCTCATCTCTGCCCGTTTTTTGCCTATCTTCCTCGATTCTTCCCACGATGTCACAGCATGGGTGAATGTGTCGTCGATGCCGTCGTCAACGAATAAGAGCAGGGGTGTTTAAAGAGTAAAGACCTTGCAGAAAACAAGTCCCGTTGCGATCGTCCTGACGTCGAATAACATACGACGTAAAGAACCAGAGAGCATGGGGAAGAGTGCAAGTCCGAGTTTTGCTCGAAAAATAACGCCGTTTATGAGTGGACGGCAGGTGGAGAACCACGATCAGCACGGAAAATCGAGATTCGGGGGCAGTTGCGGCGTATGCGCTGTGTGCTTCTTTGGCACCCCTGTCGCAGACTGACGTCATCACACCAAAACATACAGGAAAACAGCCAAACAGCCCTGTCCAACCACCTTGCACACCTCCTGCTTCGGCAAAACACAAAACGCCACACATATGCCTTGTTGAACATGCATGATGCTGTGGTGGCTGTTTGCATGGGTTTGTTTGAAAGTTGCAGTGTGTTCTGTATCACACACTGCCAGCCACACATTATGCAGGGAGTCAGGATGGAGATGTCACGACAATTGCTGTTGGAAAGAAGCTCAGAAGGAAGCTTAAAAGGTGTGAATAAAAGTAATATATTTTTGAATAAAATTCCTATGAAAAAAAGACCATCACCTACTAAATTTGCACATTTTTTGTAATAATGGTTTTCTTGTCTTTGTAAAAAAAAGTCAACAAAACTAGTACATATTCCATATTATTGCCATTACTATCATTGTAAAAATAAAATAAATCAACCAAGCCTATTAAGAATTCATTAAATTTTATTACATGTACAAATATGCATAGACCCATTGAAAAGTGACATAACCAGCCCCATTTCCCACACCCTACAAAACAGGATCATGACTAAACGCCGTATAATTACTGATGAAGTCCTCAAACAACGCCCGCATCATCGTATCCACGTTCGCCGAGTCGCAGTTGTCCGGGCTGACCATGTCGAGCTGGTCCATCAGCGAGCCGCCGCCGGCCGTGGCCCAGACGTCGTCGTCGGTCGGTGTGTGGTGGGTGTGGTGGGGGTGTTGTGGGTGCGGTGGGTGGACACCCATCACATCCGGAAGCGTGCCCACCAAGTCCATGCCAAATGCAGTGGCCCCCCCGAGACCCGGCATGCTGCCGTCAGAGTTCGGCAGGTTGGTGTCAGCCATGGTGGGAGGCATCGGCGGGAGCATGTCCTGTTGTTGTTGTTGCGGCTGTTGCTGTTCTGGGGGAGGCTGCGTCAGCGGCTGGTGCCGGAGACTGGCCACCCAGCTCATGGTTGTGCGTGCCAACCCCTCTAGAATGTCGCGGCACCGCTTGGCGCTCGTCCAGTACTCGCCGGAGGCGCTGAGAATGCCCAACCCGGCGCCAATGTCGCTCATCAGCACTGCTAGCTCGACCTCGCGCGCGAGCGCCGGCACACCTTGCAGACAGTAGAGCACGGTGATGGTGCTGAGGACGACGGTGTGGAGGGCGATCCAGTTGTGGACCAACAGGTTGCGCCGGTACAACTGGTTAAGCAGCCGTAACGACAACACAGCACTGTCGTAACATCCCCGCAGACAGGCATGCGACGGGTTCGGAATGGCTGGGCTGGGCCGCAACAGCAGCATCCGCAGCTGGTGGTAGCGCAGCTGGCAAGTGACGTGCAAGTAGGAACCCGTACTGCCAGTGCTGCCCACCGTACGGTCAGCACCTGGGATGGCGCGCGCCCAGTCGTCGAGCTGTTCGAGCAGCGAGGAGCGCCAGGCGTGGATGTCCGCCACGGGCGGGTATGCATACGGCGGCGCGCTGCGCACGACGCTGTTGGCTACGTACTTGATCTCCGAGTTGAGCCGCGCCAGCTTGAACAGGTGGATGGCAAACGTCAAGTTGGTGGTGTGGCCCTGGCCCTGGCCCTGACCTCCTTCCCCCGGAGTGGTCTTCGGTCCCTGCCACGTCGTCTCGTCGTCGTCCATGTCAATGGGCAGCCTGAGATCGCACGCCTCGTCACGCAGCCCAATCGGCCGCCCCATCATCGTTGCAATCGTCCGGTCCAGCGTAAGCACCACCCAAAACAGCCGCGTGCGCATCTCTTGTTCGACAAACGACAGCCCTGAGCTCGTCGTGATGTTGCGCTGGATGCCGAGATCGAGCGCCGAGGCGACGCACTGGTAGTTGAGGTACCACACGTTGAGGCGCATGTTGGGGCAGTGCATCGTACAGAGGAGGAGAAGAAGCAAAGACTGGAGGCCGGGAAGCGAGTTCTCCACGTTGAGGCGATCAAAGTACTGCAACGCCGACAGGCAGTACAGCTCGCCCGGGATGCGCGCTTTCAGTCGGCGCGACTGGATGGTTGCTGCGAGCGCGAGCACCATGAACACTTGGAAGTACGCCCACGGCTCGGCCCGGGCCGTGCCCGTGACTATCCCACCGTCCTTTTCCTGGTAGATTTGATCGAGGGTCCGCGCAAACGACGGCCGATGCAGCACAGGATAGACAATGTTCACGACGTCAAAGAAGACGTCGCACAGCTGGTTGCAGTGCTCACGGCTCGGCAGCGGAAGCGGTGCCTGCATGGCCTCGACGAGCTCGACGGGGAATGGGTAGCTGATGGAGGGTGGTTCTTCGTAGGGTGGAGGGGAGGGCGACGTACTGCCACTCCCACTCGTACTATTACTATGGCTGTTGATGTTGCTGTACACCGGACCATCGCCGTGGGTCGGCCCGTACAGACTGCCCAGCCCGTAGATGGAGCGGTGCCGCTTGGACGGCGGGCTCAGCAGCATGCGCGCCAAAAAGTAGCCGCTCGAGGGGCCAATGTAGTGTGGATCGGAGCTGGTGCCGACGGACACCAAACCGATCTGCGACATGTTGCTGTCGTGGCCGTCGCCGCGGCGGTGTGGAAGCGGGGGTGCGGGTGGGGGTGCTGTGCGAGCGACGGGTGCTGTTGTTGTTGTGTCGGTCGTCCTCGTCGTCGTCGTCTGGTGCGTGGTGTGCTGGTCTGGCGCATCGGCCATGGCCAGACCCTCGTTGCCGGCGTCGCTGACGGTGCCAGCAGCGAGAGTGGTCGTCGTGGCGCCCGTCCAAGGGTCGGAGGCAGAGTCATCCCCGGTCGTATTCGTGGCGGCGGACGTTGCCTCTGTCCTCGCCGCCAACTGCGCCGCGATCAGCAGCGGGTCTTGGGAGAGGTCGACCTCTGGCAGCCCCGCATGGATAATGGCCTCGAGCCCGCTGATCTGTTTGCGCAGCCGCTCGACCAGAGCATCGTCGGCGGTGCTGGTGCCGCCTCCGCTGCCGAGCACGGGCTTTAACCGTAAGCTCTCGCCATCAACACAGGTGACGGACGCCTTTTTGCAGTTGCGGCAGATGGGAAAAGCGCCGTCGCACTGCGGAGCACACGTTAGGATGGCATATCACTACGTGGTGGCAAGGAAAGCGTATGGAAGGACCTACTCGAATCTTTCGCTTCTGGCAGCGGGCACATGCGAGACGTAGTTGACGCGTCCGTCGCGGTGCTGTGATCGTGGAGGTGGAGGTGGGTTGTGAGGACGGGGCCCGTTGTTGTGAGGACGGTGGCGACTGTTGCTGTTGCTGCAGCTGCAGCTGCTGTGTGGGCGACGGCATGGGCGACGGCGACGTGTCCGTCCCGGCCTGGCCCGGCGAGGACCAGTATCGCGCGGGTTGGGCCATGTGTCGGCGTGTGGATGACAAGAGTCGCGGTTATAGTCAACAGCTATCGTGGCCGTATCGCCACGTCCTTCGTATCGTGGTCAATGAATATCCGGTGTCGAGATCGGGATTGGATTCCGCATCGAAACAGGGGGCAGGGTCGGGAGAGCAGGGCCCGCAGGCAATGCGTAGGTAATGCAGATGCAGGTCAGATGAGACAGCGGCAGGCGACGGAGGCGGAGGGCGGAGGGCAGAGGGCCGCGGACAAAAGACAGTCAGTGGACTGAAGTGGAGGACAGTCGATCAGAGGTCAGCAGGTCGGTTTGTCGGAAAGGTCCTGAACGTCAGCTGCACGGGAACCAGGAGCTGCATTGCATCATGACACGACGCGGGTTGAGAAGGCTGGTCGACACAAGCCGACATTGATGGGATGTTGTTGCGGGAAAAGTCCGCTATATACGTCGAATGTGGCGCCCAATAGTGTAGACCGCTGTTGAGCAAATAAACGCTAAAAAAACCAAGGAAGATGAAAAAAGGAGACCGAGGTGTGGAAGTGGACCCCGGACAAATCCCGTCTTAGACGGAGTGACACGCCGCACGCACTCCGCACGCACTCCGCACCACTTTCCACGTCACGCTCCGTTTTTCTCCAGTACAAGTACGCATTACTGGCGGGTACTTTTCGTGCCGCCAGGCTTTCTCTTTTGAGCGTAGTCTCGATGGCCGAGAACAAGGGTATGGCAGGGGGTGGTTTTCTCTTGTCCTCTTCGTTTTCTTTTTGATGTGTTTTTCTCAGGTATTTTCTCACAGAAAAGATAACGCCTGCTTGCGAACTCAACAACATGATACTCCGTACTGTGGCGACTTCCGGAAGTAGAGCCCCTCTAGACCTAAGCCGACCTTTCCCTGCCCCCAGGGATAACCCCCAACCGCTACGGAGTAGGACATGAATTTTGGGCGTTTGGAGGATTTCTGGCCATGTCTCTTGTGTCTGCCATTTGTGCTCCGTGCCTTCTGCTCGGGCAGCGTATGTTTTTTCCCAGTCGCGTATTCATGATGCACGTGGCGGGAGATTCGCATCGTCTGATTCAGTTGGACCGTGTTCGTGTTCTGCAACAACGCAACAATTCTATTCTATCCTACTGGTATGAATCTATTCACAACACAAAGACAAAGCACTGCGGGCAGTCCAAAAATAGAGAATCAGTGCTGGAAGAACGTCCCCTTGAGAGCGTCCCCTTTGTCTCTCTCTTGCTCCGGCCTCACCTATAGAATAGCCTGCGCGTTTGGCGGGCTCGCAATGCCGCCCGTCACGTTGAGCGGCATGCTCGTAAACAAAAACGTAAACTTGTTGAGACGGTCACACTCGGCCGCCAGCCGCCGCAGGTCGAACCACTCGCCAATGGGCATGCCCCAGCCGGCCAAGAAGATCTCGTGCAGGTAGATGGGGTTGTCCTCTTCGCGGGAGGACTCATAGGCGACACCGTCTGTGACGACCGCCGCAATGCCGCGCTCCCAATGCCATTTTGCTACTTCCACGGCCTTGCGCACGCCGCAGAACTTGGTGACCTGCTTTTCGGCGGCGACGTCGCCGCCAAGGGCAAAGATAGCCTCGACGTGGCCGATGCGGAGGATGCAAATGTCGCCGGGCAGGAACTCAATCTTTTGGAACTCGGCGACGGCCGTCAGCAGGTCCGGGTCGATGGGCGTGGCGTTGTCGAGCTGGATCAGGGGCGGCAGGCCGTTCTTCTCAAGGTAGCGGGGGACGTCCAGCAGATGCGCGCGGGAGGTGATGGGGTGCTCGGCAAAGTTGTGGATGCCGTTGCGGCTCTCTTTGGGGTTCTTGGCGCTCTCAAAGGTCTGGCCGTTGTAGAACGTTAGCTCGCCCTTGGACGGCCAGTCCTTGTACGGGAAATGGCGGAAGCCGTCCCACTGGGTCGAGCACTGCGTGTTAAACGACAGCTCGTCGTCAAGGTGCTGCGCCGTGCCGGGGGCAGGGACGACCCTACCCGCGCATTAGTGACTTGCCCATACGACTGACGAGGAGTGCGCGACCTACAGAGTATGCTTCAGGCCGGCGCGGGCGTTGCTGTGCGACGTTTGCCGGTCGAGGGGTAAACTGGAGGGTTAGCGAGGAACAGAACAGAACAAAACAGGGTACACGCGCAAACACACTTCAGGTTGATCACGATGCCGTGCTCGGCCGCCTTGATACCGCGCTGGACAGCCTCGGGCGTGATGAGGTTGAGGCGGCCGAGCTCGTCGTCGTCGCCGTACAGGCCCCACGCATTGTACGGCGGGCCATCCTTGCGCAGCGGCAGGTCCTCGAACTTGGGGAGAGTAGTCATGATGACGATATGTGTGGTGATGTGATGCGATGTCTTGGATGTCCTGTAGTCTCCAGGAGTCGTGCGGCAGGAGAGTGTTTTTGTTCTCGATCTTGTTTTGTTTCTTGTCTTTTTTTCTTCTGTGTTTTAATTTATTCTAGGCCATTGACCCTGCATCGACTAGCTCCAGAAATGGCATGCTACACGTCGCGCTCGCTATGTGCCATTTGCCATTTGCCATGTGCTTTTCATGTTCATGTCCACCTGGTGCCGATGCCGATGCCTGTTTCTTTCGGTCGACGGCTCCTTCCTTCCTTTTCTCGATTTGTGCCTGCCGCGTGGGCGACCCGCTCCGCTTCTGTCAGAGGTCCCCCACTCGATACTGTAACGCGATTGGCCACCTTCTTTTGACGCTACGGCTAGCGCCCCGCGCCAGAGACAGCCGTCGGGAAAACTCCGTTGGAGGGTGAGGGGAAAGAAGGAGCTCATTTTCACACGTCGCGTACGACATCCCATCGGGCGGAAAGTCCGGGGGGAAAGGGGAAGTGGAGGGAGTCGACTACGAAGTAGGATAATGAACCTCCTGTTCACGCCCTAGCGCCTGTGGCTTGCAGCCCTTTCAAGATCACAGTTTTTACATGCGGCGTCTTGGCAGTGTCCGTGGTCATGGGCCAAGCTTCTCACAGACCTGTCAAAAGCTTGTCGGTGGGAGTGGGTGGTATCCAAATTAATTTATTCTATTTTGCTATTTTTTTTTTTTTGCTGTCTCCCCTCTGGCTACGCAGCCGCATCCTCGGGCGCCTGCACGTCGAACCCGTTGAGCACGACCATCAGGTACGAGTAGAAGCCGACCAGGTGCACCAGGTGCTTGGTGCCGTCGATGCCAAAGTGCGTGATCAGCGGGTCGTACAGCGTCTGTGGTAGTGTGCCGGGGCGGTTGACCAGGTGGTCGGCCGCCTTGTAGATGGCGATGCCGTCTTCGGAGAGAGAGGACGGACACTGTCCCCCCATGATGGACTCAATGTCGGCTTTGGCAAAACCCACGGCCGGCCCTTTCACAAGGTGTGCGGCCACGGCGTAGTTGGCGCGGTACTTGGCGGCCGTGACCAGAATGGCAATCTCGCGCTGAAAGGGTGTCAGGCCGGGGATGGCCTCAACGGCGGATCCCAGGCCGTGGAAGTGTTGGCCGACAAGGGGCGTGTGCAAGTGCGTGGCAAAAGGGCCGCCCAGGGTGCCGTCGACAGCTAAATTGCGAATGGGGACTTTTCTGTGAGGGTGAGTGTGTCTTCTAAAAGCACAATATATTGAGAGGAAGCTCCTACCCCTTGTATGTCTCCATGAGATACTTGTGGATGACATCGTAAAACTCCTGGGCGTCCTTGTCGAACGTTGCCGGCGAGCGGTAGCCGAGGCGATTCATGGTGAGGATGAAGACGAGGGAGGTGGCAAATTGAGGATGTGCTGTGATGATTTCGGTGAAAGAAGCATTAGGTGATCCAGACGACGCTCGATATATTGACAAAGCCTGGATTGCATGCCAGACTAGGCTCGGACGAAGCAAGAGGCAAGAGGCTGGCTCGGGCTGGAGGGGTAACAACTACTTGTATTCATGGTGCTACGACCCATATTTATTCCCACTAAACACAACTGCAAGGGAGTAATATCACCAAGACTATGACAGGTTTGAATGGAAAACACACATGAACATTGATGGGCATTTGTCAAACAATCAATACTTTTATTTTGAGTAATATGAAAACTCCACCGTCTAACTGTAATCTTCTCTTCACTCCCGTACTGTCTACTTCAGCATGTTATTCATCTTGGTCGCACAGTCCTCGAGCGCCTGCGTGTACAGCGGGAAGTCGGCAGTCGAGATCCATCTGGGTTGTTAGCGATGAAGGTAAATATTAGTAGTAGCATTGTAGCAAGAAGTAGACGTACCTGATCAGCTTGTTCTTGTCCTCGTTGACCAGCCGGCGGATGACTTCGGGGCGGCCCTGCAGCCCGCCCATGCCAATGTAGACTTTGCGGCCGTTGACCGACGCGCGTGCTGCGGCGTCAGAGATGCGCGCGTACGTCGCAAAGATCTTCTCGTTGCCTAGGTCGCCCGTAATGCCCAGGCTGTCGGCCAGATCGTTGGTGCCCACGTGCAGCATGTCGACGCCCTCCACCGCGAGAATCTCGTCGACGTTGTTGACGGCTTCCTCCGTCTCGATCATGCAGATGACTAGGGTGGCCTCGTTGGCCACTTGGGAGGAGGCCACATTGGGGACGCTCCGCAAGTGGAAGATGGGCATGCCTCCAGAAATCGACCGCTCGCCGAGCGGACTGAACTTGGCGTACTTGACGACGGCGCGGGCCTCGGCGGCGGTGTTGACGTGCGGGACAATGACGCCCAGGGCACCGCCGTCGAGCGACCGCGAGATCCACTCGGCGCCGGCGGCGGGGACTCTCACGAGAGGTGTCAGGCCGGCATTCAAAGCCGACGCAAACACGCCCGATGCCGTCTCCAGTCCAACGACGGAGTGCTCCATGTCGACCATTACGGCGTGGAAGCCGGCGTTGGCCGCAATCTGGCCGACCGTGTGGTTGGTCACGGCGCGGGCCATGACCGACGTTGCAATCTTGCCGGCGTGTAGCGTCGTCTTGAACGTGTTGGGGAAGATGGCATCGCGGGCGATGGCCAGGTCCTCGTTGGAAGCCATGGTGGAGGTGGGTTGGTGGTGATGAGAAGTGTTGTTGTTGTACTGGTTCGGTGATGGATACGATACACGGTGATGCCGAGTCTGGATGAAGGAAGGCTGTCAATATCAGGTCTGGACAGGTCTGAATCAAGTGTCTCGGACAAAGTATGTCTAGAATGTCTTTGTCTACGTCTCTGTTTAGTTGGAGGCGTTGGGGACGTCGAAGTCTATCCAGTCCGTCGGAGCCAGTTGGAGAATGAGGTTGCGTGTACAAGTAGCACTTCAGTCCAGACCCTTCCCGATTGAGGATTGCGGGATACAGACGGAGCATGCGGAGGAGACCCGATATCACACTACAGATGGCTGGTGACGGGAGACTGACAAGCCACGGACAAGGGACGGACAAGAGTCGACGGGACTTCTCCGTCGATGCAGTTCTAGGTCTGTGATAAAAAAAATAGAACAAAAAACCCACAAAGTTGCCACAAAGTAATATCGTGTCGGCTATCGAGTCTGCTGGACAGTCGTTGGTAATGTCTCCATGATCCTATTTAGGAAAGGATGTGTTTTTTGTCGGGTCTCTTTGTGTTCTTTTTCTTTTTCGTTTGCTTCCTTCCTGTCACTTCCTCGTTTCTCGTTTCCTCGTGCCACTCTCTCCACTCTGCCCACTCCTCCATCCTCCACTTCCCCACAGGCAACATCGGTCCTCGTGCAACCCCTACATCCCAACACCTCTACAGCTACTCTCTTCGGCGGTGTAAGACATCCGCATGCAGAGTGAATGCAACGCGCGCAGGCATTCGATGCGGGCTGATCGTGGACTGTGGGCCAGTCGGCATACTACAATGTTGATGGATGCATCACGAGAAGCCTTGTCAGAAGCACGGAGTACTGGCTACGTACTATGCCAAATAGGGAGAACACTTCCGTGCACATTGATAATCATTAGATCATGCAAGGCAACTGAAAGCTATTACAGTAGCAGGAGGCGAAACAGTAAAGAGGAATAAAGAAAAACAAAGTACCTGAAAGAAGATGTCGCGGGGTCTTGGTCACATAGAGAGAAGACAGAAAACTAAAATAAAATAACATTTTAAAAAAGGAAAATGGAAACAGGAAAAAAGAGGAGCGGCCCAAAAAACGATCGCAAACTGCCCACGAAAACATTGCCTACCGCGGCGTAGACTCGTGGTCTGGCTTCGCTAGTTTCCGCGCCCTTTTTTACCTGCCGGAGATTCTCCGTCTGTGTCTCCCGCCTCCGTGTGTCGTCTACTTTGTTGGCCTTGGTTGTTCGGGCTTTGGGCTCTTTTCGCAGGCAAAGGAGAGACAGTTGGACCCGCCGGCGAAGCTAACTAATACTGTGGATCGCCACCAAAGCCATGCGCGCCTGGGGGCTCCACCCGGTCGGTACTACATCCCCGTAGTATTACCCCAGACTGGGATGAGAAAAAAAAGGGAAAAAACTGAAAACAAGAAAGAACAGAAGAAAAGGAGGCGGACGAGAGGCGAACAGTTTGCAAACCGACCGCACGACATCCTCGAACGAGCCTTTCGCCTTTCTGCACGAGTCGTCGTCAGCCCGGAGATAGTCCACCACCCTTGGAGCACACCAGAGCACAGACGAAGGCTGTCTGTCACACACACTATCTTCTTTCTCTTGTCTCGTTTGTCTCTCCCCCAGGTGGGGATCCCACGGGGACATCGACAGGCCTGTATGGGGTATGCGCACGCAGGACTAGTTCGAGACTGCAGTCGACGGACACCGACACGAAGGGACTTGCACACATATAAGACCGGCTGGCCAGCCTTTCCATCGTTGCATTCTTTATTCGTATCCCTTTCCCTTCTCCTTTCATCCATCATCCCCTTAATTTTTTATTCTCCTTTTCTCCTCCCCCTTTTGCCGTCACCACAACCCCCTCTTATAATATGACCAACGAGTCCATCCAGGCGGCCGGCAGCCCGACGGTGGATGCCGGCGCCGCCGACGAGAAGCCGCACGCCGTGCAGCATGTTCTGTCGGCCGACGTCGAGCCGGCCATGAAGCCCGTCGATGTCGCGGACAACGCCTTCATCCCGGTCGGCGGTCTGACCATGTCGGAAGAAGAGAAGAAGCTGGTGAGTCTCCCGCGTACCCACCCACGTATTCATATTGACGCCTTCCCGTGTATTCTACCTCCCTATGTATCACCACGCCCCCTCACTCGATATAATCTGCTAACTCACGGATATAGGACCTCCGCGTCAACCGCAAGTTCGACTTCCTTGTCCTCCCCCTCCTCATCATCCTCTTCGTCTTTGACGGCATGGACAAAAACAACGTCGGCAATGCCGCCACGGTGAATTTCTTGGAGACGGCCCACCTGTCCAAGAACGCCGTCAACAATGCCGCCAGTCTGCTCTTTGTGACCTTTGTGCCGCTGCAGCCTGTTTCGGCCGCCTTTGGCAAGTGGATCGGCGTCACCCGCTGGATGCCCTTTGTCATGATCGTCTGGGGCTTTCTCACCATCAGCAACGCCTTTGTCAAGAGCGACGGCCAGTTCTATGCCATTCGCATCCTGCTGGGCGCCTGCGAGGCCGGTTTCTTCCCCATGAGCATGTTTTACATTAGCACGCTCTACCCGCGCTTCTGGCTGGGCCGCCGTCTCGCCATCTTCTATGGCAGCAACACCTTTGCCGGCTGCTTTTCCGGCCTGATTGCCTACGCCATCCTGCAGTGGGAGAACAAGCCGCTCTACTCGTGGCAGTACCTGTTTATCGTTGAGGGCGCCTTCACGGGCTTTTTCGCCATTGTCGCCTACTGCTGGCTGCCCTCGGACGCCGGCACCGCCTGGTTCCTGACGGCCGAGGAGAAGGAGTGGGCCACCATCCGTATGATCCGCGACAGCGCCAGCGCCCACCAGGCCGCGCGCGGCATCACCAAGCAGGACCTGATCGAGGTGCTGCGTGACTGGAAGATCTGGCTGATTATTCCAGGCAACATGTGCGCCAGTGTCATCTACCAGGCTTTCAACGTGTTCTTGCCCTTGATTGTCGAGAACCTGGGCTACGAATCCTACCGCGCCAACCTGTTTACCGTCCCCATCTACTTTGTCGGCTCCATCGGTCTGATCGGTGCCGCCTTCAGCTCAGACCACTTCAAGGAGCGCACGATCCACCTGCTGTGCGCCCTCGCCATCGTCATCTTTGGGTCCATTCTCGTGGTGACGCTCAAGTCCAACGTCGGCCGCTACATCGCGCTGTGCATTATGAACATTGGCACCTACACGCAGACACCCCTCGTCAACGCGTCCATTATGAACAACACCCCCCACCCCAACAAGCGCGTCCTCATCGTCGGCTTTTCGGGCCTAGGAAACGTCGGCGGCGTCATTGCCGCCCAGCTCTTCCGCTCCAAGTTCCAGCCCACCTACCACATTCCCTTTTACGTCGCCCTCGCCCTGTCCGTCGTCGGCTGGTTCTTTTACTTTTCCTACCGCCTGGGCATGATCTACCACAACAAGAAGCGCGCCCGCATTATTGCCAACTGGACTCCCGAGGAGATTGAGGAGGAGAACACCAACTCGGTCCGCCTTGGTGACCAAAAGTACACCTTTGTGTATACTTTGTAAGGATGCGGATGGCAGAAAAAAAATCTTTTGGGGGTCGTGGATGGATCAAGAGTGTCAACTACTTCGACAGCCTAAACGGCAGACGGACATACCTCATTGCATATGGCCGAGTATCAAACACTCTTATCTCAGTATAGGAAGAAAAAATGTGCACAGTAGAAGAACTCGGTATACATATTCATAGGTAATATACGCAATATCGTTGCCTGCATTTGCTGAGAAGACGGTGAATGTAAGCATGCGGAGATGAATGATGACAGGTTACATTGAGGCATCGGGTGTGCAACTTGCATCTCGCACATTCGAAGATCAACAAAATTATGAGACGATAGCATTAGAATGACTCCTTATTGTGTGCTGTTAATTACCAATAGAGATGTGTCGTGGAAGCTAACATTGTCGTTTCGTGTTAACAATTGTCGGGATGAAAACCGCAATGCAAGATTTGAAAATTGCATGGATGCGTACGGTCAAACGAAAATCTGATACGATAGAGCACATACAAAATCAATAAATGATAACAGCAAAGGGAAGCAGAACTATGTGGTTGGATAGAGCATGACCGCTTCGACAGGAAGACGTATTGCCTTTTGATATGACCCACTTTAGGAGAGTTAGCCAATAGGGTTACATGAGTCACTACAGCGATTCGCCTCTTGTTTACAAGAGCGCCGCCAATACCTGCCGTACATCACTGACAATCACAATAACCCCCATCGGAAGACCCAGAGAGCTGCTCATACGCCCGATGTTGCTGATATGATCATCTATGTCAAGATACTATTTTGACTCTGTAAACGTCCAGCCATATGCTTGTGCGCCTCCATGCTTTACGTTTTCCTTAAACTCTTCCGTGGTCCTCTCCCCTACGCCTTCCAGTTCGTGACACCCCCTTGAGACGAGGTGGCGTACACGCTCGGCGCGCCCGCCGTCAATTCCTCCCCTCCCAATGTCTTGATCAAAGCCGAAAAGGTCTCGTTGTTAAAATGCGCCGTCTGCGCGGCCTCATCTTGGTACACCTCCCACACTACGATTGTGGTGGCGCCCATCTCCCGCTCCACGCCCCGATGCACCTCGTAGTGCAGCGTGCCGGGCTCGTTGTTGCGCACGTACTCGGCGTGTTGGAGGAGGACTTGTTCGAGCTAGAGGGCAGTCAGTACTAGAATTATTAGTAGGGTCGTAAGAGAGGGGACTCACTCTCTCTTCTTTGCCGGCGGTGGGCGCGATGATGGCGGTCATGTGGATGGGGGCCATGTTGACGAGGATGGGTAAAGCTGAGGAAGCATCGGTGGAGACTGGAGATATGGAAAGAGAGCAAAGATTGAAAAGAAAAAAAAGAGTTAGAAAAACACTTCAAATAGACCTCAGCTGGCTGGATGACGCGCGCCCGATGGGTGCCGTGCGGGGATCGGGATTAATGTTGAAGCCAAGCAGTTGCACGCTGGCGCGACCCGCCCAGCCCGGAAAAGGTAAGCCATGTCTAGATCCTCAAAAGCCGCAATAATCCCCAAGGGCGGTCAACGGTCAACGCCTCAAAACAGCAACACAAGGTGGTCCCAACGCCACCCGACTACACATGGAGCGGGAGGCAGATTAGGAAGCCGTCCTAGTTGGGCTCAATATATATGATGTATGAGATAGAATCGCCTGGCTAGACGGTTGGTATTAGAATTGAATTTTGTGTTGAACTTTTTTTAAAACAGCCAAGCTGTTTTCTCTCGCGTCGCCCACACCGTAGCATTAGCAACCGCCGACCGAACGTAATTTTATGCAGCGCCACTGTTGTTCGAACGTGCGACCGTGTGGTACGTGTTGGGCTGAACTATTCGACCTTTTTTATCCTCCATTACAGGTCCATTAAATCCCTAGTATCTTGCATACTCACCGAACATACAACCAAACTTTGGTTGTCTTTGCCCCAGTGACTTCCAGTGATGCAACGCTTGAAGCCAGTTCACTCGTACATAAAGAGAAGGGGCAGAGAATGCGACGAGAAAGGCGACATTTGATGAACCGAAAAGGAACACAACTGAGCCGTCGGCGACCATCACCGACCAGTCAATCAACTCGGTCGGTCTGTCAAACGTGGTGTCGAATGTTGCAGCCCTCGTCCAGCCAACGGACGCGCTTCCGTTTCTTCGTCCCCTCTTCTCCAACGTGCTGCTTACCCTCCTCTGTCCCCAACCGCCGCTCCTGCATGCTTGCCGTTCGCCGGGCTAGCAACGCTTGCTCTTCGCCAGTGCGCACAACGGCATATCTCAACGCCTTGCCATCGCACAGCATCTCGTGCCTGCATCCCAGGTCGGCGGTGCTTTCCATTGGCACTTCTCTGCCCAATTCTACATCACGCCGTTAATACTTGCTGATTTGGTATCGTGCTGTATAAAAGAGGACACGGCTTACCAAACGTAAAGTCCTTTGGCCTGTAGGCTGTTTGCCGTGGCCGGGCCCGACTCGGTTCGGGATCTTTTCCTTTGTCGCCGTTCTTGACGACGTCGTTGTCGTCGTCGTCGCTGTTGTCGTCATTGTCACTGTTATCTTCTTCGTTGGCTCTGTCATCTCCGCCGCCATCGTTCTGCTTGCTGGCTTTATTGGCGGCCTTTATGTTCTCGTCGCTTGAGACATCAGGCGACACTTCGATCACAGCGGCGCAAGGTCGGTCTCGGGTGCTGTTTACTTGCACCACCGGATCTGGCACTGGAGCGGGAGCTGGAATGGAGGCTGTCCCCTGCGCCGTGGCCAGTGCCGTAGCGACGACCGCGCTGGGCACCTCTGGGACAGGATATGGCGCCGTCTGGGCAGCTGACACGCTTGCAATGGCACCACTGTCCGTCGGTTTCATAACCAGCACGAAAATGTACGACTCGCCTGGCACCAGGTCGGTCTCTAGGTGCTGCCCCAGCAGGCTCGGCTTCGTCGCAGTACGGCAGCCCACGCTGCCCACCTGTAAACAAGACAAGCCGTCAGGCTTAACGTCACGGGCGATCAGGGCGGTGTGCCAGAGGTCGGATGCTGTCTGTCCCTTGATGATGCATGATGCCCGGTGGCACTGGATCCCGATCTCGGTGCCGGCATCGAGGCGCAGGTCGGTGGACCACCGCAGGCTCAGAGAAGACGACTGTCCGGGAAGTACTTCGGGCCCGACGGCGGGCACCTCGATGCGCAAATGGTTCGACAGGCGCTCCTCGGCTCTCTGTACAGCACGACGGCGGCTGCGGTCGGCTAGGCTATCCCTTCCTTCTTGTTGTTCGTGATGCAGACTCAAGACAAACATGGTTGGGGGGAGCTGATCCAGCGCGGCTGTAAACAGCGCCTTCACAGCGGCGTGGAGAACATACGTCTCCGAGGTAGTCACCTTGAGTTTATATACCCGGCCACCGCCCGAGATATCCGAGACACAAGTAAGATGCCCTAGCTCTGCGGCCGCCCCGGTAAGGCTAAGCCAGCGCAAGTGGATGTAGAAAAGCTTGTTATCGGGCACGTAGACCAGTGGCTGGTCCTCCTTGTAGCCGGCGCGCACAGCAAAGACAAAGTCGAGGGCGGCCGTCTGCGGGCAGCCCGCAAAGCAGGCACGCAGCAGACGAATGAGCGAGGCCTGGAAGAGGCAGGAGGGCGAAGAGGGAGGAGGCAGTGCATGGTCCGCGCAGGCGACTGTTGCCTGCGGCGCCGCAGTGCTCATCGCCATCGGCACACGTTCCGCAGACGGAAACGTGCGCTGATCGAGCTCCGCAACCGTGAGGACCCGGCAGTGCCTGCGCAAGACGTCCCAGTAGGTGTCACTTAGCATGGCACCGCGACGGCCATGTTTGCGGAGGATGTACTCGAGCAGCGGGCCATCGCTGCGCGCGCTCACCGGGTAGTACCAGAGGCCGCCACCGTGGTGATCGGCGCCAGCTGCCACGCCGACGGTGGCTGACGCCGCACGTAGATGCGCCCAGAGCCGCGTGACCATTTCCTGTGATGCGTACTTTGGGAAGCCCGCAATGTCGGCAAGCGACATCGCGTCGGGAGTGTCGCATTGCTGGCGTAGCATGTCGTCTAGGGCGGCTACCATAGACGGCCGTACAGTCAACACCGCATCCCAGATCGCCAACATCTGCTTAGCCTCTTCGGCTGCCACCGTCGACGACTTGTGGCCGTGCTCCGTCTGTCCGGTAGCAAAGTTGTAGCCGTAGCGTAGCGGGAGGTGGGTCCTGCTGGCGGACCGCTGCTCCGTGGACTCGGCTAGCAGCAGATTATCGCTATAGAGCGTGCCGGACAGTGTAGAGCTCGTGAATAGATCACCGGCATGTGTTTTAATCATGCCTTCCGTACTGACGTCCCCCCGGAGAAACAGCGCCGCCTTCATCCAGTCCTCAAACTCGATGGCCGCCACAAGGTGGCCCCTTGAGTTTCGGTAGCCGTCTCTCGATCTGTTCCATCGACCCACGGCAAAGTGCTCGACCGCCTTGCCGATCGATTCGCGGGGCACCATCCACTCATCGCCTGGTTCAATGCGGTGCAGGTGCGCAACAAGGCTGTCGCGGTTGTTCAGGTCAAACCTCCAGTGGATGCCACCCGAGAAGCACTCCACGTGTCTCGGTCCACTACGCAAAAGCACGGACAGCGCAGTCGTGAGCCTGTCCTTGCTGTTCTTGTCCCTGGTTGTAGCATCCGTAGCACCAGTGGCCTTCGTGGCACCCGTGGCCTCCGTAGCGTCCGAGGTCTCCGTAGCGTCCGAGGCCTCCGTACCGTCCGTGGCGTCCGTGGCGTCCGTAGTGTCCGTGGTGTCCGTAGCGTCCGTAGCGTCGACGGCAAGGTGCCATGGCTGCAACGTTGCCTTCGTGTTTACAACGCTAACGATGCCGCCCAGCGCACACCCGTCGTCGCCTATAATCTCCTTGTAGCTGATAAAGCCGAGATATTTGTTGCTGTTGACCCGCTTCGCCAAAAAGATATATTTTGTTCTGCCACGCGGCTCCTTGTTGCGGACCACTTGAAACTCGTTCTTGGGCATGCCAGACGATGCGATGATACCGTCGCGCCAGTATCGTACCAACTCGCAGAACGCGTCACACGCGCTCCAGTCGGTAGGCGTGGCATCGTCGCGCAGCACGAGGCTGCAGTCCGTTGTCACGTCGCCGACCGTACGGGGTGTGCGATCGTGGTTGTTGTTACCATTGCCGTTGCAATAGCTGTTGTCATTGTTATTGCCGTTGTTGTTGTCATAGCTGTTAACGTTGTCTTTGTTGACGTTTTCGTTGTTGACGTCTTCTTTGTTGACGTTTTCGTTGTTGACGATGTCGTTGTTGACGATGTCGTTGTTGACGATGTCGTTGTTGACGATGTCGTTATTGACGTTGTCGCTGTTGATGCTCTCAGTCTTGATGCTTTTGGTCTTGATGTTGTTGTTGTTGGCGTTAATGTTTTTAACGTTGTCGTGATTGTCTTGATTGTCGTGACAGCGGTTGAAGTAGCTGTTTATGGCGATGTCGTCACACGCCTCCGTTTTCACGTCGCGGTCCGTCTTGATTTCCATATCACGTGCGACGTCGGCAGAAGCGGACGACTCACCATTAGGCATCAACTGGGTATGTCCCGTGGCCGAAGGACCATCCATGTAGTCGTCGGCACCCGCGTACCCGTCGAGTAGTGGTGGTTAGCACCGGGAACAACGTGCGATTGATGTGGAAGAGAACGTTCATTGGGTTTGTCTCAACGAGAAAGGGTAGGTAAAACCGTAAATTGAAAAAGTCGCAGCGTGGGAAACAACAACTACCCTTCTTTCCTTTTATCCTTCCTCCTTTCTCCGCTCTTCACTCCCCTTTTCTCCTTCCTTCACCGTTCTTTTCTTCTTCCTTCACCGTCCTTTTCTTCTTCTTTCACCGTCCTTCTCTCTCGTTGTTTCTAACCCAACCCCCTTTTTTCATTTTATTACGCACCCCTGCAGCGCCCCTCTGCGGCTGACTTTTGTTTGCCCCAAAATGTGCAGTTTTCTTTCTCCAGTCATTTTGGCGGTGAGAGCATATGAGGCGGTCGAAGAAGGAAAGAACCGACAGGAGTGGGCAGCTGAAAGAATATGTGGTAATGAGGGGTGGGTAATGACATCCATGTTAAGGGATATGCTTGATGGACGTTTTTTGTTTCTGTTTCTGTTGTTTTTTCTCATTTTCTTAGCTATCAGAAGCAGGAGAGGACTTTACAGAGGGTGGGAGATGGGCGGTAGACTCGAGCTTTTGCGCGTTTGGATTGTCTTCACGCAGACCGGAGGTATGCCGTTGAAAATGGGACAGGGCCCTGATGACTCCACAGCGGCTTCTTAGCATGAGCCAACGCCGCTAATGTAGGACTAGCCGCGGGAAGACCCGCGTCCTGAACAAAACTCTAAAGGGAGAAGCCCACAGAGATCTTAGTCGGCCGATGTTTATACTCCGGATACGAAAAGAAAAAGAAAAGGAAGACGAAATAATTAGATAACGAGTATCCGTTGCTTATTGTATTTGTGGCCACGGATACCATTGTCTTCTACAGTGGACCATAGAGTGGCTTCAGATAACACTGGAAGCCAAACGTGAAGAGATTGCAAAGCGCCACGTCACTGCGAACGGGAATCGAGGGCAAAATTTGTGCTACGTAATTACTCCGTACACTACTCCGTAAGGACGAAAGAGAAGGCTAGACAAATAAAGACAGGTAGTCAAGTGAAAAGATTACTCGTCCCTGTCCTATGGCCCGTGCTCGCCGGGTCACTCGGGCTTAGGCTGGGCAGAGCCCCCTGTGCCCGTGGCCTTGGCCCGTCACAACCAGTCGCACTAGGCGCACAAACGCCAACCAAATCCAATGTCAATCGATGCAGTACAACCTCGCCCCAATCAACTTACGCGTTGCAGCATCCTCCTCTCCTCCTCTCCGACGTCCTCGGTACCGGCATCAAAGTGCGAGTCGACGGATCACACTAGGCGCAGGGATGACGATGATTGTCCATTAGGATCGAGAGGGTTTGACGCAGGCTCGACAAAGGGTGCCTTAAAAGACCAATAATGCGAAAGTCGTTTCTTGGCCTAGACGATGTCCAGATAGGGGAGGCCGGGTGGGGCGTAGTAGTGGATCTCATACTCAGAAGCGCTTGCCATACGTGCTGGAGCTTGTAGTGGTACTGTCTCGTCTGCAGCGTCGGTAACGAACCCCAAGAATGCAACAGTTGTATCGAGATCGAGCCAACGCGCGTTCATGAAAATGACCATATGATTGGCCTTTTCGAAGGCCAGGCTGTCGCCGGCGCACATAAAGACAAGGATGAGGTAGCCTGTTCACGGACGGTAAGAGAGCGGTAGACAATCCGGGATGGTGGGCATCCTCTGTTATGTCAAAACCACCAACGTCACGGGCAAGCGTTCTGCCTTGTGAAGCAGCTGCCCTTCCATCTCATCGGCCGTACGTATTAGACCATACTTGCGTAGGACGTACCAGTAGAGATCACTTAGTTCACCATCGCGATGACCTATTCCGCGCACTATGTCGGAAGGAGAAGAAAACAAGGTATCAAAGAGCTGTGGAGAAGATCCATGTTAGAAACGACGAGAAAAAAAGGAATTAAAGGAATTAAAAAGAAAATAAGGAAAGGTAATATTATTATTATTATTATTATTATTATTATTATCCGCTTTTCTCAGCCAGTCCTGGCTATTAGCGACTACTAGGTAGAACCCTCCGGGGAAAAAACTA